>JAHWFO010009697.1:36829-122422 GCA_023313115.1 Rhysida immarginata | reverse complement strand
ATAAAAGTGACTAAAAGTGATAAAAGTGACTTGTTCCGAGGCCTGCCTTTATATCAATCTCAAAAAGCATGCCTCGTTGCATAACTAAGCAGTTTTTGAAGTACATTTTCTTGCATTGAAGGAATCGACCCCCAAGCAAAACGAGATGATTCTTGAAGCCAAAATCCTGCTCTTTCCAATGACAATAAAAGATCTTGATTGGAGAAAAAGGTTTTGTGCTATTTGGCTTTGAAATTAGGAAAATTGGCTGCAAAAAATTTAAATGGCAAGTTCAAAGACATACATCTCTGAAACTAAGCAAGCCTAGCAGCTGATACTTTGGAAGTTAAACTTGTATACAGCAGCACTTGAAAGTTGGCAATTTATTTGGTAGCCTAGTCGCATTCCAAAGGGGGCCTTTTTTTCAGAAGGCCCTGGCACTCTTACTGTACTACATATGAGAGTGAAATTTTGCACATTATCAGTAGATGCATTTAACATTAGCTATACAAAATTTCAATGAAACTGAAGGTGGTACCTAAAACACCTCTTCGCCAGTTGACATGGAATGACCCTATGGCAGATACCTGTTCTTCCCTGAACTACACATTTGCTAGAGATGCTGCCAATTACACTTGTATGGGATATGGACATACAAAAACTAACTTGTACAAAGAGCCTGGCATGCACTTCCCCAGGAAAACATCTCTTTTGATACCAAGACAGAAAAGTTATTACAGCTCGGGAATGCTTCACACACTACTAGTTTTATGGATCGAATATCGTTATAGTACTTATCTGAAACTATAACCACTTAAGAATGTGTTGCAATTTTCACAAACGTTAGCATTTCATTGACCTAAAAGACTTTTCATCATATACCACATCTATTCTAACTAACAAGGGAATCCCTCGAACATGTATGTCACAGATTTCCATCAAATTGAAATATGTTACTCATCTGAAGCTACTATAGATGCTTTCAAAATAAGAGTGCGAAATTGTGTTTCTTTCAAAATAAATCGCGAAAACGAAAAATATTCAGCATACATTGCCATACAAGGACTCCATTGTTAAAGCGGCTAGGCTATGTGGGGTTCCCTTGTAAGTGAACTTTAAGTAACAGCACTGTACTTAGTTTCATTTTGTAACATTTTTCCAGACGTGTGCAACTTTCAAAATTCATACCATCATAAAGTTATCTTAACAATAAAAAATCACATCTAAATTAGTACATCGTACAGGAAAATCATAAAAGTTGTCAGGTATGCACAAAGAACTACCATTAACTCCGATGCTCGTGTACCAATCCGAAAGAAACTTCCAAGCTCAACTGTGTCATGTTTAACTGTCAGCAAAAGGATGTTTTGCCAATGCACAATGGTGCTCGGACCACACCAGTCAGAAGACCAACGACAAGATCACAAAATCTGACTGCCAAAGCACTGCAACACCTGAATTACAAATCTGATCTTGCACCCAAAGCTTCTTATATCTTTGGCAAAGTGAAAGAACATCTTTGTGATAAGAGGTTCAAATTTTGCTTTAACAGTTTCATTCCTAACAGTGTAAAAATTTACCGATAAAAACTAGTTGACACGCCAGTCAACTCAAAGTTTACATTGGTAGTCCATCAAAGATTTTCCCAAAGGACTTGATGAATTTCTTCCATTTTGTTCTGTGCAAGTGGTTAAAGGATGTCCAGAATGAGGTTCATATTCAACTGATATTTTATCTGGTTTGAAACCGCAAAACCCATCCATAAACTGGTCTTAATCAATGCAGTTTCTTTATCTTACAGGTAAACTCCACAGAAAAACACAACTTTTTTTTTCTTTTTTGCATCGTAACATTAATCCAGGTTAATAAAGTACAAGGTAGGATCAAAAAGTAAGGTAACAAGTGCCCTAAAAATGAACTACTATATGCTAGTAACTCTTTGTTTTTGTGTGTTGTAGGTATTGATGGGTAGTATCCCTGGTGACTGCTAGAGAGCAGCACGGTGATACAGTTGCAGATAATCGCAGTTCGAAGATGGCAGGGCTTCTGCATGCAAAGAGGAAGAAACCATCCGAGATCCAACGGGAACTTAAGGAGGTGTATGGCAACAACGTGTTATCGAGGAAACGAGTGTGGTGTTGGCGTAGGGAGTTAGATAAATTAAACAAAATTTCACTACTGCATGGTATTCATGTGAGCCAACCATCAATAAATGGGCAAAAGCACTTGACAAGTGTTAAAAAATTAACTATACCAAGACACAAACTTCCTCAATGACATCGTCAGCTATATTGACTCGGGAGGGTCCGACCAAACACCGCCTAACAATGAAAGCATGTACTGTCTGGTTCACCCCCTAAAGACTGATTCTGGTTTCTATTGGGTCCTCCCCTCATATATTTGTATACGAACAAGACCACCTAAAAATTGCAATTTCACAGTCAAATATGACCCATCATCCTATTAATTTTTTGTTTGCATTAGCTTTATTATGAAGAATAATTTAGCTTTATTATAATAAAGAATAATATCTTAATAATTAAATAGAGGAATGTTAATATTTCCCCTTATATTAATGCACTTCCACTTAATTTAAAGATTACCTAATTCACTTCCAAAATTGCTAATTAAATGCTGCCAGGATTTAAAAGCAGCCAATTTCACTTCAGCAGTTGACGATTTAAAGGCTTTCTCTACCACAGCCAATAAGTTATTAATCAATGAAGCTCCTTGGTGTAGAGTCTGAAAGCAAATAAAACCCTCTATTAAAAAAATAAGAAAAAAAATTAAATATAGAAATGAAAGTATAGCTATAGCACCCCTACTGCAGGGCAATTCGAAAGTCCCCGAATTCCAAGTTTAAAACGTAAAACATAAAAGATATCAGAGCATTGCTGCTTGGGGCAGTTGCGTGTGGCCTTTGGAATGAGCTGCTCACGTGAGAGACCACGTGAAACAAAGCTTGCGCGGAAGCGGGTGAGCAGTGACATTATGTCTGTCATGGTTCTCATGCAAGAATAGAGTCCAACTTCATGACAGGTAACTTTTTGGCTTACCATAGACACTGCTTTAAAACTTGAAACCAGTATACAAGATCATACATACACAGTTGTTTTCCCTGGTACAGTATAGAAGCATCAGGAAACTTCCTTTGTAAGCACTAAATGCAACATTGGTACAATTTTTCCGCAAAATAAACTTGTAAGAATAAGACTCTGTTCTTGCATGAGAACTATTACCGATTGAAAGTCACTATTCACCCGCACAACCGTCATGTCACGTGGTGCTCTCACATTGTGCAGAGTGTTTCTGAGATCACACCCAACTATCACAAGCAGCAATACTCTTTAAACTAACAGATAAGTTTTGCACCAAAAACATTTTAAACTTTGAAGTTCGGGGACTTTCGAATCACCCTGTAAACCTAAGAATTATACGCTCAAGTCCACATTTTCCATTTTATTTCTCCAGAACATAAGGCATGTATTTAAAAGTTAACTTCTTTCTATACATGCTAGATGTTCCTTAAGCAGTTATGTTTTCATCATTATAACGTACAAACAGAAAGGGATATAGTTTTCTATAAAGTTTGCTGAAGAGAGTATGAACCCAGAAATATATTGTTCAATACAGTGTAACCGTCAAGTTCGCATCATGGTCAATGGCATCCTGCAGCCAAAAAAAGCAACATTTGCTGAATGTAGAACTACAACTTAATAATTCAAAATGGAATTTTTAATAAAAATATTTTTATCTTTATTTTCATTAAAAATTCTCTTTTGAATTATTAAGTTGGAGTTAAGCATTAACTAAGCAAATCTAGTATACTTCAAAGTTAAAATTAAACAAAAAAAAAACAAAACATTATCGCAAGTGTTCTTGCATACATTCATGAGGTCATTTGCAAATTACGTTCGCTTGATGGGAGGAAGAGGGGGGATTTTCAAACTGTGACAAAAGTGAATGGCAAAATGCTGGGAAGGGAGATTAATTATGTATGAATGTCAGCTTATTTATTCCTTAAAAATACAGAAACCAAAGGACATGCACCGAGTAGGTAAGAAGCCTGAAGGACCTGCTTAAAGATTGCATTCGAAAATGGGAATACTTTGAAAGCACTCTTAGGAAATCCTAAGATGCCATCCCACCTTGAGAAAACTCAGGAATCTGTTTCAATGTGATTTTTTTTAGGAAAAAGTATGTTGGTCAAAGCTCCAGAAATATTGATAGGTGGAAAGAATATTTATCTCATGTAAAATATGTAAGGTCAGACAGATTGAGCATCACAATATGGTATTAGTTCAGATAATTTTAAGTAAATTAAGGCTGCCAATTTAAAAAATCAATTAGACAGCTTTGAAGATACAGTCGACTCGCGTTATAACGAAATTGGTTATAACGAAATTACTGAAATAACGAAGTTTTTCATAGTCCCCGTCAGTTTTGTTAAGAAAAAACAACCGCTTATAACGAAATCTTTTATAACGAAAAATCGGGTAAAACAAAGTAATTTTCCAATGACACGTAATTGAATGTATAGTAATTTCACACCTAATATAACGAACTAAAAACGACGTCGTAAATTGGGCAAAATAGCGATTTATCGTAAAGGCAATTTACAATACACGCCGTTAGGCTTATTTCACGTAAAGACGAAAAAACAGTAAAAATTAGTGCTGCGCGATGTCGACGTTTTTCTAGTTTCAGCGCTCGTAGAGGCGAATTTGTAAGTTCTTTTAAGCGGCGAAGTTTTTTTTAACATATCTTATATCGATTCCAAAATCGATTTAACATCAAATGGTTTTGGAAACATCGATATTTTCCGCAAATCGCGCAGCACTAGTAAAAATTAATAAAAATTTTACTCTGATTTTGAGAGTGCGGGAATTACGTCTTTGTTTGCTTGAGAACAACCAATAAGAATCCATACAAAAGCGGAAATGCTGGAAAATGGAGAAAGATCGAAAGCGAAAGCAAGTAGAATTTACGTTCGTTGATCGATAAATACGAAAAATATAGTGCTGCGCGATTTGCGGAAAACATCGATGTTTCCAAAACCACTTGATGTTAAATCGATTTTTGAATCGATATAAGATATGTTAAAAAAAACTTCGCCGCTTAAAAGAACTTACAAATTCGCCGCTATGAACGCTGAAACTAGAAAGACGGTGCTGCCATCTGAGAGGCGTACGAGGCGTATAACTAACAACATCGATAATGCAGTAGCAGGTAAAACATCGATGTCGACATCGATATTATTAAACCATCGATGTGTCGATGTTTAACATCGATATCGCGCAGCACTAGAAAAATAGAAGCAAAAATCTTTCTAGAAAATATCATGTGCTGAAAAAAGGAAAAAACATTCTTATCAAAATAACAAATGCTGATAAAGAGGCACATATTGGAAAAAAATTTATTCGGAACTCAATGGCTTTAACCTGGGAGGGGGGAGGAGGAGAAGAGAGATCGCAAACAATTGAACAAGTTCGCGAATTCGTTCTTGATTTATATCAAATAGTTTAAAGATCTTTCAAAGATCTTTAAACTGTTTGTTTATATATCGACTGAGCATCTCGATACATTAGAAAACACAGATTTTCTACTATAAAAACGTATTCGAATGAATATCTGGTTTTTGGTAGTGTTTGATCAAAAAAATTTCACCAAACGAGCAAAGTCGAATGGAAATCACATTTTTTGTTTGATTATGTTCGATTAAGGATATTTCATCGCCGTTTAGCCGCAATACTTCAAATTTCAACTAAAACCTACGAATTCTAAGGTGAAAAATGCATTTTTACTTTAAAAAATTGGGTTTCACACATAACGAAATATCGGTTATAACAAACTTTTTATGGATTCCGGTGAACTTCGTTATAACGAGAGTCGACTGTATAGAAATCTATAAAAGGGATTCTAAAAAATATTAAAATATGGACAAAGGACCACTGCCAGGTGAAAACGTGGCGCTGTGGAATGACAAATGGAGATTTTAAAACTACCGTAAGTATTCTACTATAATGCGAAAAATGTTAACCTGAAAAACCACCTAAATTTGTGGGATCACATTATACAAGAGGGAAAAATTAGCACTATAACAGCTGGGGAGGGGGTGGGGTCTGACGAATTTCAAACGAAAATAGTGTATAACATTGAATATATTGGTATATTAGAGTGCATTATACAGTATATACAGTACATTATTTTGCTTTTTATCTCAATTTCCCATCCACTTTTACGTTGCCAAAAGTTAAGGGGGGAGGGGTGTAAAACTAAATTCGATATGAGGAATTTCAAACGAACACTCGCATAAAATATTGGTACATTACCGTACAACATAAAATTTAAACAAAATACATTATTTGCTTTTTTCCTCAATTTCCCCTCCATTTTTCCGTCACCAAAAAAAAACAAACTTGGAAGGGGGAATTTTCAAACGAACTTCGATCTGACGAATTTCAAATAAAACTAGCATATAATATTTAATATACTGGCATATTACCATATGTTATATAGTATATATTCAATATATAATACATTAATTCCTTTTTGTTTTCTCAATTTTTCGTCTCCAAAAACTAATGCAACAGTGAATTCTCAAAAACAAGATGGCGAAAAATCACTGATTACATTTTATTTATTATAATTTCTCTTGCTGCCGTTTATTGATAATAAATGAACAATGTAGGCATGGCATTAAATAAATTCAACAAAAGCTACATGACCGCTGTCCCTTGGCATCCTGCGATTTCTACAGCTTCTGGAAATTGATATTACGGTTAAAAGGGCGGCGATTTGACTCCATTGAAGCGATCCAAGCGGAATCGTGGCAGGTGTTAATCATGTTCCAACCTGGGAACTTCCAGGAGTGGTTCCAGAAGTGGGAACATCGCTGGAAGTGATGTACAGATGCCCAAGGAGACTACTTAGAAAAGTGAAGTTCTTTGTTATTTTTTAGTCAAGTTGTGAATGTGAAGGCATTCTGTATCATTTTTAGGCTATGAACCGACTGAAACTGTTAAATTTTGTCACTAACCGGTGCTAGTTTTTATCAGTTTCAGTCTACATTTTTGGGAGACAGTTTGAACAATGGAGGAAAGCCGATTGGGCAGGCTATGTTATCTTTGTTGGCTATGGTAACAGCGATAGTCCTACAACAATGGAGGGAGCATTCTATTATTGCAAGAGCACATTTACTCCTGGTTGCTGTAGGCCTATGAACTGCTCATCAAGCCAAGAAATAAAGTTTTTATGCAGTTTATAGTGACAATAAAAATTTAAAAAAGTTATTGTACGTCATCCTTTCTAACTGAACATATTTTTCGAGGTCGACTCTTCTTAAACAAACCAGTTTCTTGAAGAAATACTACATTGTCGTAAAGTATCGGTAAAGTCGTCCATCTTGTTTTAACTAATTTCAACCAACTGCGCATGCATTATTCTCGATTCGATAGATAATCCTCAGACAACTTCGAATCAAACTGTGAATCAAATGCGATATTTAATCCGAAAATTTTCTCATGGTGAATACGAAAACTATCGCTCAAAGCTGATGGTGAATACAGTCATAAGGGTATCATTCATGTCTATTTTCTGCAAGAACATCGAACCATAAATGCACCCTACTACTGTGACATTTTGAGGATGTCCCTGAAGCTGGCGCTAAGGAAAAAGCGACCAGGACTCCATACTAGTGGCGTTTGTTTTCTGCAAGACAATGCCAGACCACACACACAGCCAAACTGATTACGGACACACTGAAGGAACTCAAATGGGACATCTTACCACATCCTCCATACAGCCCAGATCTCTCCCCTTGCGATTATCACCTTTTTGGACCATTGAAAGAGTTCTTGGGAGGGCAGAGGTTCGGCTCCAATGAGGAAGTGAAAAAGGCTGTCCTGACACAGTTTCGACATCAGCCTGAATATTTCTACAGAACTGGTATCCACTTGCTCCCAGTATGCTGGAAAAAATATGTAGAGAAGCAAGGAGAAATAACTGGGGGGTGTGGGGGGGGGCGGGCCCGCGGCAAAGGGGGTATTGTTGTCGATTCCTGATTTTATAAACAAAGTCCAGGTCAAATCTGAATCCACCTCGTACTAATAAATATGATAAGTATATCATGCCACTTTAGATTCACGTGTAGAACTTTCTTCTCTACCTTTGGAGTAATAGTGAATACTTTGCGAGTAATTATATACCAATTAGGGAATGTGATCATGGATTCCCTTTACAAACGGGTATTTCATATGATGCCACGTCAAAACTACTGACAAAATGTGGAAAAGAGCACGGAGAAGGATGAGAAAAAGAAGTAGAATTGATGCAACTAATGCATGTGATATAATGTCATTTTAATCATTAATAGACCCTACTGAAGAGATATCGGGAATGAATTGAGGCATTGGAGGCAGAAGATGTTAAATATTCACTGGTTAGATATAGTGAATAATGAAGTGCTGAAAAAAGGAGAAAAAAGGTTGTTGAACATTATGGAAAGGAAAAAAAAAATGGATAGAGAATGTTTGCTGAAAGAAATGATAGAAGGGATGATGATAGGATAAAATGGGGAAGGAGGAGATTAAAGATAACTGATGTTCTAAGAAAAAAAGGATGGTACGAAGCAAGGTGATCTAGAACAAGGTGGGGATCAGTTGGCCGGAAGTGTTCAAAAATGCCTTACTGCGCAATCGTATTTTGACGTCACTGGATAACAGCGAAACCAACACCCGCTAAATCAAAACCTCCACAGAAACCAAAACATGGCGGCAATGTTAACAACAGTCTTGTGATAGCGACACTAGATGACTCGTTCACTTCCTTCACAATTCTCATCCTTTACTTTGCAGAAGGGGGGGGGGGTGTACTTTTAAAACATTCCTTATTCCATTGCAGATAATTCATAATCATGTCTTTGGTTATTAAAAAATTACCTAAGTCTTTTGATAAAAAAGTGTTGTTCCTTCTTCTTTTGTTAAACTTTACTTATATTTTTTGGCTTTGTCTACCCTGCATCATTCGTTTCAAAAATCTTATAGAACTAATCCATACTTTACTGGTAGTCAATCTAATTTTCCTATTTCTGTCCCAGCTGTCTCTAAAACTTCGACCGCTCATCAATATCTTTTCTTAGCTCCTAAAATCTATAACTATATTCCTATTAACATTAGAAATTCTGATAGATTAATGGTTCAAAAGCGAATTTAAAAAAATGGATTTTTGGTATTGATTTTAAAAATATTATTATATAAATTTGTGCCGTCTTTTGTTGTTTAATACGTTTTCTTTTTTCCATCACAGTAACGAGATTAGTCAGTTGTGATGGTTTGTTCTTTTGTAATTTCTTTTGAGCTGGAAATAGTTGAAATTTTAAATAAATAATAAATAAATAAATTTATACTATTTATTTTAATTAAATAATAGCAAATGCATTTTAAGGAGGGATTTATAATTGTTGTAAACTGTACTTAAGTACTTACGTACTTATTAAATTATGTTCATTTAATATGAACACAGAGACAAGGACGATAACGTATTTCTCGTTATCATTAGGCCTAGTTATCATTCCTTGTTAAGAATTTCGAAATTGATTTGTCCGAACCGTTAGCAGTTAAGAGACAGAGACCATAGTTTCAATATTATTTCATAATAATTTTATTTATGCAGGCATTAGGAAATAAAATACTAATTTATAAACGTTATAAACAAATAAACATTTCTTCAGAAATACAACGAAAGAGTTTTGTTTTTTACGTGAACACATCTTCTTTTGTGAGCTGAAAGTAACACCATAAGTCATCCAGTGACGTCACAATACGCATGTGCATTAAGCACTTCTGACAAACTGGACTTACCTTTATTCTAGATTTTCTTGGGTATGAAGAGAAGAGCAGAAAATAGAGAAAGATGGAGGCGAAGCAGTTAAAGACCTGCTTAAAGCAGAAAACTACGATGATCAAATTGTGGTACACTTGTGCAGATCAAAGATTTTAGAGCAGTATATTTGGATCTTTTCTCATTTCATAATAATTCTGGGATATATATTTTTTTTTTACCCCTATAACTCACTCCCCTGTAATTCTGGCCCCAGTGAGCCAATCACAACCAAACTAAATATCGAAGTAGCACATGCCTATAGTAAGCTACATTAATGTAAAAACCAAATTTTTGAGTTTTGCTCGTTTGCAGGATACTGACACAATAATACAGTAAGTTACGCTTTCTGTCTTTTCATTTTCTGAACTTTACAATTGCATGGAATTTTGTTTCACCTACTTTGAAACATTTTTCATTTGATTCTTATTCTTAAAAAGCCTTAAATTTTGAACAGAACAAACAATCATAAAAAAAACAAAAAAAAAATCACTTCTATATCAAAAGGCCTAACTAATAACTAAAGATCTGATTATAAAATCAGTAACATAAACCTAGTTTTTATAGTCGTTGTGTGAATATATAATAAAAGTACATACCTTTCCTAAAATATCAAGAAGCAAATTCCAGAGTTTTAATGCATGTAATTCTTGTTTTTCTTTGAAAAGTTTCAACATCCCAGGAACCAAAACCTGTTAAAGAAATTAATATCAAAATAGGAAAATTTTAAAGAACACTAAATATGATTAGAAAATACATAGTAAGCTGACCTTTTTACCCAAAAAGAAAGTTGCAAAACCAACTTTCAGCTTAGATTCGAGTCAAACTCAAAAGAACCACCACCCAACGCCATTAATAACCACCTCCTCCCCCCACCTCTGACTTATCCTGCCATTGTAAATTATATCCCGAGTAAAAATATCATTTGAAATCAATTTATATCATTTGACATTTCAAATGATCTCAAATGATCAAATTTTTAAGGAGATGATGATAAATGATTTCAAATGGCTAGTCATTTGTGCTTGTGAAAGGTAATGACATGATATGAATTGTTTTGAAATGCTCTTGTTTTAAAATGTCCCACAAAAGATAGCAAATGACATGACATGAAATGATACGAATTAATTATAAATGTTCTAATGTTTTGAAATGCTCTAGAAATGATAGCAAATGATATGACATGAAATGATATGAATTAATTTTAAATGATCTTTTTCTTGCCATTTTGAAATGCTGGTTAAATGATTGCAAATGACATGAAATGAAATGATATGAATTACTTATAAATGCTTTAATGTTTTGAAATGTCTAGAAATGTTAGCAAATGATATGACATGAAATGATATGAAATAATTTTAAATGATCTTTTTCTTGCCATTTTGAAATGCTGGTTAAATGATTGCAAATGGCATGAAATGAAATTATGCAAATTGATGTTATTTAAGTTATTTACTTTTGTGAAACACTACTGACATAATGAAACAATTTAATTTTATTTTTAAAAATTTGCTTAAAATTTTGAAATGTTTGAGAAATTATAAAATGACATTATATGAAAAATTGGTTTAAAAAAATAGAAATTTCTCTAGAATAGCTATTCTAGAGCTCTTATAAGTGTGTTGAATAATATTCCTATTAATATTAATCATATTAACATTCCAACAAACACTTTAAATTGATCTTATCAAGTTCTTTAATATATATTAACAGTTTTGAATCACTTCAGCATCTATAATTACAAAATTAAAATTCAAATAAATAATTAAACTACAATTTTTTGTAAATTAATTAATTTACAATTAATTAATTTAAATTTTAATCTTTTCATTTTAATTTATTGAATGAGCTTCTTATGAAACGTTCGAACGTTGATCAATATGAAAATAATAGCAAAAATAGAACAATTGTTCGTTAACGTAATTGATTAAGGATCCTTAAGGCGTGCTCCCCCCCCCTTCCATTCTATTTGAATACACGTGATAAAACTTGTACGTGCTGCTTTATTATTATTTCTTTAACTTTAATATATATTAAATTTTAAAAACGCTAGAATTATACATATGTTATTTAAAAATTAAGAATAAGGGGTAACTCAGATTAATTAAATTTAAAGTTTTATAAAATGAGAAGGTCCGCACCAAACTATCACGTGATATCACATTTCCGATAGCGGTGCTCTCTGGCGTAGCCACCGATAAGAAACGAGTGTCCACGTGCTAGCTGTATACTTTTATAAATTTCATATAGAAAAATGGAAAGTATCTGCATATCCCACACGTATATGAGATATCTGGATGACAATCTACGAGAAATAGTACCAGTATCTTATATTAAAAATTTCAACCCGAAACAGTGAAACGATTACACCGAAACCAAAATACACTCGGTGTTTTGGGAGGACAAGAAATCCCGCCAAGGGGACTTTTACAGAGCTCAAATCCTGAAGCTTGGAGGTAAGTCAGATATATAATTTTGGATTTTTAATTTTATTTAAAGTTTTTCGTAAAATAAAGGCGGTTCTCAGCATTCGGACGATTCGAATTTTCGGACACGGTGATCAAATGATATCCAGAATTCATTGAAAAGTTTAATCACTGTATCCGAAAATTTGATTCACCCGAATGCCGAGAATTCCCCTGAGGAATTATCTTTTGATGATTAATGTTAATATGGGCATCGTACATGAAAAAAGTGAGGACTGTTGAACATATAATTTATAATACTGAAAAACTGTTTGCATTTATAATTTAACTCGGTAGTTAACTACAGAAAAAAATATTTTACAGAATCTTCGGAAGAACTACATGAAGCTGTACACCAAAAAAGAATAGGGGTACCAAATCTAAAAAAAATTCCTGATGAATCGATAAATAAAACAACATTGGTTAATTTGAAGTACAATTTCAACATGTTAACATATAATTATGATAATTATCTTGATACCGGTATATAAATTATAATTCTTTAATGAACTTTAATGAAATTAATTCGAATTAATTTCTGCTATCCTTCACTTCTCATATCATTATATTTCTCTTAAAGGTTTATTTTTTCTCTTAACAGATTTACTGAACAGAAAACTTCAAAAGGAGAAATATGAAGAGGAAGCCAAAAGAAAAGAGTTAAATCGAGTGACAAAATATGTAAATGAGAAAATCAACACAATTAGAAAAAAAGATTACATGATTGTGTATATAAATAAATACTATAATTGCTAATTGGTTAATTGTCGTCATTTCTTATCACTTAATTATATACAGACCAATTTGGTCATTTGAAATTTTTTAAAATCATTTCTTGTCATTCAGTCATCTGATCAATTGATATTTGTGTCAATTCTCAATTCATATCATTTGGTCATTTGAAATTTTCAAAAATCATTTCATGTCATTTGGTCATTTGAAATTGCTTCAAATCATTTCATGTCATGGTCATTTGATCAATTGATATTTGTGTCAATTCTCACTTCATATCATTTAAAAAAGACCAAATGATATCACTTGATAACATTTGATATCATTTGCAAATGACCAAATGATATTTTTACTAGGGATGTTATTTAAAAATCATAAGTATCAAATTACGTTAATTTTAGATAGGTAATTTTATTTCCTTAATTAGTTTTTTTTTTGATAAATTGCCGTGTGCATAAGCCTAAGTAAGTATGCATGAAGTATTTGACTAAAGTTAATTTTAATCTTTTACTTTGGGATTTCATGCAAGTTTTTAAACTCTTATTTCACTTACAGATATTTATGCAATATTTTATTATTCTAAGAAATGCGAATGAATACACTTTTGTGACTATATTGTCAGAGATGAGGACATGCAAAATGCAAGATCGTTGGTAAAAGATTAGAAATCATCAAAATCGCAAGATTAAAATTAAAGAGCCTGCAAGATATCCTAAATCGTCCCTAAACAGGGCAAAAGCACGGAGAAAGTTAATTTCTCCATGGGTAAAAGTTGTGTTCTGTAGCTTTCTTGGAGAACAGTTACCCAGCCTAGTCGTGTTAATGAATTCATTACGTATCATCTCTTCTTGTTATATTTACTTATATTGTAGATAATGAAAGAGATGCTTAAGAGCAAATACCAGTTTATTTTGTTCAGTTGTAGTGTAGGGTGGTCGGATTAAATAGTTGAAATTGGCTGTGTGTTGTTTAATGGAGGGTATGTTGTAGATGATTTTTTGTGTGTTGTGAAAAGGAGAGTTTGTTGTTGTATTGTATTGATAAGATTAATAACGGGAGAAGATGTAACAATTGCGGCTGATGCTGAGCATTGTTGGCCGTTGTTACAGTTTTTCCAGAAATCCGCTCCTAATAATGAAAAAAGAGTGTTGCTCTTTTGTTGCGAGAGAGCGTGTGCGGTGTCGTGCAGGGAAGCTTCTTGGCTTGTTTTTTTTGTCCGACATGCTGTGTTCGATACTCAGGAGATTTTTTTGCTGATGAAAAAGTAAACACCGATATGTAATTGCGAAAATTCTTTTTTGCTGAAAGGACAGCTAATAAGGGAATCACGTCGCCAGCGAGCGTCGCTATATCGAGAATGGAATGCAACTCGCTATTTCTTGTCACCGAATTTTCAACTAACAAGGGAACCCCCACATAGCCTAACTGCTTTAACAATGGAGTCCTCGTATGGCTATGTATGCTGAAATTTTTTCGTTCTCGCGGTTTATTTTGAGAGAAACACAATTCCACACTCTCTTATTTTGCAAGCATCTGTAGTAGCTTCAGATGAGTAACATATTTCAATTTGGTGGAAATCTGTGACATACATATTCGAGGGATTCCCTTGTAAGTTAAGAACATCACCGAGGCATGTTATCTGTGTTTGGTGAGATCTCTCCATTTATTCCTTCTCTGACTAACTGACAGACATAAAACAGAGTCGTATGGGATTGGCCCGATTTCCCAATATTTGCGCTTTGCGCTTCTGATCATCCAGGACGATTGAAAGTCACGTGACCTGTGTTGTCTCTGCTAAAGCGAAGAGAAACGATCCGTTTAGGGTTCACATGAGTTGTTGGTCTATTTTAAACCAACTAGAGAGACATTTTACCTGTTTTGTAACCTTAAAGATATGTTAGTATTATATTCTAGGTTATGTAATTGGTTTCCAACGCATGAAAGTTATTACAGAGGAGCATGGGCATAAACAGCTGCCGTTTTGAGTTGTAAAGCATAAGAAGCGAAATTCGCTTGAGCGGGGTGCAGGAAGCATATTGCGTGTGTGTAGGCTGTTAACAGGGGTTACTGCTCTCCTCCCCTCCCATTGTTTGCGAGACTCCGTATTAGAAGTCGCTAAACAGGGAAATACTTGGTAAAAGGGGAGCGTGTCACCTTCCATGCTGTCCTGTACCGAAAGTGAAAGCTTGCTAAGCGTGCCTTTGAGCCTTAGCTGTAGTACGAAATTTGCGTACTAGCCATGCAATGGAGTCATGTATTGGTTTCCATAAGTTGACAGATTAGTGCTGAGTTGTCAGTAACTGCTGCACAATTGCAGATTAGTGTGTATAGTGTTGAAGTTACAAGTTGTTTACAATATTTGTGATTATCAATTTTGTTTATCGGGGGGCCCCGTTTATTTGATGCAATTGTTTATAATTAATATGCAAATTAAATATTGTTATTATATTTCCACCACGCACTTATTCTTTGGCTAGTCGACCACCTCCCCTCGCGAGTCATTAAAAACACGCTCCTGACGCACGTGGGCTCGGATCTTCGTTGTTGGGGGTATTCCAATTCCTCTGATGAATTTTTCTGAATATTAATACAGCAGAACCTCGATTTTACGAATCTCAGGGGACCAATAATATTTATTCCAGACCAGAAAATTTGGGAAAATAATGATTTAATAGGGGAAAATATCTTCGCATTGAATGATGGGTACAGCTGCCATTTTTTGAGGGAAAGCGGAAGGCAATCCTATACTGCTACTCATCGAAGTGCGCAGTTTTTGCCCGACTTGTTATTGTATAACGATGGTAATGAGTTGTTGCGTATTTGGATGTATTGTATAACAATGGGATAAGTTCAGAGCCATGGCAGCCATGGGTTTCGATGCCCTCAAAAGATGGCGGATATTCAATGTTTATGTTTTGATATTTCTCCCTATTGCACAATAAATATTTTTTACTGTTTTTTACTTTTTTTTTTTTTTTGATAAATTAATAACTAGTATCACCTGTGGTCGAAATTCGACCAATTGTGTCTGTAAAGTAATGAAATTCAACTTGTTTTTCACATAATTAATTGGAATTTATATGTATGCAAATTCTTAATTCTTAACTCGACACTAAAAGGGAAAAAGTGGGAAATGGCAAAGAGGAAGCATGAGGGAATTAATGACAAAAAATTATTAAACATATAAAATTCCTTAAAAACCAAATCAACTATAAAACGCTAGAATAATACAACAAATACAGATATATGATAATTCCATTTGAAAGAAATGATTAGTTATGAAGTGGATTTAACGATTCAAAGCTTCTGTATAATCTACATTTTTCGCTAAATGACCTAGTTCACTATGTTCAGAAATATAAAATGTCAAACTATCGAAAGATCGAACTCTACTTAATGCGACATAACTGACCATGCATAAAAACTGGTTGCCTTAATAAAATTCCAACTTTTTCAAATTTTGTCCATGTGACTTATTAATTGTAAATGCAAATGCAGGAATAATTGGGAATTGTTTTCTTTGAAACTCAAACGATAAAATGGTACTGGAATAAGTTAAATTTATATGCGGATCAAAATTAACTTATTTCACTGAAGTTAAAACTTTGCAATACTTAGCATTATTATGTAAACATTTAACACACATTCTTGTTCCATTAACTAAAGCTTCTTCTTCCAAAACTTACATTATCATTCGGGTTCAATTCTAAATGATCAGTTAAGTTACTATACACTTCTGATCTTAGAAAAGACTGATTTTGTCTTATGAAATGAAGTCTTGTACCTTTAATACGTACATACATATCAACAATCTACTGCAAAAATAATTTCTGTGAATAATATAAAAGGCGAAAATCATCTCTAATTGCCAGCCGATAGCATGCATATTGCAACATAGTAACTTTATTTCTGCGCTGACTCGCAGTGGATGTATTTGGTCTGATCTGAAACAAATTAACATGCCACCCAGTATCTCCATTAGGGAATAATAATGGTTACGCTAATGGATCCAATGATGAATCTGAAACAGAGATGTTTTTGACTATACCATTGTTTTTAAAAAAGAAACCATATTTCGTTTGAATGGTGGCTCAATATCAACGTGCTAAAAATAACAGCAGCATCAGTTTGAATTGCATCATTGTACCATCATCGAAGGTCTAAATTTTGGTTAACGGTAATAAGCATACACATTTCTCTATATGCATTTTCAGCTCTTAATAATGTTTCATTGCAGTAAAAGATCGCACAAAATGATTAACGCGCTCCAATTCAATAGAAATTCTACGCATTAAATTGTTATAGCACGATTGATTTGTTCACTCAGTCTATAGTTAACAGCAATATCAATGTCATAAAATATAACTGTGCATAACATGGTGAACGGCCATACGTAGAAGTCATTGGCCTTGCAGTATGATAAAAAATATCGTGTATCTTAAAATGATACACTCCTTGCAAAACTGTATCTGAAATTTTAGCTTCAAAACTGACCATAGTAAACTATGAATTGTAGCTACAAATATTAGTGAAATAATTCTTTGATTTCTCTTTTATGGTTTGATCATTTGAAGTGAATCCCTTATACAGTGCATTAAAAGTAAATTTTATGTTAATGGCGGCAAATAAACTTTACCCTTATGACAACACGAAGTGAATGCCGTTGTATCACAAAGTAACTTCAGATGCAAAATGTTTGCATTACAAATTCTGCAGTGTAAATTCATCAAACCAAAATCATAACTATCAAAAAACATTGGAATTATATTTAATGCACATTTAAATACATCTTTAAAAGGAACAACAGAATTATCAATATCGATTTCGACCTGTGCGACATTATTTTTATTATGCTATCTATTCTGCCTTTAAATCTGACCAGTTAGCGTTCTTCTTCGAGGCATAACAAACTTTACATATTGAAATTGGAAACTTTTTTTCTTTTTGAAATATAAACAATGCAATTAAATCTTAAACGAAAGGCCTTATCACTGAAACGTCATACATTGTCACATCATCATAAGTCGATCAAATTTAGGGCTGCTTATTAGTACAAATCACGGTCTATAGATATTCATGGTCATCAAGCTCCATTGTTAAAATGAAGCTAAAGTTTCTAGCTCCCGGTAGGGCGGGAACTCTATTGAAAAGTGGCGCTGCATGTACAATCTGCCCAACTGCGCCTGCAGTGCCAACCTATCAGCAGACAGAAACTTTACATTCGTATTCAGTTTCAATGAAAATCTCTATCGCAGGTTGCGATCGGCTATAGTGCAATCTAAGCGGCACCTGGCGTGATCAGTTTTCCTTAGCTTCTCAAAACAATGGAAGATGGCCGAAGCTCGATGACCATGAATATCTATAGACCGTGGTACAAATACGATTAACAATGGTCAATTGATGATGATGTAACAATGTATAATGTTTCAGTGATCAAGCCTTCTGTTTAGGTGGTGTTGACTGAATTCTGATGGACATAGATCGCCATCTCTCGGTATCTGTTAGCATCCTATCGGTATCGATTTTTAATTAATATCTCGACTAATTGTGGTTCCAGAGACTTGTTTCTTTATTTCTGTGCTTCTATGGCACAGTACCTTTCGAATGAAATAAGTTTGATTCCCCTCCTTATATAATAAGTACCCCAAAAATGTTCCCCAATTTCGACGTTGTTCACGTATTAATATATAGATTTTAAAAGTCAAATAAAAATCCATTTGATTTTTGAAAATAGTTTAAAATTGTTGTTTGTTGCAAATTTGCACTCGAATTTAATTCCTTCTCGATACAATTTGATAATTCAAAACACTTTCAAAAATTTGATCTGGGGAATTTTTCATAGAGTATAAATTTTATTAAAGAGTTTTTAATGTCCGATGATGTTCTGCGTTCCTCTTGGGCTTCGTTGTCGTCATTATCATCAATCTCATCTTCGACGCCACCATCTTCGATTAAATCACAGATGAATCATAGACGAAGTTACCACTAAAGATCTCACACAGTAAGGCAAAATGGAAAAGTTCACTTTATCACGCTCAATAGGTAGGGACGTCATTGAGATTGCATACTTTATACCCTCATGCGCAATCTGTGAGCTGCTTTTTTTCACTCAAGCCTGTTCGCAACTGCTCATTACAGCCTACTGTTGAAGTGCCAGGATTTAAGAAAATTAGAGTATTTAAAAAAAAATTTCCTACCTATTGAGCACGACAAAGTGAACTCTTCCATTTCATCTTACAGTGTGAGAACTCTACCAACAAACTCAGAAAATTTATTATTAAAATACAATCTACTTTTTAAGTTTTTCCATGCTTTGAATTCTTCGAAATCAGTATCATTATTGTCGGCTTGGCTTTCGCAATCAACTGGCTCAACACTACTTTCGACATTTCCGATATCGAAACTGTCTCATAAAGCAGTGTAATCAATGGAAGCAATAAGATGGAAGCAAAATGATTAATTTTCTACATGACCAATTAGAGATAAGCATCATTTGCTTAACAAAAAAGCTTAAAATGATTAGTTTAATTAATGAAAATTTTACTATTATTTACTGTTGATGTCTTCGTAAAAACCATATTTGGTTTTAAAAATACTTCTTAAAATGGCAGTTTATTACAAAATTGGGGTCGTGATTTCAGAACTATTTCGTAAAATCTGGAATTTCGAAAAATCAGAGTTCATAAAATCGAGATTCTACTGTAGTTTGTCCATCTTCTGTCACATTCATTATCTGATTTTATTACTGTATCATCTCTACTTAATAAGTAAACGGTTTTCCATAGTTAGAGAATTTATATTAAATTCACACAAAAAAGTCACGAAAGCTGGTGTCACTGAACATTAGCGACAAACGGCCATGACGTTACGACGAGAACACGGCTGTCCGTCGCCAATGTTTGCCACACGGGCTTTTGTAAGAATATTTTTTTCCATTGTGAATTTCTTAACAAATAAACTGTATTTGCTCTTAATCATGCGCCACATCATTTTTATAATTATCTAAAATAATGGTAAATGTAACAAGAACAGATAATGCAATACCGCAACAGTGAAGGATGAAGGAGGGCGGGGACGCGCCGCAGTTTCTTCCGGAAAGCTTGGGAACACAACTCTCAAAATTTATCCATGAAATTAACCTCTTCCATGCTTTAATTCTATTTAGGAAAGATTTAGGATATCCTGCAAGATTTTTATATTTAAATCATTGCAATATAGAAAATTTCTAATCATTTACTGTACCGATCTCGGTTTTTTTGTACGTCCTTATTGCAACATAGTTCCAAAAGTGTATTCATGCGCATCCCTCATAGTAATAAAATATCACGTCCCTTAAGTGAAATATGAATTTAACTTTAGTCAAATTCTTCATGCACACTTAGGCTTGTTCATACAGAGATTTATCCTTCAACAGAAATACAAAAAAACAAAAAACGTTAGCTCTCCCAGAAGTTACATATTGCTGTCTACCTTAAATTAATATAATTTGATTGATTATCATTTTGAAATGATATGTAATTGATTTTACAATGGCAGGTTAAGTTGGAGGTAGCTGGATAAGATGGTTATTTAATGGCATCGGGTTGGGTAGGGGGGAGGGTCATTTGAGTCAGTCTCGAATCTAAGCCAAGAGTTGGTTTTGCAACTTCCATTTTTTGGGATGAAAAGGTCAGCTCATATTCGAGCTAATACTCTAAAATGTTTTTATTGAATTAATCATTTGTGGAGTTGTTTATTAATTTTTTTCTAAAGTTCTTGACATAAAAATTTTTTTTCCTCCAAAACATGATGAAAACTTAAGGGTTAGCATAGATTTGAGCCAAGAAAGTATAATTTTTCCTCTTAGACAGATATATAGTTTCATAAAAGTAAACCAATTTTAAAAAAATGTTGATATTACCTCTTTAAGATCAGGAACTAGTTTATGTAAAAGCTCAGATTGATGTTTCTCAAAACAAGGCCTTGCAAGGTTCAGAGTTTGCATAGCTGCATCACGAACCTTGCCTGAAGAATGAACAGTGGATAGGTACAACTTCCTTGCCCATTTTTCACTGCGAACAGCCAAATTATCTGGAAGCTCATTCAGGAAGCGATTTAACACCCTGATTGCCTCTAACTCAACAGATGCAGATGATTGGTTGAAAACTTTTGAACACTGTTCAAGTGCCTGCAAAATAGCATCTATCTGGAAAGAAAGAAGTTTTAGATAAATTACTCTGAAACTTTAATGTACAGGGTCTTTATAAATTATCTCGCTTACTATACTTGTTTATTACTCAAAAACTATTATAGATTTTAACATGATTTTTTTTTTTAATTCACAATGGAAACCTCAAGAAGTTTCTTAGCATGCCTTAATAAATTTCAATGTGCCCCCTATTTATGGGCGTGAAAGACGTCAAAGCGAAACTAGATTTCCTCCTAAGTTTAAGCTAGCATTTCAGGGGGGTGATTTCAGCGATTGTTTCAATTATTATGTTTTTGAGAGTTCAATGTCATGAACGTTGGTCTTTCACATGTCCCCAGAAGAAAAAATTCAGAGGGTTTGCATCGGGTGAACGAGGGGGCCTAGAGATAGGCCCATCCCTTCCAATCCATCCTCCTGGAAAGTTCGTATCAAGACACTGCCTAACTTGCAGGCCACAGTGAGGAGGTGCTCCATCTTATTGGCAGACTATGTTGGGCTGCAGTTCTTCCACCTGTAAAATCAGGTAGTTCTCCAGCATATCTAGGTAGGCTGCAGTGGTAATGGTGTCTTCAGCGAAAAAGTAAGGTCCGATTACTTGATCTATGCATTAAACTGCACCAAACATTAACCTCTGGGTTGTCGTGTATATGCTCCCTTAGAACGCAGGGATTTTGTGAGCCCCAAATGCAGCAGTTGTGTCAGTTTACTGCCCCGGAAGTATGGAATGTTGCCTCACCAGAAAACAAAATGTCCTCAAGGAAGGTGGGATCATCGTCGATTTTTTGGAGCATATATATCCTCAGCAAACTTCTTGTGCTTCGGTCGGTCATCTGGCTTCAGTTCATGCATCATCTGGATTTTGTAGGGTGTAAGACGAAGGCAGTGCTTCACTATTTTATGTACAGATGTCATTGGCATATCCAGTTGACAAGCCGCTTGGCGAAGTGATTTATGGGGACTACGATTGAACACATCCCTGATCTTTTCTACTCTGTGGTGTCGCTGAAGGTCTACCAGAATCCTTTTTGTGTAACAGGCTGCCTGTGTTTAAAAATTTTTCATGCCAAATTGACTTACGATTTGGAGGATCCTTTTTAAACTTTATACTGAAAATTCTCTGAACTGTAATCATTGACTTAAAAGCCATAAGACGCATGGAGCTTTTTCTTGAACACTGTTTACTGCGTCTCGCGAAAAATGGAACAACGTGCCAACGTACCATGTGCCAACCGCGTGTTTCATTATCAACTTAAGTGAGGCTAAGAAACTTTTTGAGTTTTTCTTTGTGAATAAAAAAAATCATGTTAAAATCTGTAACAGTTTTTGAGTAATAAACATGTATAATACAGGAGATAATTTAGAAAAAATTACCTCTAATTTAATACCATAATTTCACAAGAGCATACACAAAGTAGAAAAGATGAAATTGTAGCAGGAATCAGGCAATACTTATTTAAAAAATTTAACACTATACAATTTACCATAAATCCTCTACTATAATGCGAATTTTTTTGGCCTAAAATAGCACCTAAATTTGCTGGGCCGTATAATATAAGAGGATAAATATCAGCTTCCAATGACGACTGTGGCCGGAGGAGGTTTTGTCCGGAGGGGATTTTGTCGTGATGAAATTACCGTATAATATACATTAATTATATTGCATATACAGTGTCCAGTTCATTATACAATAAATTAATTCACTTTTCATTTGAATTTCTCGTCGCCAACATCTAATACAAAAATAACTCCTCCCAAAGATCGCTACTTCCAAATACAGAACATCAATATTGATGGTCTCTGCTTCCAAACTGCTTCGAACTACTGTCCTAATAGAATTCACAACAAAATTATCCTGTTATAGATTAATTATACAGCATATATAATGTCCAGTTCATTATACAATAAATTAATTCACTTTTTATTCAAATTTCTCGTCGCCAACATCTAACAACATCGAAAATAACTTCTCCCAAAGATTGCTACTTCCAAATAGGCCTACTTCCAAACTGCCTTGAACCAAAGCCTGGAAGAAAGCTTTATGCAGTCAATTTATGAAAAATGTTAAACTGAATAAAGATTACTTGTTTTTTTATTAAGAAAATTGATGTACTGTTGTGTTTTTTTGTTGATGTGTGAGTGAGAAAGCTTTCCCTATCAATGTAAGGCTATAAACCTCCAAACTGCCTCGACGAAGTGGAGGCAGTTGGTTTTGTCGAAATTGCTTTCTGTGCTGATCACATTCACATGGATTTACCGGGTATTATACATTAATTACATCGCATATTCAGTGTCCAGTTCATTATACAATAAATTAATTCACTTTTTATTCGAATTTCTCGTCGCCAACATCTAATACAAAAGTAACTCCTCCCAAAGATCGCTACTTCCAAATAAGCCTACTTCAAAACTGCCTCGAACCAAAGCCTACAAGAAAGCTTATGCAGTGAAGTTATGAAAAATATTAAACTGAATAAAGATTACTTGTTTTTTTTATTAAGAAAATTGATATAAGTCGATGTGTGAGTGGGAAAGCTTTCCCTATCAATGTAAGGCAATAAACTTCCAATGGTTTTAATGGGGCAAATGTCCCAAAAATGAATTTAATTTTGGTGAATTTTTCTGTATATTTTTGCACATTTTATTTCTTGCGATGAGTCAAAAATGGGGATCGCATTATACTAGAGGATAGCATTTTTGCTGGATTTTTGGGCCGAAAAAGTGGAGTCTTATTATACAAGGGGTCGCATTATAGTAGAGGATTTACGGTTCAGTACACAAACCCCAATAATTACTTCAGATGAAATGTGCAAGTAATGGAAGCCGTTGCTCTTGACTATCAACTCTCGTCATGTTGCTTATTCCTGAATTATCAGAGAGATCGTTGCTTATCATGGAGACCGTTGAATCCCGTCAAACTGTAGCCAGAATAGTCTCTCACCTTGCACCTATCTTCAGGCATAACGACATCCTCACCCATAGACATCAGAATCTGCTATTTCTTTTGTTTACAATCACGATATTGAAAATCTACCACGAACTATGTACTTTCCAATTGGTTAAACATAACTTTTCTTTGTTAAAGTTTCTTACGCGCGATAAAAAAAACAAACAAACCAAAACCTTAAACAAGTTGAAGAGAATAGTGAAAATTCCTCACCTTTTCCAGACAGATATTTAGGGTTATCTTCTGCTTTGATAAGCACCATAGTGCTCTAGTACATACAACCTTTTCGGTTGAAGATTGAATTAAAGAACAAAGACCTGTAATACATTATGAAATAAAGTAATGAAATAAACTTAAAAAAAAAAAAAATTATTTCTGATTATGCTATATATATATTTTATATCAAGAAATGTTATAATCAAAATAGTACATGTAATAAATGGCTCATAAAAAAAAATTAATTGTCCCTTACCTGCAATTAAAATTTCAAATTAGTAAAAAAAAATAAAAAATAAATAAATAAAACACTAATCCACAAAGAGAAAAGAGGAAATACCAGATGTGTAATTTGGGAATAAGGGACACGATCAGGGACAAAAGGAGCACGATCACATGATTTTTGAAGTAACCCCATAAGGAAGAAGCACTTAAGGGTTAGGTCAGGCAGAAAAGAGCAGTTTTAGTTTTTTGAAACCGAGCAACCCGTTAAATAAAGATGCTTAGCAACACTTGACTTCTTCACTCTCTCAAATCATAATATGAATCATGTGTTCCTTTCCCCTATATTTCAATATTACATTGCATTAGGCCCAAATAAACCTTCCCACAAAAATCACAACTTCGGAAATACTTGACACTTTTGATTCCAGAACTGGTCCTTTTGGGTTACCCAACAAGTACATACAGTCATTATAATCAAAAGTAATATACCTTTTGTTGCTAGTAGATTTCCTAAAAATATCAATCTTACCATAAAAATCCTATTGATTTAATTCTTTTTCAACCTCTTACAGTGTTATCTTAAATTACCAGTCTCAAAAATGAGATAATATTTTAGCTCTTTATTACAAAATTTGGCTGGCATAATCAGACAACCAACAAGTAAAATTATGTTTTCACAACCTTTTATGACTGTAACATTAGGCTTATTTTATCAGCAAAATTATATAAATTAGGTTCACAGAGGCATCTCTTTCTCCCATGCAGAGAAGCAGAGGGATCACATCAATACAATACTGACCAAATCTTCAACTCTGTCACAGCTGGACAAAGTTGTTGAGGTTCTGTATAAAATCATTGTATATAATAAAAACAAAGCACAGTCAGGAACCCAAAATCAGTATTAAACTGTCTTCACCAGCCCCTGGGCAAAAACAACTGGAAATCTACTTTTCAAATAAGCTTAATCTTAGCCCATCTTCCCACATTAGATTAATTCACCTAGAAATTACTTTCTTATGGTGCCGAGGACACACAGGCATTCAGTTTAACAACGGAACAAACTATTTGTCTAAACAGGGGAGAACTTCAGAAATGTCACTCGTACACCCCTCATCACGATCCAATTTAAAGCCATACACTGTAAGAAAACCAATATTGATATAATGGACAATTCCTAACTCCTCCAGATTCAAACTGAAAACCACTATCCTGTCATTCCCACAAAATGCCCAGACTTTCTCCTCTCTATCAAAACAAGACCTTATGGTACAATTTCACCTTTGCTCCAAACATCTCCAAAGAAAACAATTCCTCCACA
Source organism: Rhysida immarginata (assembly GCA_023313115.1). Classification (NCBI taxonomy): domain Eukaryota; kingdom Metazoa; phylum Arthropoda; class Chilopoda; order Scolopendromorpha; family Scolopendridae; genus Rhysida; species Rhysida immarginata. The sequence goes on along the minus strand of JAHWFO010009697.1, from coordinate 96,476 downwards.
AACTGCATCTAGGATACAGAAAATCCTAGAATACAACCCTATTTGACTCACTTCACCGACCACAGGAACAGTTACCATTTCTTTCAAACCCATAATCTCGTCTTCTTCACTCTCCATGCTTCTCACGTTCAATCTCATCTCTAGATACACACTGGCGTTTCTTCTACTCTGCACAAGAGACTTTTTATCCAATATAAGATTACTTCCCAGAATGCCTCCCCCTTATACTCTTCTCAATATATTCAAGGGGGAAGAAAATCTAAGAACTTGTGCCAACTGGTGAGGTGACTTTTCTGTTGGACTTTTCTCTGAGCTCATTGGGGTTAGAATTTTTTTTTTTTTTGAAATTTACAAAGATTCCAGAAAGTTTAGAAATTTACCATCATCCATACAATGTAGTGAAGTTCTGTAGTTTTCAGTTTTGGCTATGTGTCCCTCTCTAGGATATGTCAGACAAGCTGGAGTTTTTTTTGCACATAAAGGTTTTTTTTTTTGGTGGGCCCCCCCGCCGAAGTTTGTTGCTATCATGCTGAAAGAAGATGGTCAGGGTGTCTATGGATGTTTTTTTCCCCCCAAAATACAGTATACTGTATTTATAGGATTTATAGGACCCACTTTAAGAAAATAATAGTATGATTTTGTAAACTTTTAATGTGATTTTAATGAAACAATAACAAAAGTGTATCAACACATTTTTTGTATGATATACAACATTGCTACATAACATTTTAACTTTTCATTAATTTCTTTACGCTTTCAATTTCTTTGTTTATAGTGCCCGGCACAAAAGAAAAAGGAAACTGGCGCATTTGTAAATGAAAAAACCTCGGTCAACCAATCAGAAACGAGTTATTACTTATTCCTGGCATCAGTAATAAGTAATTCCCAGTTTCCTTTCCGTATTTGAGCAGTTGAACGAGTTTTTTTTTTCATTTATGCAAATTCCAGTTTTCTTTTTCTTTCTTGCCGGGCACTATAGGACATTCAACTCTTCCTCTTTTTGTTGCAACATTTTTCTTTTCTTTGCTTGCAAAATTTTAAAGTCTTCTGCAGCTCTATCTTATTTTTGTTTTCCAGCATCGTTTGCTTCTTTATGTTTCCTTAATACATCATTCCTTCAACGTGATGCATTTTTGGCTGAAAGCATCAATTTCTTGGTAACTTGCACTTTTCTGATGCCACCTGCTGCTGTAACTGCATCATAGACCACTCTTGGGGAACTAGCATTTTCTCTTTTAGGTTCTCAATGAGGCATTCCTTATTATTAGAAAAACTTCTCTCCCCAGCAGCATTGCCATGTGATAGTACAAGAATCTGCCTACCAAATCCAAGGAGAGAATCATTAACCGATTCACTTTCCATTAGCTCCGGCAACACGTGGTCTAGCCTTGAAGTTTTGCAATTAAAAAGACGGAGGACTTCTTTAACATCACTTGAATTACAAAATTGCAAATATTCCCGCTTCACAATATCTATTATTGTGGTTGACAGTCTATTGTCCTCTGCAAAATCCAGCAGACCTGCTGACACACTACTTTCTCACAGATTTTCACTCGGCATCACATTTGGATCAAAACAACTTGCACCTTGTACAAGCCTGAACTTTAATGGTGATTTTTCAAAAAAGCTTTTCACAAACTTATTAAGAAGCCACGACAGTCCTTATGAAATGCAATCACATCCACTTGTGTCATCCCCTTACTATCCTTTCAATGCTGGAAAACCAATTTCAATACTCCGCAGAGAAGTGTAATTTTCTTTGTTACTAATGTCAATCTTGCATACAGTACCTTTAAAGAGTTTGTAGCAGTGGCCATCACATTTTTTTAATGAATCGCTTCATGGGACCTTGTAGCAAAGTGTACATGTCTGCATAAAGAAATGGAATTTGAGGTTCATTGCATTGGTAGGCCGTGAGAAAGACTTCCAATTCTAATGCAACAGACTGAAAAAATCCAAGCTTTGCTTCCAACACACTGTCTTTCAAAAATTCTTTCAATTTTGTGAAATTCTCACTTTGTGGTGGCTCAGATAACTTGGATACATACTCCCGTAAACTGCACTCTTCGAGAAGGAAGTCCTTAAATAAAATAGGCAGCACAAAAAATAATTAATCTGCCATTTGCACTTGTTATGGGCAGGTCTGAATGCTCTATGAACTATATGTACGGAACAAGTTTCCAAATCAAATAATACTGGGTCATCTGGATTGCTGTTCTCCATAAATTTATTTCTGGCAACACCTTCAGATTCACATCTGGCCCATCCATTGCCATTTGCAGAATTTTTTGAAACTTACATAGTGTTCACTTAAGGACACAGGTAATGCTTCAAATAAGTGATCTGCTGTGGTACGCCTTAAAAATGACAAGGTCAAATATGGTGCGGAAACTTATTATTTTTTCATTACTCTAGTAACGAATTACAATATCCATTTGTCCATTCTGAGCTATCTTGTTCAGGCTTTCATCATACATCACAACATAGAAATTGCTTTGATGAAGTACACTTGGTAATTCTTCTTGAAAGTATGGGGCAAGACCATACGTAATTGTATAGGCAATCTAGGCAAAGGTAGTTCGAATGCAGTTGACTAACATACATACACATGACCAAAATGAAAGGAACCACAAAATTTTAAAAAAATGAATTTATAGGATTGGTAGGGAATTATAGTATATTTATAGGAATTAAAGTACTATTTTTAAAATATAGTACAATTATAGGAAATATAGGAATTACAGGTCATTAAACACCCTGATTGTCTTGTAACTGAAATGTACATCCATGCTCAATGAATGTCATTGTGGAAAAGTGGAATCTTCTCTCTCATAGTTACCTAACATAAGCATCTACACTCAAAAGATATCAGTTTTTCTTCCCACCATTTTTTCAAATTTGTTTTACGAGCTGATATCATATTAGTTATGCCATTAAGGCACCTCAACAAAATGACTAATGATGGCATATAAATGACTAAGATCCAAATACAGGGCGATTCAAAATGATGTCTGACATTTCAAAATTTTACTATGCATTTATTTTATAACATAAACTAACCAGACCAGATTTAAAATGCAGGAAAACTCAAAATATTTTTAACCTTCCCACAATTGGAGGCTGTGGTGACGCTAGTGTCGCAATAAAAGTAAAGATGGCGGCTGTGAATGAAAAGGCATGTTGTGCAAAAACAAACGATAATTTTAGTCCAGCAGGCATTTCATAAAGATTGCCCTACTGACAAAAGCATCCATAAGTGGTATGATAAATTTCTGGAAACTGGATGTCTTTGTAAACATTTCCGCTCTCGAACTAGTAACAGCAGACATGCTGAAAGGACTTTGGAATGAGATTGATTATCGTCTTGACATTGTCTGGGTGACTCGAGGGAGTCACATAGATCATTTGTAATGCCAGAATCAATAAATATTTGAGTTTTCCTGTATTTTTAAACCCGATCTGATTAGTTATGTTATAAAATAAATGCATAGTAAAATTTTGAAATGCCGGACATCATTTTGAATCACCCTGTATAAACCAAAGGCCTGTCTAATAAGTCCAACCAGTCGCGATCAGTAGAAAGCAGTAGCAAACAGCCTATCCAAAAGTAATGACCAGTCATGCTCGGAGCATCTAAAAAGTGAACAGTCACACTCATCACGATCTAATTCAGAGGACAGTCGCCTGCTTGATCACGTGAATTCAAAATGGCCGATTAAATTCACGCCATTCAAACCTTTGGCTGTGCTTAGTGCAATTGAAGTTACTGCAACAAAAGAAAAGAAAAATTAATTTCAACCATTATATTTTTATAGAATTATTTGCTGTTATAATGCAATTCTTTTTAGTGAAAATATCTGCAGTAAACCAATGAAAATGCAACAGTAGCATATTGTTAAGAAAGGTAGTGATTAGCTAATACATTTATTTTTTTTTTCTGACAGAAATGATACCTAATTACATACATCTAAGCAAGAAGGGAATGAAGTAATGCAGAAGATGAGACTTAAGATGAGATAATAAGAGAATTCCATTCATAAACTTATGTGCCTAACTCTTTCAGTTTCGACTGATCATAATCGCACTGTACAAGAAGTGCACATTACGGAAACGAGCAATCATGAATCAGTTCAGACCGTACTATACAGCCTGTTTGTCAAATTCATATGTTAATTTATTATGATAATGCAAGGCAATCTACAGTACAAGTATACAATTAAAAGCTTACCATCTAATATTTCCCGAAGTATATTGTTATCCAAAGAGCTAAAGTAAAAAAAAAAAAATAAAATAAAAATATTAAATTTAATATAAGAAAACTAACATGAAAAAAAGCCAAGTATTACTCTAAACGGGAGGGGAGAAAGGGGAAATATCGTATAAAATTAATCACTTGCCTCAAAATAGATTCTTGGTGAAGAAACACACCCAAAAAATGCAAAGAATCTTGAGAGATTTTAGCATCTTCACTAAGGATATCTTGCTTCAAAATTTTTAAAATGGCAGTGGCATTTGCAGTAAATGGTACAGGTATATCCTTCTCTTCTTGTAAAACCCTAAGATAAAAACCATACAAACATCATTTGGAATTTTCAAATTGGTTGGGATGCTAAAAAATGCATAAAAGTATCACTATACAAGGTCTTTTCAAAACGTTCTGGGGCATTCGAACAACGTTGGATATGCCATGCATCTCGGGGGAATCAACCTCTCCTTCACTGGCCACCTCGTTCCCCCGACTTGACCCCATGTGATTTCTTCCTGTGGGGTTTTTTAAAGGATCATGTGTATGTATCACCACTCCCAACAACATTGGCTGACCTGTGTGCCCACATCACTGCAGCCATTGCTGATATTGACTGCAACATGCTACAAAAGGTTTGGCAGGAAATAGACTATCGGCTTGATGTGTGTCGGATTATGCAAGGCACTCACATAGAATACCTGTGACGTGATGTGTTTGAAGTAAACTCTGAACATTTACCTTTTGTAGCATGTTAACCCTTTGTCTCACAATACCATATGTTCATTAGATTTCACAAAGTAAACTTCTGAAATAGGATCCATCATTTTGACTTGTCCTGTATATACAGAATGTTGCAGATAACTACAGGGCTGTGTAACAGGAAGCGTAACCGCTCAATTGCAGGGGCCGGCTCGGTCGATTGGCAGAATGGAGGGAGATGAAGATGGCCTGCAGCAGCCAGCAGTTTCCACAGTCGGGGAGGGGGGGGGGGGTGAACGTCAAAACTGTCATGTTTTAGTCTTTCTTGTTCCCAGGTTACACTTTCTCAGCAGTAGAGCAAACAGGCCTGCTGCGTCTCGTGGTTAACCCTGTGTCCACTACGAGATGCAACCCGGGTTAGCCCGTGACGGACAAACATAATAATAAGTGTAAAACGCTATTTTTTTGTGACTGTGTCAGTGTGTGTTTGGTTGTTTATGGCTTTATTTGAGTTTTTTTTTGTGTGGCTGTAGTTGTGTTGTAGCTAATGCATAAAAAATGGAACAAACGAAAACACTAATCCACATCAATTCTTTTTATTTTCTCAGATGCGCATTTCGGATTTCACAAATCCTTCATCAGTGAGTGAATCACTGAAGGATTTGTGAAATCTGAAATGCACATCTGAGAAAATAAAAAGAATTGATGTGGATTAGTGTTTTCGTTTGTTCCATTTTTTATACGTCGGTATCCACAGTTTCGGCAATTATTCCTGTAATTTGCAGCTAATGCGTTCGTCTGTTTGGTTGCATTTTTAGATATGAGTAGGTGTGTTATATAGGGGGAAGTGGTGTGTAGTTGTCATTATCCATTGAGATATGTAAGGTGTTGATCTTTTGTTTGTTGAGAAAATGGGTTCTCTGTTGTAAAATCTTTATTATAATGTTGAATAATGGGAGAAGCTGTAACAATTGCGGCAAAGGCTGAGCGTATCTGCTCGTTGTTGTTACAGCTTTTCTGAAAATTTATAAAAAACGTTTTTTTTCTTTGTTGAAAGATCGTGTTTTTGTTGTTGGGCAGTGAAGCCAAAAGAGATTTCCGACGCACCTTGTTCGACCTTAGTATATATTTTTTTTAAATGAATGCAAGAGCTAAATGATCTGAAGAAAACAGTATTTAACTGTTTGGTGATTCTACGGAAGACTGGGATGAGTGATTTTCGCTGTTAAGACAGTGTAAAAAATTACTTCGTCAATGAGCGTGGCAGTTTTTTTTCAAGACCAAATGGAACGTGCTGCGTTGCTCTTTTGTTAGCGACGCCGAATAGGCCACCCAAGTTGAGAAAAACATCGATGGAAAATATCCGTGAATCGGTGACATGGTTCCAGTTTTCCCCTTTGATTAACTTGTTAGCAGTAGATTAATGTTGTTTGGGAATTAGCTTGGGCACACATTAACTGGAAAGAAGTTCACCTAGCTCCCCGCTTCTTTCCACGGAATGTGAAACAGCTCCGCATTTAAACACGGGCAACTTTGTGACACTTAGATAACGCCTGGAATCGGAGATTCACTTCATGCCGCGTAGTCGTTAAATGTGAACTAGGCTTAGGAAGAAATTGCTTTTATCTTTAAATTGATGCACAGAAATACTTTTCAGTTTTATATAAATACAGTAGACCCAGTCATATAGCGAAATGCAATGGACCAGCAAAAACATTTCGCTATATAGATACAGTGGGCGCCGCTTAATGTGATCACTTTGAGACAAAGCCAAAGTGATAACAATAACAGAAATTGAATAAAGATGTAGCAGGAAAAAAAAAAAAACATCAAAATTATAGTGTCAATTATTGTTATTACATGTGTTTCTTATGATTGTGTAGCACAATAGATATAAAGTTCTAAGTATATTGTACTTTAATTGTAATGTAAGTACATGCACTTTAATTAAGAATCTTTTAATTTTGGTTTAGAATGTTTAGTAGAATTTTTGCAGAGAAGGTCATTAATGAATTTTTCATATTCATATTGCTTTGTAAAATCATTTGATCTATGTCTTACACCCACCTGTAAAATTCGTAGAGCTTCTCTCATTCTGAGCATTTGTTGGAGGGTTTCAGTCTTCATCACTTTCATCTTTTCGAATCGTGTGTTGCTGTCACGTGGACAGCGCATGCAAACGGTAGAATCAAAACCAAACCCTTTTTTCACACAGGAATATTTTTAAGCAGGAAGTGAACAAGGGTGAAGTACATAGGAAATATTCAGACTTGCTTTTAAAATAACAATAAACGGAGTAGTGATCACATTAAACGATGATTTTAACATGTTCACGTGTTAAGGCGATTGGGAATGCTTGATTCGATAACATTAAACGAATGATAACATTAACCGTGATCACATTAAACGCCGCCCACTGTATTTCGTTGCTTGGAGGTAGTATTAAACTTTGCATATTTTTGATGTATAAATGATATGTGTATTTTAAATTTAGTATTTATATATAAAAAATTAGTATTTTATATTAATTTGAATGCTTCTTAAGATTAAGAACAAAACTTTTTCGATACATGACATTGCTGCCTATCTAATGCCATCCAGGTCACCATTGCCGTATAAACGACAACACAAATTCTTAGGGGTTGTGATGGATGACCGTCTAAGTTGGAGTCCTTTTACTGGTAGACTAAAGGAAAAAATTGAGGCAAGATACGCCACAGTAAACGAAACATAGAAATAAAATGGAGGTAATAAACAAGAAGAAAAAGGAAAAAAAAGATCTATCGAAATAAACTTGCAAGAGCTGCTGGCGTTAAAAAATAACAACGAAAATGAACAAAAACAAATAATAAACGCATTAAGGCATTATCTGATAAACACTGGGTTGTTAGAAAAAATACTAGGACCAATCCCATGGAAAAATGAATACGGAACTGAGGTGTAGATTAAAAAACCGAATAAGAGAAATACGAAGGCCAAAGACTCTAAATTTAGAGGGTCTAGCGGCAATAGAAGAAGAAGAAGAAGAAGAAGAAGAAGAGGTCACCATTGCTGAAAATTTTGTAATAAGTATTTTATGGAAAAATAGCAATAGAACATATCCATAAGCATGTATATAATGGTGTTTTTTTGTTGGCCTCCGTAAAATTAGAATTTCACAAAAATGTTTATGGGCTTAGACTTTCAATAAAATAAATTCATAAATTTGAACAAATATTATGTACTAGAAGCGAACCCACCCGACTGTATAATCGGGAAATAACCCATTGTTAGATTTTTTTCTTTGTTGTGACAAAGCCCACCGTCGCTGATTTTATATAAATGTTTATGAAGTTTTAAATATGAAAAAAATCTTCCGAATTTCGACAGCTTTTATAGTAGTTTTCGTGCCGATTCTCGTAGAAAATAAATTTTTTACATGCTTGGACATTTAAACTCATCAGCAGGTCACCATTATTGCTGTGCAGTGCATCATGGGTTGTTTAGTGTGATAACGTTCTCAATTTTCTTCGTAATTTTGCCGATAAAATAAGCCTAATGCTACAGCCGCAGCCGACTGGGAGGAGCTTGTGACGTAAAAACTTGTCTTTAACTTTGCTTATTGGCCTTTTGCGATAAATTTGTTCGTTGGCTGCCGGGTCATGCTAAGTGTGGGAACCAAATTTCGTAATAAAGAGCTAAAATATACCTTAAAATTTATTGTCTAGACGAAAAAATCCTTATGTTATAGGGATAATTACGCTATAAAGATTTCGCTATATGGAGATTGAAAAGGCATTAAATCAATAGGACTTTTGCTGGGACCACAGAAAAATTTCGTTATAGAGATAATTTCACTATATCGACGTTCGCTCTACAGAGGTTCTACTGTACATATATAAAGAACTGTAATTACGACAGTTTGCAGGAAAAGCTCTTAATTATTAAAAAATTATAGACCTACACTGTCTGGCCACTTCATTAGGTACACACAAACTGTTTGGTGTACCCTGCTCCACATCATGCATCCTATTTTGTGTACAAATACAGCTAAATAACCTTTCAGTTGCCATGACTATAAATCATGGCAACAATGGGAAAGGTCAATGATCTAACTGACCCTGAAAATGGATTAATCGTAGGTGCACGATGTGCTTGAGGAAGTGTCTCTGAGACAGCAGTTCTACTGAACTTTTCTTTGTACAACAGTCTCAAGGGTGCATCGAGAATGGTTCATCATACAAAAAAAACACCAAATCGACGACACTCCAATGGAAGAAAACTGTTTGTTGATGGAAGAGGTTAGCGGAGGCTGGCTAGAGTTCTGCAAGAACAGATAGGTCACTGTTGCCCAAGTAACATCCAAATTTAACACTGCTGCTCACAGCCATCTCACAATGTACTACTGGATGCATGCTGTTGCGGATAGGGTACATTAGCTGATGGCTATATCAAATACAGGTGGTATCTGAGACTAACAGTAAAACATGCCTTTCGTGAGCAAAGCAACAATAGCACTGGACTATCGACGACTGGAAACAGGTCGCTTGGTCCGATTAAGTTGAAGTTCCTGCTGCATCACGTTGATTTCAGACACAGAATTTGCACAAACAAGTTGAATCCATGGACCCATTATGTCCATTGACAACTGTGCAAGCTGGTGGGGGCAGTGCAATGGGTTGGAGAATGTTTATCTGGCACACAAGAGACCCACTGCTACCTCTGGATTCACGTCAGGATGCTAGAGCGAACGTAGGTATCATTGCCGACAAGTGCATCCATTCATGTTGACAGTTTATCTGCAAGCAGACGGTTGACTCCAATATGATACAGTGGTTACAGTGGCCCGCCGGATCTCAATCAGATGAAATGGATTGGAGTATTTGCTCCAAACCTGCACCCCAATCAAATGTTTGAGAACTACGTGACACACTCATATCTGCATGGTACACAATAACTCAGGAACGCTTTCAGCACACAGTTGAATTTAATGCCTCAACAAATTCAGACTTCCATAGCCAAACACTCTTTAGATACTGGCCATGAATTTTCATTAAACAATGTAAAACTTATTGAGTCAATAAACAAGAAACACCTTCTGAAAGCTTAACCATTCAGAAAACAGATAAAAAATTATTACTCAATTTAGATATGGGCCCTATTGGCGAGTCACCGTTGATCCAATGGGTGACGCACTTACCCAACCAATAATTTTACCCTTGATCTTTTTGTCTTGATTGGCTTCGTCAGTTATAAATACTCAGCTTGTTCTATTCCAAGTCAATTCTCTCGAGGTGCATCTTGGCTGCTGAATGATGAAAGCAAAGCTTTCGAAAAGCGCTTACAGATTCAGGTTGTATTTTTTCATTTTATTTTTATTCTTTTTCTTATGTTTTTTCATTTTCTGCTTTGTTGTGGGAAAAAGAGTTTTATTTTATTCTTAAGTGGTACATCGTCATTATCCACATAAGATTTTTAGACATTTTAAATTCAGACTGTTTTGAAGGCAAAAGGAGGCACAATCAGCTACTAAGCAGGTGTCCATAATAAAGTGGCCAGAACAGTATATGCATGTATGTAGACTTATACAAACACACATATATTCATTTCTTTTAACCAGTACCTTATTAAATTGTGATAATCCTCTACTCTTTCTAAAGGGGAAGAATCATTGGAAATGATGTTTTGAATGCTTAAATCCATTATGAGTCTGAATCCTTAGTGAGCCCTTTGAACTTCAATATTCCTGGAAAGAGACCAAACAATTTTTTGTATAAGTTAGAAAAGAAAATAAGTTAAAATAAGGTAAGAGCATATAAATCCTCATTATGGTAACCCTTATTGTTTAATCTCCTCTACAAGGATTGAAATGAACGTCATATATAAAAAAAAATCAGTGGTAGTTGCATTGAAAAAAGTAAGCCTCCAACTCGTAAGGGTTGCATGATTAATAGAGACTGATCCACATACTAGCTCATGTTTGCTTTGACAGTAACTTATCCTGTAATTTAATTCTCTATTTATATATACAGTTGAGGACCTCAAATCCAGAAACCACAAATCCAGATGTCAATAATTACTTTAACTGTATAACTGCAAAAACTTTTATTTTAAAAAAAAATTTTACTAACTGTCATCAGAAACTATTTAATTAAATATATACACATGGGTTAAATGTATCTGGAAAACCACAAATCAGGAAGGTTTCTGGTCCCAAGTATTCCGGATTTGCAGTCCTTAATTGTATGTAAATTTCTTTCGATGCCTGTACTTTGTCAGGAGTGCTGTCCCAACCTTATTTTAGTAAGGTACAGTGCCCTGCTAATTTTTTGGCTCACTGTGAAATACAGTAAAATCTGTGCTAACAATCACCTGAGTTTAACGACCATTTTTGCTTGGTCTCGTGAGTGGTCATTATTTTTTATTTTTTCATTTATTTATTTGTTAATTTGTACTAAAAGAAATCCTATCCGGGGCCGGTAAGGCCAAATCCTATTCAAGTTAGGTCCCTGGAAGGAAAAATCAAATAAAAATGCAATACAATCAATAAAAAGAAAATAACTAAAACAACTAACAGTTATTAATTCAAAGTGTTAGAAAAATGGGTTATTAGTAGGGTTGTTAGTAAAGAAAAGGGATTTTAAGCCATTTTTTTAGAGTAAGGACGGTCTGAGAAGAATTAAGACTCCAGCAGAAGTGACTACCATCCAAGTCTTGCATACCTACGCTGATAGTTGCTCTTTATTAAGGGTAACCGAATAGAGTTAGCCAAACAAGTGGCATATCATATTGAGATTGAAAGGTAGCAGTGGAAGACGTACATAAACATAATAAGCTATAAGATATAAATTTGGTATATACTTGGAATACCAAAAGTTTTAAAATGTTGAGAAACTGACGTAGATTTACGATATTTTAACCATTCTTGTGTTCTAAAAAGACAAATCAGGTGGAAATTCGAAGACAAGCCCTAAAATTGAGTACCATAGCAGAGAATCATATGAAGTAGTGAATAGTATAGAGAAATTAGAATAAAAGGGAGGTAATGGAAACAAGAATTCAGACCTAACCTTTTACAAAGAGCTGCAGATAATTCATTAACATGTTAATTCCATAATAAATCTGATGATAAATGAGTCCCTGAATATTTAAAGGTATTTGTAGAAAGGAATTGGTAAGAATTATAAAAGAGTAATTCAGAAAAAACAAAATGCTTATTTCGTTGATAGAAAATCGTGTATTTGGTTTTCTTAAGATTCAAGTATAGTTGGCTAACCATAATCCAATAACTTTGGATAGACAAAGAGTGATTAATTGTGATCTGAAGATTATGGATCCGAACATCGGCAAACAAAAGAGTAGTACATCATAAGCATATAAAGTAATAAAAGCTGGGGAAATAGCCAAAGAAAGATCGTTAACAAAAAGATTAAAAAGTAAAGGAGATGATATAGAATCCTGACATTATGAGTTATGGATAGGTTTTACTGTATCTTGCTGCCCCAGCAAATACAAGTGGATTATTTTTATCACATTTGACTATATGTCAAATAGTATGATGGCCTTTTTTCCTTGTTCCATCAGCTAGTATGGTACTTTAATGTGGCCTTTCCCCATCATGATCCTGCTATCTTCTAGTCTGTAGTCTTTTTCATTAGCAAGTTTTCCTCAGGCAATGATAAGCTTAGGTGATCATGCAACATACCAAGTAAAATTCCTTTTCAGGCAACAGTCCAGTCACGATATCTCAGGCAATGTCCAATTTACTTGGTTGTATTACATGATTGATTCAAATCTGTCACTGCCTGAGGAAATTTATTTGCTGTGAAAAGAACAATAGACCCAGGGTCACCCATTTACAAACACTAGAATTAGGGGCACTAATTATGCAATTAATGGAAATGCTTATTGGAATATCTATAGGGTGACCAGATTTTTTACGACGCTAATCCGAAACACAGCCGTGAAGAATCTGAAACAAATCCGAGAAACGCAATTTTAGACAATTAAATCTATCAATATATATTTACCCTTTTTATTAAAAAAGACGCTTACTTATTGCAGGGCAGTACACTGAAATCGGGTCACCCTAAACATCTGAGATCCTTTCAAATATTACTTTAGCCTGAACCCAAGTAACAATGTTTCTAAAATCCTTAGTTCCCTCCCTAAAGGGTGCCTCTCAATTAGTTTACTAAAAAATCAGTCATTCCTACACACTCATTACTGAAATACATTAAGAGTTAAAATATCATTTATACATACATTAGTCATATTCATTGATCTCCCACTATAGATCTAGTCTTATCTCGATTTCTTTCAATAACATTTTAATACTTTCAAACAGAATTCTCTTTAATTCAGAAATATCTTAAAAAACAGACCTTCTGATTGAAATTATTAAGTTACCATTATCTGAAGATTAAATTATAAAACAGTTGCATCTTAATGTTCTAATTTAAGAATATTTTTTGCCATTTATTCAAAATTAATTTAGACAATTAGGGCTATACCTCAAACTTCTATAATTATTCAATAATCTTTCTGCAAATTTTTTATTTCAATATAAATGAGAGACTGTTTATAATTTTCATCATCTGAAGAAAATATGCAGATACATTCCAAAAGCTTAGAGTAGTGCACAACAAATGTCTTTTACTTCTCTATTTTCAACTTGTTAACAATAAGGAAACAATGATGGGCAAATTAAAGAAACAACAATTCCAGAGAACTACAAAATTTTGCTTTAAAGTGTCTTATTTTAAAATTTCTCAGAACCAATGGAATTTTTCTCATGATGTGTGTTATTTGGCTTGCAATCATCTTCTGGTTGAAGTTAATAATGAATATCTGCCACATAGTCATTTCATTTTAGAAATTTACAAAATAAATATATCAGATAAAATAATTTAAATACTAAATGTAGATACATGTACTTTAGCAAATATATTTTCTCATAAACATGCAAGTATTTTATAAACTCATTTTTTGGAAAGAAAAAATATGCCATTTCTCAAACCTTAACTTCAAAAACAAGAAAATTAGAAACAAAAAACCAATCTAAATTCACAGTTAAGCCATATTATCTTCATTATATAGGGTGTCTCCAAAAACTTGTAAACACAACATCACAAATCATTTCATTCTCTTTCAATAACTACTGTCACCACATTGAATGTCCCAAGTGTTATGCTATCTTCGACATTTCCCCATTATAAAATCCACACCCTCTACAAGTTCCATCATCGATTCTTTTTATTAGGCTCTTTTAGAGTTCTCCTTTCTCCAAGACCTGTTGGAACAAGCCCTGACACAAACTCCTGAGGACTGCTCATTTCCTCCGAGACTGCAGCGTTCATCGATGGAAGTCTGGTCAACGAGGGTAAGAATTCAATACTATTCTTGCCCAATGCATCTATTACGCAGATTTTCAAGAAGATTTTTGTGATGATAATGGGGAAGTGGTATTATCTTTCTAGAAATAAAATTCTATGTCTCTAATTATTTATTAATTACCTCACAAATTATAGCATAAGAAATTCCTGTATTAAGTGATAGTCATTTGCAAGTGTTTATAAATTTGTTGGGACCTCCTACAGACTCAAGTAAGGTTTGCAAATGAGAAAAATCCTAACAAGGCCAAAGATAGGAAAACAATGTTATCTTAGTAAAATCCAACAAACCACCTGCCAACACTGCGAATTTAAATATGACAGGAACTGCATTTTTATTATCAACACAATGTCAAGTTTCTTCTAGAAATAAAAATTTAGTTTTGTGTAGAGAAACTATGCCAAGCATGAAATCTTCATTATTTTTTTTTAAAAATCTCTAATGACATAATCACGTTTATATGTCATTAAAATGCTCTTTATTTCAATAAATGTCCCTGCTTCTCAGCAACTTCGTAACTCAATTGGTAAAGATGCTAGTCTCATGACCAGACCATTCAACCAGTCCTGGAACATTGGACTTAAAGAATAACTTTTTTTTAACAGAAACTTCAGAAAATACAGAAAAGGTATTTAAATATAAGAGGTGGATAAGTCTTGAAGCAAATAATATTTAGGAGTCTTTCATTATATTTTATAACATCTCTCGTAGTAAAGATTTCAAATATAAATTTTTGCTCAGACTACTACAATCAGAGATCCTTAATCTTAACGAAATGCAACAACAAGCAAAACTCCCATAGCAAACTTGAAATGGCAACAATACCCATGGCACCCTCTCGTATCATATGCTCAAATGGCAAGAGAGCATTCGCAAGTGTTGTCAACTTGTAACTAATCATGGCCGACTAACAACAACTTCTTTTATTAATTAAATAGAAATGAACTCTTTTTGATTTCTTTCTTAATTTCTTTAATTTTTGATTTAATTTAAATAATTTTCCATATGTAAAAGAAATGTTGTATTTTAAACATCGAAACATTTAATCTCTGCCTTGTCGCTGTTGTCGTCTGCTTCCAGTACTCTAAAGTACTCTGCTTCTGACTATGTAAGATATCAAGATCTACAGCACCATGTGGCAACACCCTCGCAACTAACTTGTGCAGAAGAAAGCTGCGCGAACCATTTCGCATATATGGATTGTCGCATCTTGTTAGGATTAAGGATCTCTGACTACAATGGTCAGGTGAATTTTCAGTGGAGTCGCCTGCCTTTATTGTCGGCTGCAGATTATCATATCGTGTGCTTTAGCTGGCAACAACAATGCTTAAAAGTGCAACAATAACGAACATGAGGAAAATAAGCCAAGATGATGATTAACCAAGGACACAATTATTAACCAAACGACGACGTGAAAGCACAAATTCACAAAAATAATTTTAATGCCTCAGATAAACATATTCATTCATCGATAATCCCTCAGTGAAACTAACTGTTCGGTGTAGCAATTAAGCAATTCATATCACAGTTGCCACTCTGCAATAATTGGCAACCAATGTTATCGACTTATGGATAGACGACTGAAATGAATTTGAAATTTTTTTCCTTTAACATTCATTGTCATCGGTACTGACTAGGTGTATCAAGTTTCAACTCTCTAGCAAGTTCAATATTGTAATTTTTAACAATTTACAGGCCAATGCAATTTATGTTTTTAATTGAGTGAATTTTATGTAATGAACTACTTAGCTGAACACTAGAACTTTCTTGTAATAGGGCAATGATATTAAAAATCATTAAATTGGCTTTCATAATGAATTTTAAATTATAAAATTTATAAAAAAAATAACAAGCTTTTATTTGCTTATGAATTTATTTTGACTATTATTATCTTGTTGAAGTGATAAATTTCTTAAAATTAAACATTATTTACTTCAACGTATGATTGTTATTTTACTAGCATATTCCTATGCCCAGAAAATACTTCCACAAACATGCAAATTTTTTCCCTTCCTTGCATTTGAGCCCCTCGAGCCCACCTCTGGAACTTGATCCGATTTCGTTTTCCCATTAATAATAATAATAACTGAATACATAACCCTCGTGTGGTCCTACGTCCGCATTGTGTGAGGGGGGGGGGGGGAACATCTTAGAGAGATGGCCCTGGTTAACAGGTCTGATATACTCTACCCTTAGATTAATCTTGAGGGTCCAGATGACCCAGTAGGGCTGATGAACTGATTACATCAACCAAGGGCCTGCTGATGATGAGATGGCTAACAGGAACACCCATTTATTGGTGATCTCTATGATTAGTGCTAGTGCGTTATCTCATACCGGCTCAGACGTCACCCGGGTTATCAAGGTCCGCGCTCGTGTGTTAGGCAGAGGCTCACTTTCGAAAAATATGCTGCAATCTCCCAGGGCCACTGGTGGCGAAAGCAGCACCAATTCCTGTTCGGCTACTGCAATGCCACAACCTGTCCCTAGTGTTTCAAGAGCTTCTTTGCCCTCGACAACTAAGGCAGGCAAGCCACGCCAACGCATGAAATGGACCAATGACATAAACTATTTTATCATGCGAGCCTACTACACAGTCACTAAATTGGAAACTGACACTACAGCTTACAGACAACGGTTATATAACATTTTCAAAGAGACATATCCTCACATCACAGTCACAGTCATTGCAGATCAGCATCGCACAACTGTTATGAACAATTTAATACCCTTACCCACGCTACAGAAAATAAAGCAAGAAGTTGCACAACAGCTACAAAAAACATGAGCCATCTACACAAACCGACACTCAACACACAGATTCAAACTATAACTTTGACATCACTAATGAACTTGTAGAACACACACTCAACAATGAACTCCACCATGATATTCATCCACAACACAACATGAATACCAAACTTGTTGAAACATTAAATGACACCCTACAAAGATACCTTACAGTTTACACGGGAACAGATACCACACAAAGACCAGGTATACCTAAAATAAACAAACAGCAAAACAGGGGAAATTTTATCTTACATGAACGCATATATCTTACCACAGTACATTGAAGAAAGCCTATCTTTAGAATACATACACCTACTTATTTACGCTGGGGCTCTTGCAGTTATATCCACACCGGGTAGGAAACCAATCCATAGACACACAAATATTATACACCCAACAGAAACCTAAATGGCAAAAGCAGACTGAGTCTGAGATTGACGAAATCCGCAAGCAGTTAGGTAGACTTACACAGTACACTAAAAACAACACTTCATCAAAGCAGAACAAACGCCTCAGACAGTTATTTAAGAAGATTAAAACACACACCAGACATGAGCAGCACAATCATCACATTACAGAATATATGGACACATTAAAACAAAAGTTAGCTGCAAAAACACAATGCCTGAAGAGATACAAAACATGCACTCCAACATTATCAGTCATCTCTTTGGTCTGTCTCAATTGAACATAATAGGGAAGCTAGCTGGATCAGGGAAGAGGAGCAATTAGCATCCACACTATCAAACATGCCTTATACTGACATAAGAGCAGATGAACTCTCACAAGTCATTAAACGTACTCACAACTGGAAGGCTCCAGGTGTAGATAGGATTCAGAACTTCTGGTATAAGCATTTCACCTGTTTGCATCTGGCCCTTGCAAAACAGATCTCCAACACTTTGCAAACACCACAGACATCGCCACATTTCCTCACACAAGGAATAACATACATGGTACCAAAGTCACATAACACTACAGATCCCACACAATATAGACCTATCACATGCCTGCCTACAATTTACAAAATAATAACTGCCTGTATCGCAAACAAAATTTACAAACAACATTCTCACTGAGCAACAAAAGGGATGCCGTAGAAACCACATGGGTTGTAAGGAGCAACTCCTGATAGACAGTGTGGTCCTACAGCAAACTAACAAACATCGACACCTCCATGCAGCCTACATTGATTACAAAAAGGCCTTTGATAGTGTCCCACACTCATGGCTTTTATATACACTATGATTATACAGGGTGTTTCATAATTGGTGTCCCGTCTTTAGGTCCAAATAACGACTCAAGGGGAACAGATTGGGGGAAAATGAATATTGATTATTTGGTTTTAATGTCCCCTAATTCAGAATAAAAACATTTCGCGTCCCTGGGGGTAAAGGGGTAAATTTTGAAAATTTTAATTTTGTAGGGGTAGGGGTTAGACCCCATGTGTTATTTAGAAAGTTGTAGAGCATCATGTAAAATGTGGGTTTAGCAAAAAACCCGGTGAAAAAATCTCATCCCCTGCCCTTTATCGAGTGGGTAAAGTGAAAGGTAAAGGTGAAATCATTTCTAAACACAACTAAAAACATCTGCTAGATAAAAATTTAAGCATGTGATAGTGATACTACTATTACCAAATTTGGTTCCATTAACCCTTCAGTATTAACATATGGTCTCAGGGACTGACCCATAAAATTTTCGGTGCTACAGCTCAAATGCATGTAAATAAATGTTTGATTTCTTGTGTACCTTCACTTTTCAGATAGTCCTATGATATATGCTTAAGTAACATTTTTTATGTAAATGCGCTAGTGAAATATTCGTATCTTCGGTCCTGTGAACCAATGTTAGTAATGGTATAATTATTTTCAATTGGTATTTTTATTTTTTTTATTTAATTGTGATTAAAAAAATACTTAAAGAATACGCACAGATAAGATACAGAAAATTTATTTGCTTAGAAAATATAAAGCCAATAGGTGAAGTTCTTCTAATGAACATAAGAAATCCTAATATTGTGCCTTTCATTATATTCATGAACAAACTCTGTCATAATAAATAAATTTGTTGTTTTTTTTTTTCCTTTTAATTTTCGTACATATTTATAGTCTTGAAAATTCTTATAATTATTTATTTTTTGTTAATTTTTAACTTACCCCCCCCCCCCTTCCTCGACCTCCACGAGAAGAGGGGGGGGGGTTCTAGAAATTTTGGCGTCAACTACAAAGGTCATTTTGCACCTTTTACACAAATTATAACAGTACGCAGCCTGGGACAAACACAAACATCCATGCCCATGGCGGGATTCGAACCCGCGGCCAGGCGGACTCGAGAACTAGAAAGCCTACGCCCTAGCCCTCTTGGCCACCTGGCCGGCTCCACGAGAAGAGATGAAAACGCAACTATCTATGATAAAATAATAGAGCTCACGAAATTTTGTTCGAAAAACAAGTCCTTCTATTACTTATTTTCATGTCTATATTTCTCCTTGTGGAATTCAAGATTATAGTCGATAATCACTGAAACAAAGATAAGATGTATACTACATCCATGGGTAAATAATACACTTGAACAGGTGATCGAAACCGGGCGAAATTTAAAGTTTAATCGGATCAAAGTTCTGCTACGTCTGAAGAATCAGACGAAAAAACTAATTGTATCCCATGTGCTTTTGTCCATTCCTTCTTCGGCTAACTCAAAATTGAAGAATAACATACGAGTACGAGGTCCTGGAAACCAACGTTAATTTCACACGGAGTATTGCTCCTCAGTACTTTTGGTGTTTCTCGTGATGTTTTGGTGCCCTTATGAATGCTTTATTAAGTCCTATTATACTGGTGTTTGTATACATGGGAAGGAAATAATAATTGTAAGCATACATGTTTATTACAGACAGATCATAGATATAGATGTTAGGCATCTAACAGCAATCTCTATGCAGACAGATCATGAAAAGCAACGAAAGAGATAGGCATAGTTTACGGTTTCATGGCGCGTGACGTCACATCACTCGAGCTATGACGTAGTGTTTTTTTGGGGAGGTGTCAACTTTAACACTTAAAAAAAAAAAAAAACTACGCACAATTAGAAAAAAAAATACCCATACCGGTATATTAGTGGTCTAAACTATCGAAAAAAAATTTAAAAAAATTTCATGCAACTTCCCCATTAGCTTTATAAATTTTATAACTTATGGAATAATTTTTATTTTTTAATCACACACAAACTAAATAATGCTTGCACTATGTACATATTATTAAATATATTCCACCATATTGGCATCTATTGTTTATCAAAGGATAGAAAAAAGCACCCTTCATGGACATTTTTAACTAGCACATTTGCAATAATTTGCAGTTTCCTATTTTCTAGCATGAAATTAAACCTACACAGGGATTATAATAACTTCTTTTTTATGGTCTTTAAAAAAAGTAAAATACATATAACTTGTAACAACCTTTCAAATTGTGAAAACATACCCTTAGTACATCGGAAAATTTGGATTATGTTTACAAAATACAGGGTGGACAAAAAGGTACTCCCCTATTTAAAAATTATTTATTGCTAAAAGTTATGAACTTACAAGATTGCTAAATGTTATGAAAAAGTTATGATTTCATAAAATTAACATCACCACATAAGGAGACTCAAAAGTTTTTCGCACTTACAAGGGAATCCACAAAGCCTATCCGCTTTAACAATGGAGTCTTTGTATGGTTATGTATGCTCAAATTTTTTCGTTTTCGAGGTTTATTTTGAAAGAAACAAAGTGTTGCACTCTCTTATATTGCAAGCATCTATATAGCTTCAGATGAGTAACATATTTCAATATGATGTAAATCTGTGGCATACATGTTCGAGGGATTCCCTTGTTAGTCAAGTTCAATGTGGGCACCCCTGGTGACCAATCAGTATTCCGGCTTCGCCCACGTGTGCCCGAGCAGTCCGGCATCCACTGTTGCAATGGCAACGCGGATTCTCTCACGCAGTTCTTCCAGACCGCAGACAGGAGGTGAATGCACTCTGTCTTTTATGTAACCCCATAAGAAAAAGTCAAGGGGGGGAGGGGCATGGGATTGGACCATGACGCCCCATCCAGCGGCCAGGGAAAACTTTGCACCATGATGGGCGATTCTGACTCATTCCACCACAGCACGCACTGCGCCTTCTCAGCAGGAGTCACCGATGCCAGCTCCCCCGGATGGTGGTGGCAAGTAAAGGCGAACTGAAAAAAAACTTGTGTGGCCTATGTGGTGAAGTTCATAACTTTTTGCAATAAATAATTTTTAAATAGGGGAGTACCTTTTCGTCCACCCTGCATATTAAACACTTCTATACTGTTAAAATGAATTTAGGAAGGAAAAAAAATAAAAGTAATTTGACGAAGAGGGGATTTACACATGTACCTGCAAAAGGAAAGTCCAACACCTTACCGCTACACCACTACAATTTATTAGAATTCTACTCTACAATTCAAGTATTTACAAACTATGAATCTTTTTTTTTTTTTTTGGAAAATTTTGAGAAGTACAGTCCATTCCAAAAGCGTTTTCACTTAGGCGAATGATGTTTCGAGTACAGTCCATTCCAATACATAAAAACAGTGAGATTAATGCTCCAGGCAAGAAGTAGAGTTCGAATTGCATTGGACGATGCCATTTACAGTTTCTCAACAAGAGGGATAGGTTTTCAGCCAGAGCATATTCTAGAGGGACTCACTGAGCCCAATCTGGTTTTGTCATGCACTAAATGCACTTTCAAACAGACTGAACAGCACAACTTACGGCTACATGCTTTAACACTTACTCTACATGGATGACATGAAAATCTATGCCTCCCCACAAACACAATTGCCATAATGAGTAATGTCAAACCGTTTTAATTGAAATCTGATTTTGAGTCTTTATTAGGAAAGTTTTTCTCTATTATTAATTTATCAATGCATTTTATTATTATTTTACATGTAGCAGAAATGCTGTATAATAACATGAAAACTACACGAGGAAGTAAGCGATAAGATGGCAAAGCACACTCAACAATATCATGGCAACTACATGAATTAAAACATAAGTTTTTCATGAAATAAACACTAGTAGAAAATTTACTTTAAAAGTAAACTCCACGGAAAAAAATCGACTTTATTTTTTTTTTTTTTTTGTATCATAACATTAATCCAGGTTAATAGAGTATATATCATTCAAAATTTTTTGATTTTTCCTAATATTTTATTAAGAAAAATGCCTCAGAAAATTGAAAATTTGCGTGGGATCTTACATACCCTTCTCGAGAGAGCACGAGGGAAGAAAGCGTCATTTCCTGCCGCGAGAACCTCGGGGAATTTCGTCGCCGAGATTCTAGTCGCTTTCAACGATGCTACATATCAATAAGATTTTTCTAACCTGTTTTATGTGGGAATGCCTTCAATTTGTTCTCTGTTTGGATGTGTAAATAGACAACTGTATAGAAATTTCACGTTTCATAGATTTCCACAATCAGAAGCGATTAAACAACAGTGGATTAGTTTTTGACAGCGAGGGAACTGCTATCCAACTCCAAACAGCATCGTGTATTCAGCTCATTTTGAAGCGTCTTGCTTTGTCTACGCAGCCGCCGTTATAAATTCAGTATCAATTCAAACAAGAAATTCGCTGAAACTAGATCACGTATTAGGTAGAACTAGATGCTCTTCCAACTCTGAACGGGTCTGGCGTTCTTCAAGAACAACGACAGCAACAGCATTTGTTAAACGCCGAAGGAAAGAGGTAGGCATATCTGCTGTGTAGGGCACATGCCGACACGGCAAGCAGAAGATCCAGTTTCACGGTTTAATACATAGGGCTGTATATCGCAGAAGTTTCCGTAGCATTTAATTCTGCTAACAGCCCTTGTATATCGCTGTCACTGTTATCTAAATCGCTATCGTCACTGTCGGTCTTGTTTTCATATTCGTAATCCATAGTAGGCCTAGAACACTGCGATGTCCTGACTAGGGAAGCAGGAGAACTGATAGCGATGCCTGCACTGCCCTGGCAATTTACTGATAGCAGCGCCTGTGATAGCGTCCAATGTATGATGTCACAGGTGCCGAAACGTGGCGTCAGTGTCGATCGGTGGGGGAGGGAAAAAATGAAAATTTTTTTTTAATATATTTTATCAATTTTGAGTTCGAATTGAAAATTTTTATACATGCTACATTATTATTGAGACCTTCATCTTTCATTTTAAACAAAGTTGTTTTGAGTGTGAGTTTAAGTTTGGTGCACATTTAACAAAATAATAATATATAATGTATAAATCTATTATGGTATTTCATAGGGAATAGCTACCAATCTTTCGAAATAAAATAAATTTATCTTCTGGGTTTATGCTTAAAAAAAAAATAACGTATTGGCAAAAAAAAAAAAAAAGAAATAAATTCTATTCTCATCCATGACAGGGAAAAAATAATTTATAACAATACAGTATCTTATATATGAAGAAAGCATATACAGGGTGTTTCATAATTGGTGTCCCGTCTTTAGGTCCAAATAACGACTCAAGGGGAACAGATTGGGGGAAAATGAATATTGATTATTTGGTTTTAATGTCCCCTAATTCAGAATAAAAACATTTCGCGTCCCTGGGGGTGAAGGGGTAAATTTTGAAAATTTTAATTTTGTAGGGGTAGGGGTTAGACCTGTAGCATCCCCGCCCCCACAGTGTATGAAATTGATACAACTAGTTGTAAAACAATTGCAGTGAGGGGGTGTGGTGCTAGGGTTCGGGACCAAACTAATTGATGTGGGACCTGACACCGTGGTAGAAGTTCATTACAATATCTTTATTTATCATATTCCTATACAACAATAATCATAAATTCTCAACATAAGCGATGTATTACCAAATTCAGGGGCCCCTTCATAAACTACATTACTAAAACCATGCATCAAATTGAGGCGTTGCTCGTCTCAGACCTCGAGCTAGCACTGTACATGGGTGAAGGCCATAAATGCAACAGAGGGCTTCAGCTCAAGCATGGCTGGTGAGATACTTGAACCAGAGACGTTAATCTGCATATAAGGCACTGAGCCCCCGAACTGTGGTCCTACAGTGTATGCTCTCACGCGCACCGCACCTCCTTTATGATCAGCTAAGGTGGAGGTGCTGTAACCCCTCTTGGTGGGCACAGCGACCTTACTCCAGCGTCCTCCGGCAAGCAGCCAACTCCCTCACACAAAACTCAGTGCGTAAATGGGCAGCCGAGCCGTGACTAGTGGAGACCTTGGCGCTCGAGTCCCTCTACTTGCCAGTGCGTTGCTCCCTCGTGCAAACTGCCCACGCCTGTACGAATGCGCTCATACTCTTAAAATCAAAAAGCAACGAGTTTACAGAGCTTAGCATAACGTCTAAACGCATTTAAACACAATGTTTACGATGATGTTAAACAGTTAATGAGTGTTTCTTAAACCTGCACGGAGCGCAGCACTACAATAAAACATGAGTCTCGCTTTGAATTGGTGCCATCAGCGGGAGGTTCGGCGGCGCGCCGATATCAAAACTCTTCTCCGAGTGTCTTTGGTTCGGGCGGAATAAATCAAGAAAAATCAGTCACTCACCTAAATTATGTTGTCATCATCAATTGCAGACGACTGTGCTTATTCAACAACCTCTCACGGGCCAAAAATCGGGTAATTACAAACTCTTCATTCCAATTAGGCGTCATCTCGGGTCAACTTTGAAGAAAGTCGCATACGTTCTATCTCAGCGCTCGATATGCTTCCAACGTAACATGAGCAATCATAGACAAAATTCAAAAAATACAGGGCCAAACTGGTAAAATAAAACATACTTCTCTTTGTCTTATATTTATACAGCACTTAAATCGATAAACATTTTTCGGCCTCACGAACATGGCGGTCAACATCCCGCTGTGAAAGACACGTCCGCTTGCCTCAAGAAAATCGAAGGGAAAAAAAACGTATATAAAAACAAAAACCTTTCTCTAACAAACAAAACAAACACCGAAAATTACGAAACAATACTTTTTACAACGACGATATCTCAACAATTCATTACTAAAAATCAAAACGCGCTTTCACGAACGATCTCAACAGTTGTTCATAACGACAACAAACCCATTACAAAACAACACACACTAAACACTCAACAAGGGACGTATTTTCTAATTATAACAAGCAAATTTTTATTATAACAATACAAAATAACGCTAAAGAAAAGTGCATTGGTGCTCTGAAACACGTGATGATTACACAGATAAAATTACGAAATAAAAGACTTATTACCCCCCCCCCCTCGCCGGACAAACGTAACTAACATTTACTGGAACGTTACAGACCCCATGTGTTCTTTAGAAAGTTGTAGAGAATCATGTAAAATGTGGGTTTAGCAAAAAAAACATCTCATCCCCTGCCCTTTATTGAGTGGGTAAAGTGAAAGGTTTCTAATGAGTTTTTCTGTTTTTGTCTACATTAGCTAGCCATACCTTGGACACTTTTTAGATATGGTATAAACCTATAGATTAACGAATTATTTATACATTGTGACAGAAGGAATCACACCACGCCTCTTTACAAAAGTATATGCTTTACATTTACTAAATTTACTTAATTTACTATATTATCTCAGAGAATGTAATTAAATCAAGTACTTAAATAGTGAAAAATATACATATACTAGTTTGTATAAAAACATACTGTATATAATGTCCAATACAAGTGATTTAGATGTTGGTTTAATAATTATTACATTTTGTAATGCAAATTTCCACAATGAGCTTTATCATTTGGCGTGAGTGATTTAAAGCCTAAACATTTTAATTAAACTGCTATGTACATTTATTTAAAATATTAACTAACTGCATCAGTTTAGTTGGTAGCCGTGACGAGCTGTTTATCGCGTTACTTCTTGTGCTTTTTATCCTCCGTGTGTGGTGGTTTCCTGTGGTCACTTTACTGTCAAAACAAACAGCTTTGTCCGCGAGAAGAAGTATTCCTCAAACTTTCATGTTTAAATTAGCATTAATAAAATGTTGAGGGATAATACAGATCAACTGTATGAGGTATAAAGCTTAAAAATCTTAATGCAATCATTATTCGCAATTTTATCCCGCAAAAATAGTGCATAAATTGTTGAAAAATATACTTTAAAAACTATTGAGGACTGTACCACCAGATGATATCTTTTCGTGACATCACAAAGTAAGGAAGAGATTAGCCTAGAAGAAATTAGAAAGCCTTAACGTGCCCTAATCGCATACAGATTTCGAAGTTAGCATTACGCCTTAAAAATATAAATGTAGGTCACTGAAATGTCCATGTACTTTTATTAACTTTAAAGCTAGAATTTAGCTGCATTCAGTGCCCCTTTCAGACGTTCAGTGCCCCATTGCTTTCGAGCGCGCCATGCTATCCTTTGTTTCTGTAGCCATCCCTGCACTAATTAATAAACTGGACGTTTCACGAAGCTTTAAATTCTACAAGGAATGGAACAACCAAAAGATAAAGCAAGAACTGTGGAATGGAACAACCAAAAAGGAGGGAACTGCTAATCACATGGAGAAATGAAAAACAGGATAGGTATTTCATTAGAGGTTCCCCCCCTTTTTGGCTAAACAGCAGTGTTAAACAGCAGTGCTAAACAGGTATACTTCCTGGTACTGGTTAAATATTGTTTTCTTAGCATTCACAATGTAGTGTAAATGAATACAATTTGGTGTAAAATTTTAATTTTAAAAGGGAGGGGGAGTGGTAGATTTGCACATGGGAGATGTTAAGAAGTATTAACTTGAATGCACCTTAACAACAATTCTAAATAGAAGCTTGAGGGGTATATTGGAATTTTGATTTTTTACATATAAAAAATAAACTCTACTTGTAGCTGTATTTACATAATAATCGGTTTTCTAAAAGAAACTCGAGGACATTTATCCTCCTGCTTCAATGATAAATCATTCCTTGTTACTTAAAAAACATTAATAAGAGTACAAACAACTCTTTCTATATAAACTATTGCTAGGACTTTTCACCGTTTTTTTAATTTTTACTCTGCAGAATCAGTCTTAAGTGACAATGGCAATAGGTGCATTCGGCGGCACTCAGATCCGAGAGAACTGTCACGTGGTTTCTGACAGCTTTTCTGAGCGTCTGAGTGACCATTGCTGAACGCTCTTTTATCTCAGAAAGAAATGGCTTTACCGGTTTTACAAATATTGAAAAGAAAATGCAGATATACTAATTTTAGTTTAGATGAAATAAAAATTAACATCAAATGAGCAACTGAGCATGATTAATATTCGATCGCAATAAGAGCTTTTCATAAGACCAGGGCATTGCTATGATGTGACTCTCATAACTTCTTTGATAGCTTTGCATCGCAGTCGGTGCCGCTGTGTTCATTCTGAGCAGTCAGAAAAAGAAGAGCGTCTGAGCTCAGAATCTGGCAGATTCTTTGCGTGGCAAACACATTTTCTTCTCAGGTAGAAATAAAGTCCTCGCCGAACGCTGTTCTCTCAGATCTAAGTCAGATCTGAGTGCCGCTGAATGCACCTAATGCTAAATTTTAACATGCAGGGAGAAAAAAAACAAAAAACACAATCTCACCCCCAAAAAACACACACTTCATTTATAAATATTTGTCCCGTTTTTTTAAGAGCTCGGGTTCATAAAATTTTTCATTTTAAGCAGTTTAAATTTTAATAAATAGGAATGGGATCATAACGACTTACTAGTATTTACAATTTTTGATTAATTTGTAATGCAAAACTCACATAATTTTTCATTTTATTCTTTGGCATATTAAGTCTTCATTGATAATAAATGCTTTATATCTATATATAAAATATAGTAGTAAAAGAACGCTAAAGATGCATAAACAAATTAATTTGAAATTCTAATCGAGCAATTACCGATTACAATTTGTGTATATTCGCCACTGTAGGACCATGATGAGCAAATATAACCATCCCTTGAGAGGAATTTACGATTACGATCTACTGTGAAAAATTGTTTATAAGAAGCATTAGCTGAAAATGCGATCGGTTTCACTGCTGAACATACACTCCAATACCTATAATAAATTTATTATTTTATGAAGAGTTGTACTTGAAAAGAAAAAAAATAAAAGAGTTCACTGCTGTAGGTTAAGTCAATTTTTCATACCATCCCTTAATTTTCGAGCTTAATCTTAAAATATTTTTTCTTTTTAAGGTGTATGGCAATGTCGCTCATTCTCTAGGGAGGTTGTCAACTTTTGAATGTGAAATAAATAATAAATATAAAGATGAGAGGATGGGGGGGAAGAGTTCAAAAAACGACAACAACTGGGGGGAAAATATGAATCGTCAAGTAAAAATTAATACTTACGAATGTAATAAATATGTCTTCAAAATTTTATAGGTGATAATCTAGAATGGAAATAATTTTCCAATATTCGATTATTAAAAAATTTGCTTTTTCTAGTGGCTGCATATAATACACATTATTTTTAAGACAAGCTTAAATTTTCACTTAGGCCTAATTGAGGGGTTTTCTATATCGTAGCTACGAACTCGTCGATACCATTTTGGTTATCTCGCTGCAGTGAACGAAAGATTAACGACGCCAGGAACGAGATGAGTCTTTGCCACATTAACTCGTGAAAATAACATCGCTCTATGAATTTCTGGCCAAGTTTGAGTTTACAAATTCTACTTCATCTTTACCTCTGAATCACTACTCAGAGAACAAACCATCGACTTGTTTTGTCATGCTGGATTTTCGCGGGAATAAAGGAAGCAGAGTGAGCACGTTGGTACTTGATTGGTCGAAATTAAATCGTGTTCTGACGTCTTATTCACCAATGATAACCCAACCGTAGCCACCGTATATGTAAACGGTGGCTACGACCCAACTGACTTGTCAGAGCGGTAAATTCAAAACTGGACGCAAAGCGAAACTTGTGATTGCAGGTAAGGTGTAGAATCTGTTAAAATCTATTATTTTTGGTGAAATTTAGTGTTATCAATAACTTATGCCCTATTGATGTTGAATATTAACTCTAAAATTATAAAAACAAGACCTTATACAATGACTAACAGTCATGTGAGTGTTCATAACTGATTTGTTTTGATAGGAGAAAATCAGTGTTTTGGTTCTTTTATTTTCTATGCGACTGCTACAGTTCTTGATTTGGGAGAATTGAAAAAATAGAGGGAAGCGTAAACAGAAGAGGTAGGTGAAATGTTATAAACATAAGCTGAACTTTTTGTTGTTATCAGTTTTCCGAAAACGTTAATTACTAACAATTACTGAATTTCGAGTTATCCGTTGCTAAAAAGTTGGTTGTCCAGACTGCTACCCAGAAAGCCCAAATCTTACAGTGTAGCGTGCTTAAGATGTCAGCTTTCAGTGAAACAATCCGGAAAACCAATTTTTTAGCGACAGATAACACGGAATTTGCCTAAGAAACTACACTGAAAGTATATGCTGCTAGTGTGTTAGCATTTCGTTAAGTTTTATCTTTATTTTCCACAAGTGTTAACGAATACTGAATTAGTATGAGCCTTGGTATACTAAAATTATGCCAATCCAGAGTTATTTGTCCCTAAAAAGTTAATTATCTGGACCGCTGCACTATAAGCTCACATCTTAAGCCCGCTTCTGTATAGAACTTGGGTTTAAGATGTCAGCTTACAGTGTAGCGGTCCAGATAATCAACTTTTTAGGGACTGATAACTCTGATTTTGCTTAAGAAATTATATTGAAAGTATACACAATATTGCCATTAATGACCAGACACTTTCGATTTTAGACGTTTTGTCAAATATCTAGAAAAATACTTGACGAATTATCCTGAAATTTCAGGGGTGTAAAAAGGATGTTACACCTCATATATTTCAGTGAAGGTTTCTTGCCGAAGGCAAATAGGGGACCAGCAAA
This sequence comes from Rhysida immarginata, assembly GCA_023313115.1. Classification (NCBI taxonomy): domain Eukaryota; kingdom Metazoa; phylum Arthropoda; class Chilopoda; order Scolopendromorpha; family Scolopendridae; genus Rhysida; species Rhysida immarginata. Next base: position 66,452 of record JAHWFO010009697.1, on the reverse strand, counting down.
GAAGTGAACCAAAAAAATAATGTTTGTAATCATCCTGTAAAAAATAATGCTTGAAATGCATTGTAGCTGTAGCATTTGCTTAAGAGGCATGTTTTACTTTTCTGTGCTCATTTGTATGAGAGTAGCACCTATATTCATGGAGATATAAAGGTTTCTTTAGAAAGGTCGAAATGTTTTCGTAAGTTTTTTGTTTTTAACACGCAAGATTTTCAACCCAATGCAATGCCATTTACAGAAAACTTGACAAACTACAGTACAGACAACACCCTGCAATCAGAATAGAAAAATATTAAATATTTGATGAAATATGAGCATTTTTACTAAATAATGTTTAAATGCGCATGCGTTACCAAATTGTCTTTTGCATAATTTATTAGCCAAATTTATAGAGTTACTCTTATAAAAAGCCCAAGCAAATATCGTGGAAATTGAGAAAGATATCGCCAATGGAATGAGTTGAATTTCAGTTGCTCTCAAAAATAAACAAAAAGATAAGGGACTTTCTCCAAACATTTATTTTTGGATCGGACACCAGTATCAACTTCTTCTCCTTACGCGGGCATGAAAAAATATTGACTTCATATTGACTTCTTATCAGCGTAAGAAGAAGAAATTGATAGTGGTGTCCGATCCAAAAATAAAAGTTTAGAAAGCCCCTTATCATTTTGTTTATTTTTGAGAGCAACTGAAATTCAACTCATTCTATCGGCGATATCTTTCTCAGTTTTCACGATATTTGCTTGGGCTTTTTATAAGAGTAGCTCTATACATTTGGCTAATAAATTATGCAAAAGACAATTTGGTAATGCATGCGCATTCTTTTTACACCCCTGAAATTTCAGGATAATTCGTCAAGTATTTTTCTAGATATTCGACAAAATGTCTAAAATCGAAAGTGTCCGGTCATTAATGGCAATATGGTGTATGTTGCTAGTGCGTTAACATTTCTTTAAAGGGCAACTGATGTAAAAATTTTCGATAGTATACGATTAAATAAATAATTAAATAAAACTGCATAATTGCATAATGTATAATTTAATTTCGAAAACTTTTTTTATTTATTTAATAAAATGAACAAATATTCGCTATATACTGAATACCGTGAAAAAAAATTGTGAACTACAGGGGGGTCGTTGACGTCATATGAGAGAAAGGAGTTTCCAGTTCTTCAGTCATTACCGCTAAAGCCTTATTCATTCAATGTGAGATCAACTCGAGAAAAAGTTCTCAAGAAAAATATTTCAGCTTGCAATCTTCTGCCTTATGATTATGATCATTTTCTTGTCAACTAAATAGTTTCCCAAAACTCTAACATGGCATTTTGTGGGAGCGCACGCATTGTCAACTAAAAGATTGCCTCAACTAAAAAGATGCAACCAGACCCATTTTCAAGGCAACAAAACAAGACATATATTCTTATGCGTGCTGCTGTGATTGCTTTGCTTTTTCTGAACTAAATTTTCATCTACGCCCCAGGACACGAAGTTATAATGATCATTCAGCCAATGAAATCATAATTTACCATGTGCTTTTGTTTAGATCTCAAAAAAAGAAAGCAATTCGAGTCTTTACTTATTTGGAAATTTAATTCCCTCATCCCTAATGGCATTAATCTTAACAAAGGCACCATTCCCTCATTACCTTTCCCACATTCCTCTCCAACTTCAGCTATTCCCTAATTTGTCATAGGCTCTTTGGGCCCTTTTCTTTTTCTTTAACTTTTCTCACTTATTTCCTCCTTTTAATGTTCTTTCATATTTTTCTACTTCTGTGTTCGTTTTTTGTCCGTCCCTGTACTCCTTTTTTCGTAGGCTTTCTGTATTGTTGTTTCAGTGACCATTGACCCGGAGCTCTTTTATGCGGAACTATTATACAGGGTGACTAGCGACTGGGAATAGTCAGAGAATTTTTTGTAACCAGGAATAGTCAGGGAATTATAAATCCGAAAAATTCAAACAATGTCAATAATATTCTATCAAGATAGCCCCTTTTTTGACTGCTGATGGTCAGGAAAAATCAAGGAAGGGTCAGGGAATTTTGTGAGATCGTTTTGCTAGACATCCTGTTACATCCGGAGCCCCATCATTTCTAACCTTTTTTTATAATTTCTCTCATTTTAATTCTGTATGTGTTATCCTATTGCATTTTTCTTGCCACCCTCTTATTTGTCCTCCATTCTGTCCTATCCCAACACGTCTTCACATTATTCTCCTGGCCTCCCATTTGTTCTCTTCTAGTATTTCAGCCATACCACCTTACTATTCCCTATGCTAACTATATATAAAGTCGTCCTTAAGTACTTCTTTCATAACATCAGGATACCTCTCTAATATTCTATTTGCTGTTAGAGAATTATCTTTTTTGCTTTGATTGAGAATAGTCTCTATCCGAACTGTCAGCTTTTTATTTTGATTTTAATTATTATTTATTAATTTTTAACTATTATCTATTTATTATTTATTTTATATTTTTAATTAACTATTATTTATTGTATTCCAGGGTTTTTGTGACTCGTCCTTCTCTCATATATATATCAGTTCTTTCCATTGTTCTAGTAATCGTTTTGCAGCATCTCCAAATGTCAACCATCTAGAGGGTGAATATATTTGTAGGTAGCTGAATTTTTAAATAATCTTCACATCTGGAGAGCCATCCATTAAAATATGCTAGATAGATATGCGCTTGGTGCTTATACTGCAATCGGAGTCAGCTTGTGGGTGATGTAAACAAAGCAAGTTAACGTATTCCTTTGCATGCTGCTGTGATTGCTTTGCTTTTTCTGAACTAAATTTTCACCTACGCCCTAGGACACGAAGTTATAAGGATCAGTCAGCCAATGAAATCATAATTTACCACGTGCTTTTGTTTACATCACAAATATTTTGATCTTCAATTGAAAATTAATATAGTTACCTAAAAAAAAAAAAAAAAAAAAAAAAAAAAAATTAGATTTTAGTGACTATTGGCAGAAAAAAGTGATTTTTAAGTGACTCCTTTAAAAATAATAAAAAAGACAAGTGTGGATAATTGTAATGGTAAACTTAGAACTAATAAAAAACTCTTTCACCACAACGATAATAGATTGAAAATATACAACCTGATACTGGAAGTACTTTTCGGAAGCAATTGCTTCCATCATTCAGCAGCCCAGGAGCACCTCAAGGAAACTGAGAGAACTGCCTGTGTCTTGAAACAGCTGAGTAACCAATCAGTAATTCGGTGGTTGACCCAAGTAACCAATCAGAGAAAATGATTTTTATGTTTTTCTTTTATTGGTTGTTGTTCCTTATAAATACTCAGCTGTTTCAAGACACAGGCAGTTCTCTCAGTTTCCTTGAGGTGCTCCTGGGCTGCTGAATGATGGAAACAATTGCTTCCGAAAAGTACTTCCAGTATCAGGTTGTATATTTTCAATCTATTATCGTTGTGGTGAAAGAGTTTTTTATTAGTTCTAAGTTTTCCTTTAAAAATAATTGACTCAAAGTGATAAAAATGACTTGTTCCGAGGCCTGATATCGCCACGTTACTCAGCTATTACAAAAAGATGACTAACAAAAGTAAAAATGAAACTAAAAACACTGAAAGTCGTATAGTGCCCTCTGAGAAACACTACCAATTTTAAATTGGTTATAGGAACAAGATCATATTGCCAAGTCTCTACATTGTAAGGAGAGTCAATAAAATGTATGGTCTATGGAGTCTCTCTCAAAGCATTGTTGAGCTTATCACAAATAGTGACATGTATGCCTTGAATTTTGTGCCACTCGTTGGATTGAAAATGCAAAAGTTGTTACTCAAGCACTAGAGATATGGCCAAGCATTGAAAAGTATAGCCAAAAATTTAGAAAACCATCAAAAGAATTCTCAGTTCCCAAAACAAAATCATTTGAAATGATAAAAGCAGCAACTAAGATTCAACAACAGTTGTAAAGTTTAATTTTTATCTTAAGTTTAGCTAATGTTTTTACAGAGTTTTTAACAAAGTTCCAAACTGATAAGCCTGTTTTACCATTTTTATCTTTCTACTTAGAGAAACTTATTCGAAATCTCATGAGAAAAGTTGTAAAGAAGGATGTGCTAAGCAATGCAGATTCAGTCATAAAACTTATGAAAATTGATGTTAAAGACTCAAGTTTGTTGATACCTTTTAAAGAAATAGACATTAGTTTTATGGCTGAAAAGTTACTTCATGAAAAGAATGTTGTTGGAGATATTTCTCAGAAAGATGCCGTGTGGTAGGATCATTACAAAAATTCTAGAAAAATGTCCATTAAATTTTTCTCTCTTTAGGAATGTGACTTGTCTTTCACCTTGCCAAATGGCTTCATCAAAAAATTGTATCAAACAGTTTAAAATTATTAATATTTTAAATAACCATAAATTTGTAAAAGACATAAATTGTGATAAGGTCATTGCACAGTATTGTGAATTTATGGAGAAAATTGTTGCTGCCAACCAAGGTATTTTTTTAGAATTCAATGATTCAGAATCGAGGTTAGATGTGTTTTTTAAACAATTTATGATACCGGATTATGATCTTTTATGGCAAGTGGTAAAACTCATTTTAACTTTATCTCATGGCCAAGCCTCAGTGGAAAGAGGTTTCTCTATTAACAAGGCATTATTGGTAGAAAATTTGAAAGAAATTTCTTTAACTTCTCAAAGGAGAATTTGTAACTGTATAAACCATTGCGGTGGTTTGATGAAAGTGCCAATTACAAAATCTTTGATTGGTAAGAAAAGTGGTAATTCTTCCACGTGGTTTTTAATGGTCCACCTTTTATCTCAACCCATATGGATACCCATATTCACCCATTATAGTTTGCTCTACTAGGGTGCTAGGATATCTTTTAGAGGAATGGCTATCTTGGAAGCAAGGAGAGTTTCGATTTAATGCATCTACTCCGATGCAACTACAATAACCCGGTTGTTGGCTACTTGGTAAAAATTCACACGATTTTGAAAACTGTGCTGAAGCGTGGCGGACTCCTCTTCATCTGGTGCTCGATAGCCGGCTTCAGTTCCTTCTCTGGGGCTTGTTTTTTTTATCTTCATGGATGTACATGATCGTTTGTTTCTAATAAATAATAATTGATTAATTTTCCATTTTCTGATAATATTGCAGGCTGCGTAAGGTATTTGAGGACACTCCTTCGTTTGGCTACTGCTGCACTATAGTAAATTGTATGTCCTTTCCGTTTCCGGAAAGCAAAATGGCGGACCATCATGTAACACAAATCATGAAGAGACATGCAGTAATGGTGGCAATAAAGGCAGAGTACAGCGATTTAGAGATATAACGATTGCTACAGGTCACAAGATCATTCATCCACAAAGTGGGGAAGGAGTTGGAGACCGAAGATGGCAATGTTGCACCAGTAGCAAAGTGTAAAAAGCATGCCTCACGCTCTGACATCATCAGAACACCTGAATTTATTCAGCAAATGCAGTAGGCCATCATTGACAATCCCAGAACATCCAAGAGGTTACTTGCCAAAGATCTCCATGTGTCGGAAAGAACAATCAGAAATATTCTCCATGAAAACATCAGATATCACTCCAGGTGATCTAGAACAAGGTGGGGGTCACTTTGCCAGAAGTGGTAGAAATTGCCTTCCTGCGCAAGCGTATTTTGACATCACTAAATGACATCGAAACCAACACCCACCAAATCGAAACCTCCACAGAAACCAAAACATGGCAGCAATGATAACAGTCGTGCGATAGCAACACTTGACGACTCGTTCATTTCCTTCACAATTCTCATCCTTCATACTATTTATTTTAATTAAATGCCATTATAAGGAGGGACTTATAATTTTTGTAAAATGTACTTTTTTATTTTTAATATGAACACAGGGCTAATGTTAACTATCCGCACATCGTGCGATAACTGATCATCAGATCAAGGTAAGTGAAATTTACTGTGACTAAATGGAAAAAGGGGTATATATCAGTTCATTAGAAGGTGGGGGGGGGGTGTTTAAAAAATAAGTTCATTTACCTTGGTCGCACGATCAGTCATCGCGCGATATGTGCGGATAGTTAACATTAACCAAACACAGAGATGAGGACAATAACTTATTTCTCGTTATCATTATGCCTAGTTATCATTCCTCTTTAAGATTTCGAAATTGATTCGTCAGAACCGTTAGCAGTTAAGAGACAGAAATAATAATTTCGATATTATTTCATAACTTTATTTATGCAGGCATTAGGAAATATTAATTTAAAAATTAGTAAGTTTACAAATAAACGTTTCTTCAGAAATATAACTTAAGAGTTGTTTTTTTTTTTTTTTTACGTGAAAACGTTTTCTTTTGTGACCAGAATAATGGCTACCACACACTGTCGGCCTCGGTGGCTCAGGGGTTGCGTGGTCGCCTCTGATGCCCAAGGACGCGGGTTCGACCCTGGCCGAGGACGACGAGGATTTTTTCAGGGGGAAAATCCTGAGATCACGCACTTCCTTCGGAAGGGAAGTAAAGCCGTTGGTCCCGTATAGTCGTTTGCCGGCTGCACGTTAAAGAACCCTTGCGAGGCAAAATTTGCAGCCCCTATAACGCCGTCCTGAAATGACCATGGCAGTTGAAAAGGACGTTAATACCAAACAAACCAAACCAAACCTACCACACACTGCTGGAAGTAACACCATAAGTCATCCAGTGATGCCACAATATGCATGCGCATTAAGCACTTCTGACAAAGTGGACTTAGCTGTTATTCTAGAATACCTTGGATATCACTCTTATATTATGCGCAGAGGTCAGTTCATGTCAGACAAAACAGGGAAAACCGCCTACTCAGATCGAAGAGGCTCTTAAACAATTGTTCAGTAAGGGGTCCATAGTGCTGTTTCTATCGATAAAATTGGTATAGACTTTACAACACAACAAAGGGAGAACAGAGTTTCCGACTAGTTTCGCCATTTATTCCCGGCTTTATCAAGGCCACACGAGGATATAAGCCTATATATACAGAAAATATGGTACAGAATGAGAACATGATTGGATGAAGAAATAACAAATAGTAAATAATATAAATTGTACAGTGGCGACATTGAAAGTAGAATGGTTGAATAAGGAACCAATAACAATGAAATTATAAGGAAACCTTGAGAGGAAAATTAATTGAAATATAAAGGAAAAAGTGATGTCATAACACAAACAAAATTGAAAACGCGGACCTAGAAGAAGACTCATCCAGAGTTAACGTAAACTAAGGTATCAATAAAAAAATGGATGGATAAAAAATGGACCTTAAATTTTTTGGAAGTCAATCATGTGAATTCACTTTTTTATAGACCGGTCCACTAGCACTTCGTTGGATGAGGAGCGACGCGCATGCTTTATTTTCGTGCGACAGGATTTGGCAATATGCCCAGTCATTTTGCAAGAGTAGCAGCTTGTGTTTTTGAAATGACACTTGGCAGCCTAATGTTGACTGCCACACCTGCCACACATGGTTTCTTTGGCACCGATTTATTTCCATTGGGTGAGCTGCGATTGGTCGCTGATCTGGGATGCTCATTGCTTCTGTTTTCGCGTCAGGTCGTAGGCTTTTTTTGCCGGTTTCTTCCCCTATGGTTTGTCTTCGTGGGTGGTATCTCGTAGCCGAATTTATTTGTCTCTTCATTCATTGGGATGCTTACCGCTTTGGCAATGGCCATGTGGCTTCAAGGCTTTGTGCTATTTCATAAGCCTTGTCAAATTGGTCAGGTTGTTTTCCTATAATCTTATCCCTCATTTCAGGAGATCGCAGGCTGTGAAGAAATTACTCTATAAGCATTCTGTCCAGGAAAGCTCCATACTGGCAGTGGGCGGCGCTCTTCCGTAGAAGAAGCGCAAACTGTGCCTCGGATTCATCCAGGTTCTGGACGACAGCTCTTAACTTCACACTGTCAACATATTTATTCTTCGGCCTGTCGAAATGGCTGGTCAAGATGGATTTCAACTCTCCATATGGGATGGTCTCAGGCTTCTATAGGGCTTGCGAGGATCTTTAACACGCCATTCAACTCCTCCCCCATATGGACGCGAGCGTACGCAGCGTACTGTGCATCGAGAATATTAGAAAGCTGGAGGGCCCACTCGAAGCATTTAAAATATTCAACGACGGACGTCTCATCATCCATACGGTACGGTGGTGGCATTGTAAACGGGGGAGATCTGGCAGTGGAGTGTTCTGGAGCTCGCTCCGCGCCGGGAGCTGGAGATGCCGTCGCCAGTTGTGCTACCGCTATATCGGTGGCTACGTGTAGCGCAGAGGCGATCATCTTAGATAATTCCTGCATTAAGGCTGGTTTTCATAGCTCCGACAGGTCGTTGCTACTGGCCACTACGGCTACTACTGCGATTGAGAAGCCCGATTTGATAAGCATCGACGCGAATCGTACTCGATTATCGGCAGATGGTGCCGGTTCCCATAGGCGCGATTTGCAATTACGACTCAACACTGCGCATGTGTCGAGAGCAGCGTTGAGAGAGAATAAACATGGCGTCTAGTTTATCGATATGTAGGCGCCATGTATCTAGTTTTCTTAAGTTATATACAGCTTTAAAAAACTGTGTACCCGTTAAAAATTATCAGATAATAAAGAGGAAAATAGTTTTACATTCGTCTGTGGTAATTTATTTGACATTCATCAACATAAAAAGGCAGGAGCATGGAAAACCATCATCGACGATTCAATGAATTTCCCGCCTCTCCCCTTCGTTGGAACAACACTGACAAAGCCAGTCAAGAGAAACAACGTTGGCTTTGTTTCTCTTGACTGTGCTTTGGCGCTGATAAAATAGAAAATAAAAAAATCATTTATTTCACAAATAGAAAAGAAGCCTCTTTTAATTAATAAATTTTATATAAAAATGATTGTTTTCTTTACAAGTTTCTTATATTTACAAGTTTAAAATTCAATATTCTACACTGCATTTGAAATACAAAAATAGAAAAGATTTTTTCATAAAATAAAATAACATTTAAAATACTTCTATGGAATCAAACAAAGGATTAAAAATAGTGCAAATATTTTCGAATTATTTAATTAATTAATCATTAAAATGCAATTTATAATCTAATAATTTAGCAAACTAGGGAAACTCCCCAGCATATAAAAATTTATGTTTATTTTTCGATTGTAATTACATGATTTTCAATTTATATTTGAGAGCAAAAATAAATTGAAAATAATGTAATTACAATCATAAAATAAATATAAATTTTTATACGCTGGGGCGTTCCCTAGTTTGCTAAATTATTACATTATGAACCGGTACCCACTGACTATTAAAAGATCATTTATCCACTGAACTTTTGTATCATTTAGATTCATTATGAATTTATTTTTGATAAAAACATTTTGATGCAATTTTAAGTAAACATTTTAGTTCTAATTTTAATTATATATTTCAAAAATATTGCATTGTTTTCTGATCGAATCCAAATTTTATAGAACATTTAGAATATTGAATTTTAAAAACCTCAACTATATTATAAAACAAATACCACCTCAATGTCTCTTTTGGTTAATTCAATTTTAAATTTATAATTCTGAAAACTGTCTGATCGTTTTGGGGGTAATAAACTTTTTTCATTTTGGTAATTTTTTTTTTTTTTGTGTATTAAAACAATCCATTTATATAAATTATATGATTTAAAATTTTCCTCAACATTCATATTTTTAAACCATTTTTTAAATTGATTTTTAACATTTTGCGAGTTACGAAAATCACATTTTTATTGTTGAAATACGAATGGTGTTATCAGGGTTCGCGCTTACTTGCAATTTACGCGTCAAATGGACATTTTTGCTAAAAATTGACTCGTGATTTTTTGACCAGCAAGTCAAAATTGACTTGTTAAATTTTGGATATATCATCGGCCCATATCTTTCTCACCACATTTTAACCTCACTTCATTTTGTCACTTGCGGTCTTGTTTAAATTTCTAATTAACTATAGCAGTAACTATAGAGATTGTGGGTGCATGTAAAAATATGGAAGTTAAAAATTATCTAAATTTTGACTCGCATATTCTGATATATGACTCGCAGTTTTCAGGCTTGGGAGTCAAATTGACTCATAGATATTTTGGCCTAGCGCGAACCCTGTGTTATGGAATCCCTTCACATTGATCCACGGGATCGAAATCATAGGATCGAAGCTTGAAAAAGTTTGAACGGTTCAAACTACTGCGACTAACGATTAGTCGTCTCGATTTCCGTCGGAACTGAAAATCGGAGGAGTAGAAAATCGGTTTCCATAGGCTCGACTCAGTCGGATGCGATTATCGTAGGATCGGAACTGAAATCGGAGCTATGGGAACCAGGCTTTAGTTCCGGTTGAACGGCCATAGTGGTGTTTCGTTGTCTCTTTCAGTAAGTATAGTCTCTTATATTTGATGATTGGCTTTATTTTCTCTCACCGGGTTCTATCCGGAATCTGTGGTTGATAATGGCGTTCTTTTTTCCACAGATCCCACTTCTGACACCAAATTTATTGTGTGACCAGGTACCTCCTTCCCACCTGTAGTTACTACCCTAAGAAACCCAACTATTGGCTAGGGGCACTTGTCAGGGGTTCGAGGCGGATAATCGGGGTTGGTCGAATAAACTCAAGCAAATCATTTTAATTAAAAAAACACAGATCTTTTATTCTTGCATAAAGAAAACAAAATAATAGTAAACATATAGCAACACTGTATGCAGCTTATTGCCTATGTGTTTTAAAAGGCTGGAGAGGCCCCTCTTCACCAGCAAAAATCAGAAGTTAAGCTTATTTAAATGTGCATTACTAAATTTTTTTAAAAGAGCTTATACAATCCACGACACAACATGGCAGTCGTTTACATCTTATTCACTACGGTAATTACCTATGGAATGTGTGATGTGGGGAGCTCCCATTCGAATACATCAACATAGGCTGGAGGATGATATGTTGTCATCCATCAATGACAAGGAACGGGATGAATAGTCATCTCTTGATCATCGTAAGAAGCAATAACAATGGCAACAGAACAACACAGAGAAACATCACACAACAATTATGATCGTCGTGTGGAACAACAATGAGCTTGTTGATTGCCGATACGACAACCTCCACCTCCAAAGGAACGACGCTTAACGATATTGATGGGTTGCCATCTGGTTCTATTGAAAATTTGGATTTGTCTTTAAAAATAGATGTTGCTCCACTGATCTCTGGCCCAGTTGACATGGTCTTCAATCCAGTGTAATTGGTCATATGGTTGTCATGCATAGAGTCTTTACCTATGCAGCCTGCGATGCATAATATGTATTGATATCAGTGATGGCTACAGAAACAAAGGGCAGCCTGGTGTGCTCGAAGGCAATGGGGCACTGACTGCAGCTAAATTCTTACTTTAAAGTTAATAAAAGTACATGTATTTCATTTATATTTTCAAGCATAATGCTAACTTCGGAATCTGTATGCGATCAGGGCATGTTAAGGCTTTCTAATTTCTTCTAGGCCAATCTCTTCCTTACTTTGTGATGCCATAAAAAGACATCATTTGGTGGTACAGTCCTCAATAGTTTTTAAAGTATATTTTTCAACAATTTATGCAGCATTTTTAAGCTTTATACCTTATACAGTTGATCTGTATTATCCCTCAACATTTTAATAATGCTAATTTAAACATGAAAGCTTATTGAGGATACTTCTTCTCGCAGACGAAGCTGTTTTGACAGTAAAGCGACCACAGGAAACCATCACATGAATACAAAAGGCTCGACTTGTCAGCGCAGAGGCTAAAAAAAAAAGGCACAAGGAGTAATGCGATGAACAGCTCGTCACGGCTACCAACTGAACTGATGCAGTTAGTTAATATTTAAAATGAATGTACTTAGTAGTTTAATTAAAATATTTAGGCTTTAAATCACTCACGCCACAACGATAAGCTCCAATGAATATTTAACATTTGTTAGCATTTATTGGATTCAGTTTCTTGCATTTGTGCAGCGCCGAGGGGCAGCATGGTGCTGCGCCACGCTGATTTTGCCTAGTGGCATCACTGGATATACAGGGTGAGGCATTTATCTTGAGACAACTGAATATCTCAGAAACTAAGCATTGTACGAAAAAATGTCCAAAATCAAAAGTGAATTATTTCGCGGGGGAAATTCATTAGTTAAAAAATTACCCCTTCCCCCTTGTGAGGGAGGCTGGGGGGAGGGGTAACTTTGAAATCTTAAATAGGAACTCCTATTTTTAATGGTATATTCAGATTGTACACAATATTCGCAAAATGTTTTATTCTTTGTGTTTTTTTCAATTGATCCAACCGTTTAGGAGATAGTAGCCCTGAAAGTGTGGAACTTTTAAAGTTTTGAACCCAGTTTTAGCGAGAGTGGGTCTTACAGACATTCCTATTCTACTTTTTAATGGTCTTTAAGAATCTGAAGTCAGAATTTCAAAAATCCAATATTTTTCAATACACACGCATAGACTCTGTCTCCATAGGACTTCTACTTCTTCAACTTCAGCTTTTCCCACTTCTACGTGGGGCTGCTGTTTTTGATGACCTTTCTCCATTTCTCGGTGTTCTCTGTCCATTCCCTTCTGAGACCCTTTGATTTCAGATCTTCATCCACATCCGCTCAGGACACCATATGGCGGACTGGCCAGTCCCAAGCCTGGATAAAGGAGGAGGGTGTGTGTCAGGAAGGGCATCCGGCTGTAAAACACCCTGCCAAGCCTTTATTATGAGTGGTATCTGTCTCCATAAGAGTGCTATCCCCAAAAGTTTACTTATGCACTAACAAATTTTGAATTTTTGAAATTCTGACTTCGGATTCTTAAAGACCATTAAAAAGTAGAAAATAGAAATGTCTGTAAGACCCACTTTCTATCTCTGTCTTCATCGATAAAATTGGGTTCAAAACTTTAAAAGTTCCACACTTTCAGGGCTAAAATCTCCTAAACGGTTGGATCAATTGAAAAAACACCAAGAATTAAACATTTCTCAAATATTGTGTACAATCTGAATATACCATTAAAAATAGGAGTTCCTTTTTAAGATTTCAAAGTTAATCCCCCCCCCCCCCCCTCAGCCCCCCTCACAAGGAGGGGGGAGTATTTTTTAAGTAATGAATTTCCCCTGCGAAATAATTCACTTTTGATTTTGGACGTTTTTAGTACAATGCTTAGTTTCCGAGATATTCAGTTGTCTCAATATAAGTGCCTCACCCTGTATACCTTCCTGTGGCTGCAATAAGGGTGCCCGTGGAACAGATTATGTTGATTGACTGTAATGTCTTGCAGCTTGCCAGCATGTTATATAATCCAAAGAGTCCTTTTTTTCACATGATGACAGTGATGACTATACAAACAAAGGGCAGCATGGTGCGCTCGAAGGCAATAGGGCACTGAATGTTTGAAAGGGTTATTGAATACAGCTAAATTCTTATACGCTGTATCAAAATTAATAGAAGTACATGCATTTTAGTGAACTATATTTATATTTTTAAAGCATGAAGGCAAACTGCTAACTTCGGAATCTGTATGCGATTAAGGGGACGTTAGGACTCTAATACCTCATCCGCACTAGCATTTCCAAACTAGTTTAGATTGTCGAACTAGTTCCGATTTTCAAGTGCGTACACAACTGGTTTAAACAAAACCGGTTTCAGGCGTTAGAAACTGTCTCAGATTAAGCAAGTTTCCCAAAACTTCTTGAGACAGTTTAACTAGCTTCGCGCGTGGAATTGTGGAATCCCAGAATTTCGTGCGCTAATGCGATGCTCTTTTTTTTTTTTTTTGGATCACCTTGCCTCACTCGTCGCATGCTAAAATGCGTGCGAGAGCGATTTCCCCAGTCTGCCGCCAGATGTCCTTCTTTCGCGTCTAGCATTTTTTTTACACAGTAAATAATTTATTTTAAAAATATATACATAGCTGTATTTTTTTATTAATTTATTTATATATGAGATAATGAATTTTAAATTGCCATCTGATGGGAACCATGAAAACGTTGAAAGATTTTAACTTTATTCAGCTGTATAGCATTTTTTGACACAGTAGTACTTTTAATAATTTTTTTTTTTATTTATTTTTGAATTTATCATGGTTACAAAAGCACATATAATACAATTGAAATAGCTGGCTTTCTGCTTGTTTATAGAGAAAGAACGACACCAAATGATGAAATTTTGAAATCGCTCACGCTCGGGAAATAAATGCTTGTTTGCTTGTTTCAGCACCATGAGGCATTGAGCACATGTTTTTAACTCGTTCGAACTATTTCAAGTGCGGAAGCATATTTAGCTCTCCACACTAGTTTAATCTAAAACTGTTTTCAAATAACATCTAAACTAGTTAACTTCAAGCTAGTTCAGGTAGTGCGGATGAAGTATAAGGCTTCCTAATTCTTAATTTATTCTAGTTAATTTCTTTAAAACTAATATCTTCCTTACTTTTTGATGTCACGAAAATAAGTCATCTGGTGGTATAGACTTCAATAGTATTGTGTATCCTTCAACCATTAGTGTTTAAAGTATAAATATCCCATTTTTTTCCAACAATTTATGCACTATTTTTGCAGTATAAAATTATGAATAATGATTGCATTAACATTTTAAACTTCATACCTTATATAGTTGATCTGTATTATCCTCCAACATTTTATTAATGCTAATTTAAACGTGAAAGCTTATTGAGGAATACTTCTTGCGAACGAAGCGGTTTATTTTGATGGTGAAGCGACAACAAGAAACCGCCGCGCACGAATACAAAAGGCTCGATTTGTCAGCGCGGAGGATAAAAATAAAAAAGCACAAGGAGCGGTAACGCGATGAACAGCTCCTCACGGCTATCAACTAAACTGATGCAGTTAGTTAATATTTTAAATGAATGTATTTAGTCAGTAGTTTAATTAAAATGTTTATGCTCTAAATCACTCATGCCACAGTGATAAGCTTGCATGAAAACTTAAGCGGCACATTGTTGGCATTTATTGGATTCAGTTTATTGCGTTTGTTTAGCATTGGGGCTGTGTGGTGGGGCCGAGGGGCAGCTGATTTCGCCTAGCGGCATCACTGGATGATGTTCCTATCCTCTATTTCTATGTGATAACCACTAGAAAGAAATATTCCTTTTATCCAGTTCATTTGCATATATCTATCATTCCCACGTTTGCATGTCCTGATGCAACATTTTAGAAGATTTGTTTGAAA
Source organism: Rhysida immarginata (assembly GCA_023313115.1). NCBI lineage: Eukaryota > Metazoa > Arthropoda > Chilopoda > Scolopendromorpha > Scolopendridae > Rhysida > Rhysida immarginata. Next base: position 51,262 of record JAHWFO010009697.1, on the reverse strand, counting down.
ACTACCAATTGGTTTAAATAATGTCATGAAATTTGCATTTAATGCTTAACTTTAAGATGAGTGTCAAAAACATAAGTAACATAATGATGTAATATTTTTCTTCTAGAAGAATATGGAAAAATATAAAAGTCAACACAATAAGTTCAGACATAATTTAGAAGAAGGAAAACAACGGCAGCTGAGAGCAATGCGTAAATGCAAGCAGCGCAGAGAAAATCGTAGTGAGCTTGTAATGATGAAGAGAAATATAAAAGTTGATGATGATGAAAGTGTCAAAAAACAAAATATTTTGAAGGAACAAAACGTTTCTGCATCGAAGACATTCAAAGGTATATCTTTATCTATTTTTTCCACCTTCCTACTTAGCAATTTTATGTTTCTATTTTGAATAATTATATCGTACTTTCTCGAATCTAACAAGGAGATTCCACGTACACTAGCTCACTGATTTTGATTAAAAAAAAAAAAAAAAAAAAGTGTTCTATGGTTAGCTTTTACCAAATTAAAGACCCATGCAAAGCCATTTGGCGCACTCGTAGAAAGCTACTCGTTTGAAAGACCCATTTTGTAAAAGCTACTCGTAGAAATTTTTTATCAAAATCTGTGAATCAGAGTACTTGGAGTCTCCTTGTAAGGTACACTTGTCTCTCAAAAAGTGGTGCTTTAATTTACTCCAGCTCTTTAGATTCATATATCCATGAAAACTTGACTATAAACAAGCAAGCAACACTAACTGATTGATAATATCAGTGGCCGCTCAGTACTTGAAATTTTTATCGCCAATGGTTTAGCCAATAGCGATTTTCTTTAAGCCAGAATCTCATGTTTTTAGCCAAAATTTAAAATTAAAAAAAATTATGTTCCTAATAAACGACATATCCTTTTAATCACATGATAGTCTCATTTTCGAGGCTGAAAATAAAAATTTTCCATATAAATAAAAGTAGCCAAGTATGTTCGCCAAATGAGATTGCTTATTCGTCAGATTAGTTGAACTGTCGCTACTGGCGATTTGGCGAGCGGATTGCGCGGACACTGTAATATGGCCTAGTATGATGATAAAAAATACACATTTAGTATGTTTTGAAATCAAAACAGCAATATCATGACTATTACTGTTATCACGGAACTGGGGGAGGGGGGGGGCAAATTTTCTATAAATAATTTACCATAATAAGAAATAATAAAAAAAAAAAGTAAACTAGAGCTAACTCCAAACAGCAGGTAAATGATATTAATTAGAAAATGGGTGGAAAAATTCTGCAACCTGGATTCGAACCAGGAACCTTGACTGTCATGGTCAATGCCTCTACCAATTTGGCTATCGCAGACACTTGTACAGCCATTCTGTCAGTAAGTGTCTTAAAGACAACCAAGTTGTCAAGATGGAAAGCCCAATGGGAGGCGGTGAATTTCTCCTATCCAAGCAATCAGAAAACAAGAAAACTGGGTTCACTGGTGTTCTCGAATAACGTGTACAAACTTGGGGGACAGGTTCCTTACACCAACACAAGAGAAAAGGTCATATAAACATGTCCTAATTTGAACAATAACTGAGACATGAACAGAGATAAAAATGGCACCACTAAAATCGGCAAATTAACAATTCGGGTTCTATAATATATACGATGGTGAAATTTGGGAGAATAATAGGGTACATAAAGCTGTGTATACAGTTAAAATTTGGTCGAATTCCAACAAGTAGTTTCCGAGTTGCACATTCAACATCGTAACACATGCTCACATGTTGAGTACTAACCAGCACATATACCTGCGACAAGAGTTTTCTGGGCCTTTTTTTATTTTTTTTTTGTCTTTTTTTTATATATATATATCAGTTATTTCCTCTTTTTCAATGTTTTTCATAATTTTCTTCTTCTATGTTCATTTCATTTTATTTTCTCTTTTTTAATGTTTTTTCATAATTTTCTTCGTCTATGTTCATTTTATGTCCGTCCCTGTAGTCTTTGGTTTTAATCAGATCTGTGTGTGGTAGTTCCTTTGGGCAGTCACCTGGAGCTATTATATCCAGATCTCTATCATTCCTAATATTTTTATAGTATCTGTCCGTTTTAATTCTGTATATGTTATCCTATTTTTCTCGCCGCCTTCTTATCACCTCCTATTTGTCCTGTTTCTTGTCGTATCCCAGCACGTCTTCGAATTCGTTCCTTGTCCTCCCATTTGTTCTCTTCTAGTATTTCAGCCAATACCGTCTTACTACTCCCTATTCTAATTATATACATTATAAAGTCATCCTTAAGTACTTCTTTCATAACTTCAGGATAATTCTCTAATATTCTTTGTTTTTAGAGAATTATTCTTTTTGCTTTGATAAAGGATAGTCTCTATCCGAAACATCAGCTTTTTTATTTTTTAATTTATTATTGATTACTAGAAGCAAACCCACCCGATTGTATATTGGGAAATAGTCCATTGTTGGATTTTTGACACACATTGCTCTCCATACTTTTGTGACAAAGTCCATCGTCGCTGATTTTATATATATAATTTTATTTATTTATTTAACTAATAATTAAAAATAATGTACAAGTATTTCATCTTCTTCTTTGAACCCTCATCTTTATTGTTGTAATTCTTATTGTTAGCATCATCTTTTTTCACATTGTTAATTTTGAACAGTGTTTATTTATTTATTTAAAAGAATAGAAGCTTAAGATGAAATGAGAGAAGGTTAGAATTGAAAATTTCCCCAAAAAAACGCTTTTATTTATATTGATTTTTGATTGAACTTTACTTCAAAACTTATATCACCACTACATTTCATTCAACATTAAAAACATCTTAAGAATCTGGACAATCAAGCAGAAAATCAAAGTGAAATTCATAGAATGATTTTGAGTTTATTGTTACCCAAGCAAGAAGTAACAGGGAATAATAATAATAATAAATTTTTAGCAAAAGAATATATTTACAAAAAATATTGTAATTTTAAATATTACAAAAATTCTTTTGTCCTAACACAAACCAATAGAAGTTTTTTCCAAAGGAAAAGGTAACACGACTCATTAAAATGTCAAGGCAATCATAAAAATGGTAGGCACTATTTCCTAAAAGATGGCTAGACTTGGCACTACATAAATTACGTGCACAGAGGATTGATTATGCTTTATACAGGATGGCCCAAAAGAACAACTTTGAAAGCTGATAATGGTTTTATTAATGAAGAAATTATAATGTTATTTTAACATGTTCATATTGGCATAATGTAGAAATGTTTCCAATCATAAAATATGCAAATAAGGTATTTACGTTTTTTATTGGATAACTACTGGATATGGCTACTTTTCTCTTCTATCACTAAATTCAGGCCACAGAGAGAGCGAGACCAACAACTCTGTGACCTGAAAAACTCCATCAGAAGAAAGAGCTCAAATCACACAGCCAATATTACAATCTGCCGTTTTCAATATCATTAACCACTTAAATTTCGTGATCCAGAAAGAGGATGTGCCGTGTATGTTTCTTGATTAATTATAAGAGATTATGGGGACATAAACTATCAACTATGTTTAACCAGACTTCCACAAAAAACTTTTCATCCACATATGTACATTTTTGAAGCAATGCCTCCTTCATCAACTTGATATAGAAAGAAAAGGAAATGGACAGCAATGTGGGTGGCTCAAAAAAAAAAAAAAAAGTTTACGCTCTTTACTAGATGTTATCGATAATTTTTTTCTGTAATAGGAAAATCGAAAGTTTATGATGCAAGATTATTACATGTATTGAATGAAGACTGCCCCGATCGAAGAATATCACACTGCTACCTAGACATAACAGATTACCATAATCTTTGGTAGTAATGCCACAGCAGCAAAAATTTAACAAAAATGTAAAAACTCCGCCAGTTACGCCCCACACCCCCCTCCACTACGCATGCAATCGGTAATCTAAAATCAGTGTTCTTATATGCTTCAATAAAAGTAATACACATTTCAGTGGGAAAAATTTTTAATTTCGTACATTTAATATGTTTCTGCATACATTTCCTCCAGTGCCGAATGCATTTTTTGTCGAGTCCTAACTGCCTTGCTGCTGCACGATTGCTCTTTAGCCTTTTCAATCTTGGCTATTAGTTTAAAAGCTGCTGTATAACTTGTGTGCCGCTTTGGCGAAATTGAAAAATACTCCTGCTCATGGTGGAGATATACTCCACCATGCTATTGCTTATGATAATATATAATAAAATACTGGTGCTTCTAACACCTCTCGAGCGCTCTCGTGAAATTTTTTGATAGTCAGCCCCGAGCGTCAATTAAAGCCCGATCAGTAAATAAGAGTTAACTGCCACAGAAACTCGTTATGTTTTCAAACTTTCTGTTTTAAGCGTAATTGTTTATTATCTGAAATTATAATCTGGTGGGGTTTTATTAGATTCCAATGCATTCATTCTTTTATGACAAAAAATACGAGTGATAAAATGCAAAAATCTACGTAAGAGAAAAATGAAACTTTAAAAAAAAAATTCAAAACCTAAGAGAAAAATTTTTTTTAAATAAAACGTATAAAACAATCTTCATTTTTATCTTCAGCTTCTTCGCCTCTACCTCTCGGCTATAAGAAATTTTAATTAAAAAAACAGAAAAGAAATATGCCAACAGGTGGCTTGTTTCTCCTCAAAGACAAATTTCGTTTCCTGTTTTCACTATAAGCAAATGTGTGCGCCAATCATAAGCGGGCTGTGGAAGTTGGTCATTGTGTAGTGAGTGCCCATCACCTAAAAGGGAAGATTTATCCTAAAAAAACGTGTATCCTGACATGTTTTATGCCTTCAGATTCGTCACAAAACTATAAACGCATTGGGAACATACTTTGAGGCAGGATACGCTTTCACTGTCGGTCATTATTGCAAAGCGAAAGTGATCAGTTGCGCTTGAACGTGATCAGATATGAAAGTTGATAATGTTGGTCGTTTAGTGTACGATGAGAAAGTGAAAAGTGAGAACGATAAGAGCGGGAAGTTTTTAGATGCAGTGCTCAAGTTGATCGATGAACATGGGCGGACTGGCAGTCTAAATCGTACGAGGCAGATAGCGGGGAAAAATCGGCGAAAGCGGACCTCAACCACGAGAAAGTAAAGGTATCCGTTCTGCCCACCGGGATTTTTCCCGGTGGTTCAATCTGATGCTGTCAATGAACGCTCATGCTCCATTGCTATCGAAGTCAATTTTTAATTAATAAGATGTGAGTTCATTGGTAAATTCATTAATAAATAAAATAATAAAGGAATACATTGACACTAGTCATTTTATATCGTTGAAACGATATGAAGTAGGCCTAAAATCATGGGTAGAAGAATTTTTTTATTTTATTTTTTATAACTTTTTTGAAAATCTCTGACAATTATGCCGCAGTGACTGAAAGGCCACACGCCAAAATTTTCACTTTTTTTTTTTTTTTTAATAACAGAAACGCCGTGGCGTTACTGCCGAAAATTACAGTACTTAATAACAATTTGCTAGGGAAATGGATGGGAACAGTTGTTCACCGTATTCAAATGTATCCCAACTCTTATGATATTCTTTTTGAACATCTGCTATAAATGTAGAACTCAAGGAGTTATATTCTTCCAGTAATTTCTGTATAAATTCATTGTTACAACCTTTCTATAGTTTTTTCTTTTGCCTCAAATGTGTATTTTGATCCACCTTTTATATACTAAACACAATTACAAAAATACAGTAGTGTAAACTAATCAGCAACTATATAAAAATATAATAAAATAAATCAATCTGGTTTTTACAGCAACAAAGAGTTATTAAGAAGGTGCTTTGTGATGTCCATCCAATCAGAGACCTGCATCAAACCCAAATTGCTGTGTTAGATTTTTCCTTATTGACGACTTCAATGGAGTCTAAAAAATTCATTACTCTACTCTTTATTTCAATTTAACTTTGTACTATAGAAACTGCTACACCAAAACGGGGCGATAAAATGAGACGTCTGGGACTTTTTAAAGCTCTCAAAAGCAGGAAATAAGCAAGGAAATGAAAAGGGGAAAATTTAGAAGATTATAAGAAAAATATGTATTGAAGCAGAAGAAAATTTAGAATTTTTTTCTAAATAAACGCAATACATCTATAAGTTTATTACTTGATCTTATGAAATGTTTATTTTTTTGCTATTTTATTTAAATAATATTTTATATTATTTTTTTTTTTCCATTATCAGTATCTGTTAGTACAAAATTTATTTATTACAGAGTAACTTTTCATTCAGTCAGTCATTACCTCATCAAAGGGTGTTACATAAATAATTTTAAGTTTATTTTAAAGAAATAAATTCATCGAGTTTCTGTAGTAGAAAATGGGTGAGAAAGAGTGACTCAAGGTCAGGTTGAGCTGGCCATTTTGGCTGCGGCTTTTTACACATTTGAATTGCAGTGAAGCACACTCTTGAGTGACTCTTTCTCGCCCATTTTTTCAAAATCTTCCAAGGGGAAAGGTGTGATTAAAAATTGTTTTTAGACTAATGTGGTGTTGTTCTACAAGGTAGCAGTTGGAAATTTTTCTCTCTCTTTAATAGTTTTCGAGTTAGCAAATGGATGACCTTAAATTTGGAGGTCAAGGTCAAATTTGAGTGTGGCAATGAACTCCCCACCCCTGTATTACCTATAAACCACACTCAACAGATCTCGCCTATCTGGCAGCATTGAGATATCTGCCATGTTACCAGATTTATGGACACCCTGTATAAATAAATTTTTAATATTATTTTCATGAGCTTTGTAAATAAAATTTGTAATGGAGCTATTTTCTTGGGCATAATGAGACAGATCCCAGATGAGGCTTAAATTGCTCGTAACTGTTTGTGCAATGAGGAATTGGTGCTGTAATTACCGGTAGGTTTTGGGTTGACGTATGGTTGGCTATGCTGGAGATGCCAAATTTTACATTCTTTGTGCAAGAAAATGCCCCTATGAAGCTGACTGTAATAAACACTATTACACTAATTACAGGTGAGCTTACACACTCTAGTTTGGTGAAAATTCTTCACTGTTCAAAAAACTTTAGATTATTGAATTTCTTAGTCTGCTGAAATCGACATGAGGAACAATACAATCTATTACTCAACAGTGACTCGTGACATTTTATTTTACAGTGCGACAATTATTGAGCTATATGAAATAAAAAATCAAATTTTCAAAAACTACTGACAAGGGAACCCCACTAACATGTATCTCACAGATTTCCACCAAATTGATATGTTACTCACCTGAAGCTACTATAAATGCTTGCAAAATAAGAATAAACCGCAAAAGCTAAAAATTATGAGCACATAGCCATACAAGGACTCCATTATTAAAGCTGTCTGAGTGTATTAATGTGCTTAACAGAAAAAACCTGAAGGCTTTAAAAAAACACAACAAAATAATTCATTACAAGAAACATTATTTATGCACAGAAAATTCAAGAAATGCAGTATGAATCAAACAAATAAAATATTCCCCTAAATAAACCAAACCATCATAGCATGTCACATCGGAACTTCTTTCTTCCACTACTCAGCAATAAGCACGAATCCACTTCACATGACATCAATGGAAGTACAAACCTAGCGTCAATAAACTTCGGACACCAAGTAATTTGGCTAAAAACACAGTGAAAAGTGCATACAGAGGATTGCAGGCTAATAAAAATAGATTTACTGAGTATATGTAACAATGTCAACATCGATTTAATGGTGTGAAATAATTTATTCAAATTTATGTAAAATTGCATTGTCAACAGGTTTCACAAGAACTTCGTACACAAGGGGTTGCCAGCATATAAAACTTTCCTGAAGGCTGTAGAAACTCCCAGAATGCTTTGCATCAGGCTTTAAAAGCACCGTCCACGCGACAGAGCACAGTATTCGTGTTGTTTTGAACCATGGGACGTGGTAAGCCAGTAGAAACGTGTACACGGCAAAAAATTATACAGCAGTTCCAGAATAACAAATCCCAGCGAGCTATTGCCCATGAATTATCAGTTCCACTCTCTACTGTTAATGGGATCATCAAGCGTTTCAGAGAAATTGGGAAAACAGAACTAGGGACTGCACCAGGCAAGCAGCGATTATTGAATGTTAGGGACCTACGAGTATTTCGACGTTACATTGTGAAAAACAGGCATGCTCCCATAAGTGAAATGACTGTTTGGGCTCGAGAATATTTTCATATACCCATATCCGAAAGCACAGTCCGCCGTTACATCAGAAGATGCAACTATTACTTATACGCTACAAAGAGGAAGCCATTTATGAAGCACTGTAGCTAAGCGACGCCGGGTAGCATGGGCCAGAATCCATCTAAAGTGGACCCTTGCTCAGTGGAATAGTGTTCTGTGGTCCGATGAGTCCACCTTTGCAGTGATGTATGGCAACAACGGTCGCAAGGTGCTAAGGACCAAGCACGAAAGTAATCGTCCTGACTGTTACCAGAGGAAAGTTCAGAAGCCTGCATCGCTGATGGTGTGGGGCTGCACGAGTGCAGCCGGGACAGGATCACTTCACTTTTGCGAGGGCACTATTAACTCTGCTGCCTACATAAACATTCTTCAACAACATCTGAGTCCATCCCGCCAAAAGTTGTTCAATAGAAGACCAAGCATCTTTCAGCAGGACAACGCGAAGCCTCAGGCTGCTCGGAACACCAAGGCTTAGCTACAACAGCAGCGTTTCAGGGTGCTTGACTGGCCTGCCTGCAGCCCAGATCTGTCACCCATTGAAAATGTATGGTGCTTTTTAAAGCGAAAAGTTAGACAGCGGAAGCCTCGAATACTGCAGCAGTTGCGGGCGTGTATTTCCGAAGAGTGGGACAAAATTCCAGTAGAAACAACGCAGAAGTTAGTGTCCAGCATGCCTCAACGACTTCGGAGCTTCATTCGTCGGAAAGGTGACGCCACTCAGTGGTAATGTGCAATAAACGGTACGGTGTACGAAGTTCATTGCAACGTGTTGAAAACGGAACATTTCAAAAAGTCGCTTATTTAATTTTCTCGTTTTTATTTTTTATGTTAAAATGCTATATCACAGTTGTAATAAAGCTTTGTGCACTCAATAAAGTAATTTTCATTTGTTTACAATTAGTTTCGTTGTACTTATCCAAATTTCTGTAGGTGTCCGAAGTTCATTGACGCTAAGGTTGTAGGCAGCAGCAGACGACAATTGAATGGACTCTAAACAAACTTGGTTTTTAAAAATAGATTATTAAAATTAGCTAATTGCTTTCCTGTAAAAAATGTGGATGGCAATTAATAACAATTTCCTTAATTTATTATTTCATTTTATTATTAATTCTGTAATTTTCGTAAATTTTCTGTCATGGGGCTGGCTTCATGTGCAATGTCGAGTAATACGTTGCATTGGTGAGGGGGTATGTATCGCAGTGCTTTATAATTTAAATAAAAATAGTATTCATGGATGCTTACTTCATCTTATAAATTATTTCGAGACAAATTAAGGTTTTGTGCTTAATAACAGTGCTCTAATGCAATTCTTTGGCGAGCGCCGCTAACGATTATGCCTCCCCTCTTACCACCATGTTTTTTGAACTTTTCACTTCCGGAACGCTATTGCTGCCACACAACTCCATCGCTTCCAAGGTAAGCTTGTGCACACAAAAAGTACTTTCGAACAACTTTGTGAGGTTCCCTTGTGAGTTCAAAATTTATATTCAAATGTTAAAAGTAACTACAGATATTCGGATTTAGTTTACGACATGTTTGACATGCTTGCCATCAGTGGCTACGATGTGGCGCAGACGAAGAGCAAAATTCTGCAAAACTCGCTGAAGTGACGAGACATTGATGCTTTCGATGACTTCCTGAACGGCTGTTTTGAGCTCTGATGGTTCTGGGGTTATTTGCGTAAACCATCCGTGATAGCCAATCTTTCCCCCCCCCCCCCACACCCCCCGGCTGCTGCGACCATCATACAGCAGTGAATCCAGGTCCATCCAGGGACCCAACTCGTCGGCCTCTGGCCATACAGGCCCTGGATGGACGTATTGGATCCAATAATTAATAAATAAAAAAAATAAATAAATAAAAATAAATAAATATTGCCCCCATAAAAATAAGTCACAGGTGTTCTAAATGATTCTCATAAGCATCAAGATACTATTGAATAAGGCGAACAGTTGCTCCTATCCTTTTCCTTAACAAACTCTTACCAAATAATCTCCTACGTCTAGGTGGCAGTTGGTCTTCTTTGGTTGAGAGGTCATCTTCATTTAATGCATGTACCAAGGTATTAATCTAGGATGTAAGCTCTCGTTTTTGCTATTACGTGAAAACTTATAGATGTAGTAAAGTGTGTATTCATTTTTATGGGTCATCTGTTCTCAGCATAAATTGTTAAGTGAAGTGCACGATGCTCCAGTGGAATGATTCAGCTACATTATGCTTCCTTGGTCTAGCAGAAAATATCTGCTTGTTTGTTGAGTGAAGACTCATTTACCTTAAATGTCTTGTTAAATTTACACTTTATAAGCATCAATCAATTACTTCCAAATTTCTGCCCCCCTCCCCTCTTTCTTGAGAATCTAGAGAAATCCAGGCAGTTCAGTTCATTAACAACTCTGGTTTATTATTCCCAGGTTTTCTTGTGTTACTAGAAGGAGTGAGAGATCATTTGGAATGTCAGATTGGCACACAGGGTGCAGTGTCTGTTCCATAAGACCTCGACAAAATAAGGCCAATTGGATGTAGCAATTTATGATAGTTCTCATGATATTAGCTTGAATTTGACCGATTCAGAACCCAAAACAAGAATACATCAGGTTGCAACACAAACATTGTTAACTTGTTTCTTCTATCATTAAGCGCAATCTCTCTGTAAGTGCCAACAATCTTGCAGGATGCAACGTGTGGAATAAGTGTAATGCCCCGTTCACATTGGACCGGCAAGGCGTCAAAGCATCTTTTTCTGCCTCCCCACCTCCTGCCTCCTCTGCTGCCCACTTGAGTTATTCACACTGGACCGGCACGAGAGAAGCGGCAAGGGAAGATAAATATATTGGCGGCGGCGTTATTGCAGTAAAACTTTGGACAAACTTCATGGTCCACAGAAATTTGTTGTATCCGAAATTTGCTATATCCGAGACAATTCTGAATTTGTTATATCACTGTTGAAAAGCTAACTGCCAGGAATTCCAAATTATTTTGTTTATTTTTTTATCATCAGAGTTCGTTATAAAGGAGTTCAACTGTAATTACATGTCGCTGAGAAAGCATAATTAAAGCATAACAAAACAGAGTATACAAATAACAATCTAGATTTATTTATATTTGTTCAGTTGTGCATATTTTTCTCACATTTATAAAAAGTCATCAAGACTATATTTAAATTTGATTGTCGCCAACATCGATCGGCACTATTTCCAATCGAAACGATCGAAAACCAAGTTCGTGATCACGTTTCTGTTCTAAAATTTGCTAATTTCCAACTGAATTATCTATATAAAATTTAACCAAGCATATCTATTTAATGATGTAAAAAGCTAAAGAACAATAGCAATTTATATTTTCACATTTACAAAATAAAGTGCATTCTCTTTATTCTATTTCACTATAAAATTGTGATCTGCCATCATTCTTTTGATCACGTGCTCCAGTAGTCTAACGTGATTGGATGAGCCTACCTCACTGAGAGCGGCAACCGTCAAAAGTTGAACAAATTTCAACTTTGCCGGCCACGTCACTTAACTCGACCTATGTGTAGTTGGTCTTGGGCATAGTGCGCATGCGTCAACGGGTGCCGCCTTGCCGGCCCAGTGTGAACAGGGCATAAAGGCACTTTTTTTAAACATTTTTACCATGTGCGAAAAATATAAACAATGCATTTTGTCTTTCCACTTTGGGATCCTGCAAGAATTGAAAATCCTTGTTCTACATGGGAAAAAAAAAAACTCAGCCAAAAAATATGGAGGCAAAGGGAGTCCATTTTATACTGGGGCTTGACCCACTGCTGCAGCTGAAAGGAGGTCAAGTTTTGCTATTTCAGCTGTGATAAACTTGATATTCTCAGGATTGTAGTCTTGCGATGTCTCAGTTGTAGGCTCATGGATCATCAACTTGGCGAGAATATAAACACAAGAATAGAACTAAGATAGCTGAGAAATAATAAGTTCTCTTTATTGTCCTTCTTAATGAATACAAAATAATCTTGTTCACAATAAATTATTTAATAACAAAAATCGTATGTACATTTCGGTCATCTTGTGGCCATCGTTTGGCTGAACACAACTAACAAGGACTTGCAAGATATATTTATAGAAAATGGCCAATCAGAGCCGAAGGATGCAAGATCTATAGAAAGTTACAGAAAAGCTGAAGGCTGGAAACAAAATGACAAAAAAGTAAACAAAAAAAGGGGGGGAAAAATCATGTCATTACAGAGGGTTATTAGGGATCTATGGTAACAAGTTACAGAGGGCCAGAAAAGGTGGGAAACCCTTTCTCTCCACCATCGAGTGTCTTCAATCTGATTGTCCTGCATCGTAGTTTTCACTGCAGGAGGGTGGAATGCAGAACACCAAGATCAATTCGTAATAACTCCTGTTCACGGTCATCTCTTTCCGAGGGCCTGTTTAAGTTGGCCAAAGCCACAAAAATCCATAGGTGATGTATCCAGCAGATTCCAATATCTTCTTGCATGCTTTCCAGGAACAGGCGATTTGACATGGTGGTGTGACTCTGTACCTTGTCTTAGTTATACCTTGTTTACCTCTGTACCATACAAATCGGGGATGTCACGAGTAAATATGGGGGTTAGAAAGGTAGTCTGATAGTACATTGTGTTGATTTTGGCTTTCACTCAACTTTATGTAAGTTAACATTCCATTGTAATTTTATCCTGCCATGATCATGAAATCTTTTGAAAATGTTTCCTTGCATTCACAGTACCATTTTCTTAAGTCCTTAGAATTCCTAGGGCTGTAAAAAATGGCTCTGCTCTTATTGCAGTCGCTTAATAAACATATATCTCGTTTAGTGTGACCACATATTTCCACTCTTCATCTACCAGGTATCATTCATACAGTTGACAACAGTTGGTCTGCCGCTCTTGAACATGGCATGGCGACAACTTAGGAACGTGGCTCTTGTGTCGCTTCTCCAATTGTAAATCATGTTTGACCATGTACACAGATGTCCCCTACTTTTTTTGCAATGGCCTGTTGTGTTGGTGTGTTACATCTGGTTACGAGAGCCTGAACTTTCCGGACAACGTCAGGAATATGGCTAATGGATAATTTCAGAATAGCTGAATTTGACGTCGGAAAGGGCTGTTATGTAGCCCTTCCAATACTTGTCAATTTTTGATGGCATACCTCTAATGTTTTTAGCTTGCTGTTCCTGTACTAATTTTAATACCTGGCCTAACAATACTCCACTTGATAGCTCACATGAAATGAACACGCACACCACATTTAAATACGTTAATTGTTACCATAGATCCCTAACCCTCTGTATTATAATTAAATTAAGTAATTTTGAATCTCCTAGGAGGCTTTGATCCGAATTTAACAGTAGGTCAGAGTCTTTCTTCTCGATTTCTAACATCTCAAAAGCATCTAACATTGTCGTTGAGTTACGTAATAGCTTCAAGTATTTATTAGTAGTGTCACATCTAGTTTCCTTTATATGTCTGATACTGCTAACTTATTGGCACTTCCAAAATGTGCATGGGACAAGTGCTCTTCCATCTCGTCTCTGCATTAGAAATCGTCTGACTTTGGTAAAACTTGCTACATTTGCAGCAGGAAATCTTATAAATGCCGGGCTGCAATATTGGAGGTTTTACAAATTAGCCCTAAACAATGAAAAAAGAAAAAGAGAATTAATAGGATTAAAAGCTTCACTCATGGAAACTGCCAGAGAGAAAATCTTATAGAAAAGTTAATGATGAAACTGCTGAATGTGGAAAATACCACCACAGTAAAGGACAGAGTCGACAATAAGCAGTACCTGGTTCTGCCATATAATAAACAACTGGATAGCTGGATTAAAACTAGCCAAAGAACTTGATTTCCAATTGGCCTTTAGAAGTGAAAATGCACTTCACAAATAACTAGGGGACCCAAAAGATTTGTTCCATTAGCAAAAAAAATCTGGAGTGAATAAGATACCTGTAATTTGTGTGATAATGTTTATTATGCTCAGTCTCAGGAGTGCATTAAAAAAGACTAAAAGAGCATTTTTATTGTAAATAAAAAAATGCAAAATTTGGTATCTCTGGCTTTGTCAACCATATTTTCTATGTAGGACATAATTACTAAGCCAATATGATCACTGCATGAAATACCCCAGGTTATTGAATTATTTAGCATCCGTTGAAATCGGGAACCGGACATTTACCACACCTAACTGCTTCAGTATCGTTCTTGTTCAGAGAAATTCTTGTAATTAATAACTATAAAAGAAAAAA
>JAHWFO010009697.1:21320-36429 GCA_023313115.1 Rhysida immarginata | reverse complement strand
TTTTTTCTTTTATAGTTATTAATTACAAGAATTTCTCTGAACAAGAATGATACTGAAGCAGTTAGGTGTGGTAAATGTTCTACACTCGTTGAAATCGCCACCAAGGAACAATCTAATCTGCTTAACAGCTGGTGCAAAGCACCTTCATACTTAACTCTTCATGGCTGTAATGACCTGATTGGTTATACTACAGTCCAGGCTGTCTAAGACGGTCTTAGAAGGGCGACATGAATAGGGTCCTTTATAAAATTAGTCCTTTTTGGGAATAACGGTCTTGTCTGTTATAAATTATAACTGTCATGGATGTTATAACGTATAACGGTCTTGACTATTATAACGTATATCAGTCAAGACTGTTATAAATAATCACGAGCTACTGACACTCGTAAGGAATGGTAAATCCCCGATAGGGAATCCCAATGGGGAATCCCCAACATAAATAAAATGATCTTTAATATTTTTTCCATCAAAACTTTAAATTCTTGAATGATAATTAATTTAAATTTAAAGATTACAATAAATAGCATCACTTGCTTTTATAATACATGGCTACTAAATGTTTTCGAAGAAGAAAAAAAGGAAAATTGCAATACCGCCACTGGCTACGAGAATAAAATTACAGATACTGAAAAATGAGTTTATTAAAAAAAAAAATCATTTTATATTGTGGATTAAGTTAAATTTATAACATAATCCAAAATTTAATATAAAAATGCCTTTAAAATTTCAGTACCAAAAGAAAAAATTATATGTAAAAATCGTTCATTAATGAGCAATGATGCCTTGATCGAGGGTATGTTACTCACGAACAAGGTCCATTAATGAACGTAAAGTCCGTTAAGGAGGTTACCGTGCTGTCTTTGGACCACATTTTTTGGTCCTTTATAAGGTTGCGACTGTTATAAGGAGTCTGTTATAGGCATACAATTTAACATGGGAAAGCCTATTCCCAAATCCGGGCGACATAATTTTCGACTGTTATAATTTTAGTCCGTCTTGGAGGAGACCGTCTTAGACAGCCTAGACTGTATTGTATTTTTGTAATTGTTTATATTCTATATTGCTGTTTTTCTTTTTCATTCTGTACCATGCTGATAAAATAGGCAGTGCACCCGAAATGTACATACGTGGAGTAAAATATTTTTTTGTGGAATTGCGTCTTCTCTATTGTTGTTTTTGAGTTCATCAACAACATATTATTTTTTACCTATAAAAGGAAAAAAGTCTCAGAAATTGTGGATAACAATAATAAAATGAAAGAAAATCTACGATACCACTTTTCCACAATAAATATTGATTGTGGTAAAGTGGTATCGTATGTTTTATTCGATTTTACCTAACCTAACATTATCTAATTATACGAGGGTTGTTCAAGAATTTATGTCTCCTGGTCTGTAACTTTTTTATTTGTTAACTGAATTTCAAAATTCTTTTTATATTTGATAGACATTTGTCCTCTGTGTAATGCACTGTTCACTTTTCGACATAGACCTCATCCCCTTCCATGCATTACGCCAACACGTGACTAACTGGGACGAACCTGTCGGAGAGGAATTCCAGGGTTGTTGTCGACACGCAGATTGAATGGCATCTTTCACCTCATCATCAGAATGCAATTCATGTCCCTTAAAGTCCTCCTTCTTTGGGAAGTGGTGAAAGTCATAATGTGCAAAGGTTTTTGTTTTTGAACTGCAATTTTTCATCTTCGAACTGTATGCGCTGCAGAGTACTGGTGTGTGGTGATTGTGTGCGGGCGGGCATTATCATCCTGCAGAAGAAGGTCCAAAGCTGCCATTCAATCCTGGTGTCAACAACATCCTCGGAATTCCTCTCCGGCGGGCTCACCCGACTAGTCATGTGTTGGTGCAATGCATGGAAAGGAATGGGGACTATGTCGAAAAGTGAATAGTGCATTATATTGAAAACAAATGTAAGTATCAGATACAAGAAGAATTTTGAAAATTGGTTAACAAATAAAGTTACGAACCCAGAGGCAAAAATTCTTGAACAACCCTCATTTCTTGAATTCTTTGTTTTTTTTTGTTTGGAATTATAAGTAGACTCTTAATTTTTTCATTTGGCATTGTGCAAAATTTTATTTATAAAATAAATTATATATTCTTATTGTCATTTTTATTTGTTTGTTAACTTTAATAAACTTTTGAAATTGCTATTTGATTGAATGGATGTTTTTATGTGTATGATTTTTTTTTCCACATTAGGAATACATAAGAAATATAGATTTAGTAAATCATAGTTTATTCCATGCGAATAGTAATTAAAAAATTTGTATAAAAATAAAATAAAAACGAGTTGAAAAAAAGATTTAAACTGCTTTTAGCCTACAAAAAGAAAACAGGTTGGGGTAGGGGGATTAATTTTTTGGTATCATTTACTTTAATCTGATCTAACTTGGGGGTTGGGGAAGAGGAGCAATACCCTTCCCTCCCTTATTTTAGAGTGGTTACAACCTCACACCTCCCCTACGAAATGGTCATCTTTCATGCTCCCAAGTATGCGTAATTTTTATTCGGTTCTGCTATTTGCCATTTCGGAGGAGTTAGCTGCACAAAATTATTCATGTACATATGTGCATCGGTACAGACGGGTTTTGTTTTTTGTTTTTGTTTTTTTCTTTTTTTTTTTTTTTCTTTGTTTTTCTTCCAAATTTCAACCATCTTTTCGAATCATGAGTTTTTAAGTCAATTTCAGAAAGAAAGAAAAAAAAATATGAGCTTCGGAAACGAACATATAGGCCTTCACTCTTAGGCTGTGTTCAGTATGCCAGCTTCGAGTCGAGCTGCGAAATTCTATAGGACTCGAACAATGGATAACAGAGTTAATCTCTATTCAGAGTTCGATCAGCCTTTACAATTTCCTCTCCTTACTTCCTTGTTCAGGACTCTCTGCTTGACTCACATCTTTGACTGTGAATGCAAGCCAAAAATGTGTTTTCAACAAGTAGACAAAATTTTATTCTACAAAATTTAGAAATGTTTTTAATAGCAAATTGTGCAGCAAAAACCCTTAATAAATGATTTTTTGAATAGTCACTTTCTTGTTAGAAATTAATTTTAAAAAAACAAAGAAAAATAAAAGAAGAAGGAAAAAAAAAACACTTCCATTATTCTAAACAACCACAAGTTTTAATGCATATTTAAGTGCATATTTCCATTATTTTTAAAGCATATTTGCATGCATATTTTGTTGTCCTTTAGTGCATAAAAATCTGGCCCCTAGTTATAACATGTTTTACTTTTCTTTAGCAAAAAAGGAGTTGAGCAGACGAGAGCGACTGGAAAAGTATAAAGAGGAAAAAGCTTTGAAGAAGAAGATGGATGCAAAGGAAAAACCAGTCTTTAAATGTGGAATTGTTCATCATTCTTTGAATCCCTTTGCACCATTTGAGGTATATTATAAAAATTATTAAATTTCTATAAATGTTTTAGAAAATTTTAAATGAGCTTTAAAACAATACCATCTACACTGATTTGTGAGTGGCCAAAAAATTAGAGACTCCCTGTAATAACGATTTGGTCCAACTTTAGCTCTGATCAAAGCCGATATTCTTCTTGGCATGGACTCAACAAGATGCTGACACAGTTGCTGAGGAACGTTGACCCATGTTGACATAATGGCAGCTCTGTGTTGGGTCAGATTAGATGGTGGAGTTTCCAAGCTTTGAAGTGATCTTTTGACTTCGTCCCACAATTGCTCAATAGTATTGAGGTCGGGGGACAGAGCTGGCCATGGAAGAAGACTAAATTCTGATTGATGTTCCTAAAACCAATTTGTGACTGATCGAGTACGGTGACAAGGTGCATTGCCCTGCTGAAAGTGACCCTCTCCAGAAGGGAACATCATAGCCATAGACGAATGCATGTGATTGGCAACGATGTTGAGGTAAGCTGTGCTGTTCAGAGTTGTTTCCACAGATATCAAGGGGCCCAGTATATTTCAGGAAAACATTCCCCATTCCACTGCCTCCAGCCTGAAGAGTTGTCATTTGGCAGGAGGGGTTCAACAACTCATGCTGTTTGCACCATAATCTAATCCTACCATCTGCATGATGGAGCAGGAAATGAGATTCATCAGACCAGGCTACTTTTTTCCACTCCTCAAGTGACCAATTATGCCATTCCTGAGCCCACAACAGGTGCCTTTTCCTATTGTATTATGATACCATAGGCACTCTTGATGGTCTCCTGTTGCTAAAGCCCATCCTTTGTAAAGTTCATTTTGTTGTGCACTGGGATGTGCTTTGTGATGCACCTGCATTGGATTCAGCTATAATTTGTCCTTGTGTTGTTGCCGTTCTGTTGCTGTGGACTATGTGTGCTACTCGCCTTTCATCTCTCTCGTTCACCAGCCTTTTTCGACTAGAATAGTCCTTAGCGCTTTGTTTGTTTTTTTCTCAACTGCCACTCTCTAAACAACCGGGATACCATTGGGCAAGAAAATCCTAAAAGATCGTTGTTTCAGAGATGCTGGCACCAGCTCTTCTTGCCCTGATGATCATCCCTCATTCAAACTCACTTAAATCTTCATCTTACCCATTTTGACATCCGTGATAACTACATCGTCCAAGACTGGGCTTTCATTATACCGGGTGTTCAATTTATCTGAAGACATTGAAATATCTCGAGAGCCACACATCGGATCAAAAAAAGTGTGGAATGAAAAATGTTCGTCTCGAAGGGGGACATCTAATGATACCAAACTCAACCCCCCACCCCCACCCCCTGGAGATGGGGGAGGGAGGAGTTAAAAAATTTAAATGGGAACCCCCATTTTTTATTGCAGATTCAGATTCTCCAGAAAAAATTACCCCAATTTGACCTACGAATCGAGTCATTCGGTCACAGATGGTGCTGTAATCGACAAAAATCAAAATGAGTAAAAAATCGTTGAAAAATGGCGATATCTCAAGAAATAGGGTGGACAATTATGGTGTCATTAAGTAGCATTTGTAAGAATATCAAAAACATTTAATTTTATTTTGCTGATCTGATACCTATTTCTTGGAGAAATTACAGAGAAAATAGATGAAAAACGTATGAACTTAAAAATTAAATCCATATTCCTGAAAGGAGATATGGAGATTAAAAACTATTTTCTGCCCAAAAAATTTTTTCCTAAACTTCCTATTGCTGTTCTTTGTAGTTGAACATACTATACATTTTTATGTCTGTATAATTTTTATTAACATTAACAACATTTGTAACTTTTCAAAAATTTGGTCCTTTACCATCTTTTTCAGTCTCATTTTTTAAAACATTCATCTTTCTGTAATTGCAATTATTATTTATCCCACATATTAATAATTTTTATTTTCATACTGTCCTATTATTGCAACATTTAAATAAAAACCTTTCATTAACCAAATAAATATACTGAACGGCCAATTTATTAGAGACACCCCGCTAATAGGGTTTTAAGCCTCCTTTAGCGGCGAGAACTGCCTGAATATGTGCTGGCATCAATTCAAGGTGTTGAAACCATTGCGGAGGAATAGCAGCCCAGGCTGACATCACAGCGCCCCGTAATTGGTGCAGTGTGGGAAGGCATCGGATGGTTCTCTCCACTTCATCCCATAAATGCTCGATCGGGTTGAGATCAGGCGACCGAGCTGGCCACTGAAGCAGATGGAAGTCCACGTCGTGTACCTCGAACCATTCCAAGACCATTCGAGCACGGTGACAGGGAGCATTGTCCTGCTGAAATTGTCCGTCACCACCAGGGAACACATTCATCAGGAATTGATAACTGAGGACCTAGTGTGTCACAAGAGAAGACACCCCAGACCAGCACTCCTCCTCCACCGCCTGTACGGTTGTCTGCTGACAGAATGGGTCCACGGCCTCATGCTGTCTGCGCCAGATGCGCAGTCTGCCGTTCACATGATGAAGTAGGAACCGCGATTCGTCGGACCAGGCGACCTTCTTCCACTCATCCTGTGTCCAGTGGCGATGTCTGTGTCCCCATAGCAAGCGCGCTTTCCTATTTCACGGTGATAGCAACGGTACCCGTACTGACCGCGTGTTGTTAAACCCAGCCTCATTCATCCACGGCCCTGTTTCATCTGGAGTTGTGTTTGTTGGAGGTTGTTTTTTGGCATAACTACCGTTCATGGAATGCCCTTGACACTGTTGCACGGAAAACCCGAGGAGGTTCGTGGTTTGCGAAATGCTCAACTGCGCCCATCGAGCTCCAACGATCATGCCTCGTTCAAAGTCGGTAAAATCCTTGGATTTACCCATATTCAGTCCACGTCTGCTAACTGCAACTTGTGTTCCAATGCATCCCTCTTATACACCGCTTCGGCCTGTTCCATTGTTTGGGTGTTACTGGGAGGCCGATCCATTTTCCGTAAGAGGTGTCTCTAATAAATCGGCCGTTCAGTGTATTATTTCCAAATAAACCTGTTTCCGTAAAGAAACCCATGGGCTTCTATTTAGGGGCAACGTCATATTTTTAAAAATGAAAAAATCTAAATACAAGCCCATGGGCTTGTTAACAGAAAAACCCCGTGCCAAGTAGCCCCTTTTCTGCTTAATAATAATATTTTTAATTTCGTTAACCTACACCAAATAGTTTTCGTATTATACAGATTGTAACCAGATTAAATCAATCTTAGGGAAAAACTTCCTTCGGCGGGAGAAAGTAGGTTTAGCTCGACTTCAAGTTGATCATTGCTTTTAACCCATCAATATTAATTACAAAAGAACCTACCACCGTTAAGACTGCGCCTGGGGAGAAACCCTAATCGTGGAACACATCCTAATCACTTGATTTTGACACGACAAATTGAAACATTCTTTAGGGTTATTCCCTACTTTAAAGGAATTAGTGGGGGATAATTCATTATGTATCAAACAGGTTTTTTTCTTTTTGAAGAAAATCAATTTTTTTTAGACTAATCTAGTCAATTCATCTTTGCAGTAACATAATTTTAACTAACACTTGCTATTTAATTTGCATCCATCCCTGTGATTTTTATCTCGTATATCATCTTTGTATCCAAAAGTCTATTTTGGGCGCAAATTGACCGTTGTAGTTGACGTGGCTGTAAATTTCAACCAACCAAAAAATTTCCAGCAACATTTCGTCCTATTTTGTCCTTAGGAAATGATCCTCCAAATAGCACCCAACATTTAATGTACACATCCTGTATAGAAAATCGAAAAATATAAATAAAAGTGTTATAATATGTTTTAAATTTTTCTTGTCTTTCTCCTTTTTTGACTTTGCCTATTGGGTCTGTTTGATAAACACACGCATTCACATAAGGCAGACTTGCCTGATAATACCTATATTGATTGTGCTAGAGGTGCTTAAAAATTTTGGAGGTGCTTATTTTTTTTCGTGAGAAAAATGTATGAACCCTGTATAAGCAGCTCTGCATTGTTACGTCGCTTTCAAACTGGCTCCTTTCAAGTGAGGGGTTTCTCTAAATTTTTTGGCTACTCTGTGTATAGTACCTATAAATCCAGCTGATACAAGACTTAAGCACTAGCAATCTATTTTAACCAAACCCTGGGAGATCAGGACATTTATAGCACATAGACATCCCCCGTTGTAGTTTTCATAATCAACATATTTTTCCTTTCTTCATCTTTTCTTCATCTCTTATGGGAACATATTTATGTTATCATTTGTGAAAATTGCAACAACAAGGATGCATGCATGTACAGGTGAGAACGAGCCAAAAAACTGTGAACACAACGATATGGATATGTGTGTTTGAAATGAACCTTTATGCCACAAATTAGTTACATGACAATACTCAAATGATTAGGATTACTGAACTGTACATGATCTCTTACTTTAAGAATTTGTTGTAGTGTGAAGTCCCCACTTGCTGCAATCAGAGCCTCTAAATGTCGTGACAAGGAATCAATGAGGGTCTGGATATGTTCCTGGGAAATCTCCCTCCACGCAGTTTGTTTGAGAGTCCAGGAAGCATCAACAGCCTGGCGGATCGTAACAAACAAGTTGCCGACCAAATATATCCCCGACATGTTTGATAAGTGACATGTCAGGCGGACGTGCAGGCCGGGGAAGCAGCGGTAGCCATTGTTCTTCGAAGAAGGCTTGGCCAATCCTTGCTAAAGTGGCCAGGCATTGTTCTGCTGAAATGATTACATATCAATTTGTCAAGCATCAGATCGTTGAACGTCAATTTGTTGAGGGTGTCAGTGGGTTTTTCGTATTGATTTTTTCATAAATTTTATGTTGTAGTGGTCCTATTTTATAATTTGTAATATATGTAATAATGAATAAAGCAATCAGTAAATATGCTAATACTAGTATGTTTAATTTGAAGTTTTGCTGATACAGGGAGTTCATAGTGTTACAGTTGGGCTGTTAGTTCGTTGAGGATCAGTTAGTTGAATACAAATTCGTTGGATGTATCAGTTGGTCGAGCCAAACACAATGGATTCTAGCTGAGCTATTGTTACGGGAGTTGTTCAAAGTGTATCTGGTGTTGCTACTGCGTAGATCGGCTGAGGAGGACAATTCATCATTGTCAGCAGGGATATTTTCACCATTGTAGTTGGAGAAATTAGAAGTTCCTAAACGAATGTTTTTAAACTAATTTTATATAAAGCTAATTTTAATTAAAAATATATTTTATAATTTTTTGCATATTTTATTTCATTTGAGGAAGGTAACAAATTATTTATTTTTAATAAATTATTATTATATTATTATACAGGGTGGATGCAGAAATGAACCCTCCCCCCTTTTATTTTCGTAACCAGATTTCAGGAACAGTGTAGCTTGCCATCCTGGAGTTGTTCTGTCTTGTGTACGCTGACACATGCTTTTTATTTGTTTTTCCGCATGAAAGTGTTATTATTATGGTAATTTTTGGAAATTTCTTAATTTGCATGTTGAACATTCAAATGCCTTTGTGAAGTACATAGGGAGGTAACTAATAAATTCAACATGTGATTGTTGATGATCCGTTAATCGGATTTTGGAATTTTTTTTTTTTGTTTTGTTTGGAATTCCATGCTGAACAAGTGTTCAATTGGAATTTTTTGTGTATCTGTTACGGTTTTAACATGATAATGTTTTAAGGCTGGACATCTATCTACAAAAACGTGATGCGAAAACCGACACCAAAAAGTGTTACAGAAACAGTTTTCCATTGTTGATGCACGTTTAACCATTGTTGGCGCCGGTTTGAAGCACACGCCGGAACTGAAAAGACACGTGACCATTGTTGTCTGAGCAACAGTTTTTATTAGCACATTTGCGTATGCTCTAAACGTTAATGAGATGGTGCGTGTGAAGGATGCACGTGAATGATAATTATTGAAAGGGCAGAAAGGTCTGTAAATCAAAAGAATTTTATTATTTGTACGGAGCTTATTATTTATTAAGATAACTTGAAAACGAATTAACTTTTTTACACTCTGTTTTCACCAATCCATTACTATAGGACAGAGCACGAACAAGTACGAGCGTGAGATAGACGGAATAGATACATGTTCTAAATGGCACCATTATGATGCCCTCTTAACAATTTCCTACAACCAGATATGGCATGTAATATACAAATCGTCACGACGTCTCATGAACGAATATATAAAAAAAAAATAGTGATAGCACATATTGGTCTAGTGGCACGTGCATTTCTCATGAATGAATATAACGTGTAAATAACGATAGTGTGAATTGTTTAGTAGTACATGTTTTAATGGTACCAAATGGTACTAATGCTAAGATATGGCATATAATATATCAAACAACTCATAACAACGTATCACGAGGGAATATAACGAGTAAATAATGATAGTGGGAATTGGTTAAGTAGCACGTGCCCTAATGATACCATATGTACTACTGGAACTTTCAATGCTAAGATATAACAGGTAATATATCAAACAACTCGTAACAACGTGTCATGAGTGAATATAACGAGTAAATAATGATACTAACAGTTCGTTTAGTAGCACGTGTTCTAATGGCACCATTTCATACTATTAGTTACTGTCTGAACTTTTAATGCTAAGATATGGCGTGTAATATATCAACCAACTCCTTACGAGTTGTTAGACCTATTGTTATCCATAGCTTATTTGTATCAAGAGCATATTGCTGTTAGGCTTAATAGTATCTAAAACTAAATGCTGTGAGACATATTGCTAATTAGTAGTCGTTAATCGCTTGCTTCAATAGTAGATGGTAACATAGAAACACTTTGGCAATTGAATATGAAAAAATAATATATGCTTACACGTAATGCTTCACCAATTGAGGCTCACTTCGTTTAACAATATGTGGGAATGCCTACAAATTAAAAAATTTTATTTGTTCAAATATATAAATAACTTCACTCTCCATTTAACCTTTCAGTTCTTCAAGTTTATTTGTTTAAATTCTCTCTATACATTTATTTACATAAATAGTAATTTACAATTTAGTTTTCATATTTATATATTTTTTCTAAAGTGTTTTAAAATGTTGGTTAATTCTATATAACCATGTATGACGCTATAACACGAAAATGTGCTCCCTTTATCCGCTTTGGCGGTAAAATCATTCTTGTTTAAATCTTTACTACAGAGATATTATGAAATATATTAATGTGTGCAACAGATAGTGCAACTATACTTCGCTTTCTTACCTAGTCATGTAATGGCCTACTGTTTTTTTTTTCAGCGTTTTGAATGAAGACTAATGAATCCTAGTACATTGGAATAAACTCATTTCCATTACAATAAATATATTTTATATTTCAATATTTAATTCATAATTTATTATTTTGAAACATTTAGATCTTTTGATGGTTTTTGAAGTCTTCAACTTATCTATAATTTACGCCCTGGTTACATAATTTCTATGTACTTTGAAGTGTTTAATTTATTTCTACAAATTCCTTCCTCTAAAAACTTTCCGGCTAAAAAGAGCGTTATGGGTAAATAATTTTATTTTTTTGTCATACAAAATACACTCTTTTTATGATTTTAGATACTGCTAAAAGCTTACACGTGCCGTGTTTGTTGTCCCGCATTCGATTGTGACCACAGACGCAAGTGAGGAGAGGAACCTTCAGTATAGACACTATGTTTACTCGACCTTTCGAGAGACTCGATACTCGTGCTTATATTTCATACTTCAGTTATTCTAAGCCCTTATTCAGTATTACCGATATACATGATTCTGTAGACTCGTCCATTGAGAAATAAATAATAGGTTTATGTACTGTATAAAATATTTATTTATTTGTTGCATCTAAAAACATTATCGTGATTCAGTGTTTCGGGTTGCAGATTCGAAACTAAGTCATCTTTTTTAAGATAGGATTCGAATGTGTCCTAATTTTCACATTTGGGATGATGAAAAGTGCACCATGGGATAGGTCATCCACAACTTCCTATTCATTGGATACATCAAAATTGACATATCTGCTTCGGTTATGAAAAAAGAAGGGGATGGGGCTCATTTTTGTATCCACCCTAAATAATAATATATCATTAATACCTTATTCAAAATTAATAATTTGTTACCTTCCTCAAAATGAAAAATAATATGCAAAAAATTATAAAAATTTGTTTTTAATAATTAAAATTAGTTTCATATATAATTTGTTCAAAAGATTAAATTAAATTGAAGTGAGAAAGGAACAGATTTGAACCCAGGAGGATCTTTAGCATGGGAATCTATCAACTTACCCACATGACCACATTGCCTATTTCAAGGTCACACTCTCTGAATTTGTAAATATATATCAATAACCTGCATAAGTAACTTTAAATTATTATACCTCGTAAACTAATGCCCATTAGCATGAGTTACTATGCCATATAATAGTGCATAACAACGTATTTAAATTTTAGTTAAATCCAAGCTTAACAGACCTGGTCCTCCCCTTGTTAGTTTAATAAAATATTTTGGTTTTCTTTTTCTATGGTAAAGCATTCGTATTCATCCAGTAGTCTTTTGTTATTGATTGGGTACATGATTTTCAAGCTCTCCTGTAAGAATGCATACTTCTCCTTGATGGCGGACTTATCCCACCTCTGTCATAACTGATATGTGACTTATGTGGTTTCTATTGTCAGAATGTTTAAAAAAAGTTTGTCCTTATACTCTTTAGGGAATTATTATACTTTGTAAACACCTGGTTTATATAACTCTATAATTTATCTTCAAGGTTACTTAGTATTTTCTTAGGGTGACCATATTTCCAAAATGAAAAACTGGGACACTGGAGAAGAGAGACCAGAATCCAGTGTCATGTGACTAGAAGTTGTTGAATTTGTTATAAATATATGTACTTATTTTTTTTTATTCAAGTAATTAATAAATTCAAATAAATAAGAAGTCAAGAGTTAGAAATTCCATTTATTTAATTATAGTTAAAGTATAACAACCAATTAGATAAATAAATACATTTAAACATTAATATTAACTATAAATAACTAACATTAGACTGTGCTTTGAAAGATAAGTAATGAAATTTCACATAATTCTAACAGAGCAAGAATTTACAAAAAAATGATTAAATAAACAAAAATTGACAAAAAAATATGATTAAATAACATTGCATCATTTTTGAAACTTCTTTTTGATTTTGAAAAAGAACATATTCATAAAATTCATCACATATAAAATCATATGATTAACTTAAGAATAAAATAAAACTCTTTTTCCACAACGAAACAGGAATTGAACAAACATAAAAAGAAAAAGACAGAAAATAAAATGAAAAAATACAACCCGAGTCTGTAAGCACCTTTCGAAAGCTTTGCTTTCATCATTCAGCAGCCAAGGAGCACCTCAAGAGAACTTGAGAGAACTGACTTGGAATACAACAAGCTGAGTATTTATAACTGACAGAAGCCGATCAAGACAAAAAGGTCCAAGTGAAATTTATTGATTGGGTAAGTGCGTCGCCCATTCGATCAATGGTGACTCGCTAATAGGACCCCTATCTAAGTTGAGTAATAATTTTTTATCTGTTTTTTGAATGGCTAAGCTTCCGAAGGCGTCCAGAAGGTGTTTCTTTTTATTGACTCAGTCTTATTATTTCTTAGTGTTTCTTATTAAATAATGTAAAACTGATTTCACTTGGACCTTTTTGTCTTGATTGGCTTCTGTCCATTATAAATACTCAGCTTGTTCTATTCCAAGTCAGTTCTCTCGAGGTGCTCCTTGGCTGCTGAATGATAAAAGCAAAGCTTTCGAAAAGCGCTTACAGGCTCGGGTTGTATTTTTTAATTTTATTTTCTGTCTTTTTCTTTTTATGTTTGTTCAATTCCTGTTTCGTTGTGGAAAAAAGAGTTTTATTTTATTCTTAAGTTAATCATCGGCATTATCCACATAAGACTTTTAGACAATTTAGTAAAATCATAGTTTTTTATTTCTTTTATTTACTCTTATCCACATACTTATTTTTTCCTTTTTTGTCATATTAGTACACATTCTGTTTACTTTTGTGCCTTTATTCCAGGAAATTTTTCAAATCATAGTTTGTTTGAACTTGCAAGATAGCTTCTACCATTGGAACATCCAATCGGTTTTGTCCATCAGTCACTGAATGTTCATTAGTGAAAAACAATACTACATTTGTATTATGAGAGGGAATAGAAAAGATATATTGGCCTATTTTTAAAAGTTCTGAGTACTGTTCACTATATTGACATTGCTGAAAAAAGTAACCCATTTTTTATGACAAAGTATGGCCGATCGATTCCTTCCATTCTGCAAATTTCTCATCCATTTTTTTTAACGTGGCTTATTTGATTAAATAATATTGAATAATTCTCCTCAACACCTCTTTCCTTTAAATACCGGCACGTTCCTTCGATCTTATTCCATGTAGGTGGTTCTGTTAACAGCATCCAAGAAAATACACTAATATTTGAAATCATTCTTAGCCATTTAGAAACATAATCATAGGCAGTTACAGAAAATTCTCTGGTTTCTCGTTTGAAATTAGATGAGGCTGAATAAGAAATTCTGCTTTGTGTCGCTCTTGGAGTTTGTGCAGGATATCATGAAGTATCGAATAAACTTCGATAAAAGATTTTTTACTCCCTCAATCTTTCTAATGCCATTTTGGAATACATGCAACTGGCTGTGAATAAACCAGAAATATGCTTCACTTAGTGGATCCTTAAAGGATTTCAAAATTGTTTTTGGTGCTTTTTTCTCTGAAAGAAAAAAGATTTTAAGCCTTCAAAAATTTTCAAAATTCGTTCTACTGCTGGGAACAATGCCAACAAATGTGTATGCGAATGAAACAAAGCAGTCAACCCACTTTATTGAACAAACCCACAGAACTCTTTCAACCTTTCAACTCTGACTGTATATATTGAAAAATAATTAAATCTTTTACAACTATGGCCTCAACCTAACAGGAATGCTGGCTGTCACGAATAGAAGGAATGGCCGAGGAATTAACAGAATAGTATTTCGGGATTGAATGAGATTGAATTAGAACGAATGTCCAATTTGTGAAACCGTGACATATTAACGTTCCAAAAACTTTTTTCGGTACACCTCTTCGGCCTGTTCATTGTTTAGGTGTCATTGGGAGGCCAATCGATTTTCCATAAGAGGAGTCTCTAATAAATTGGTCGTTCAGTGTATACGAGGGTCATTTTTAAAGTAAGAACCGTTTTGTAATACAAATAAAACTACTATATATATTTTCAAAAATTTTTCTTTACCAGATTCTATGACCTTAAACTATTTTTCCACATAGTTTCCAAGTTTATTTACGCACTTGTCATAGCGCTCAATGTACTTCCACATGATCACTTCATAAAAGCTGCTGCCGGTGAAGAAAGTCACAAAGTTTTCACTTTTTCATCGTCGCCGAAATGCAGGCTGCAGATGAACTCCTTTAGATCCCAGAACAGGTGGTTGCCACTGGACGCGAGGTCCGGACTGTAAGGAAGATGGTCAAGTTCTTCCCAAACAAAAAATCCGATTAGCTGGGAACAACTTGACACTTGCCTTACAGTCCGGAGCTCGCATCTAGTGGCTATTACCTGTTCCTGGATCTAAAGGAGGTCATCGGCAGCCTGCATTTCAGTGACAATGAACAAGTGAAAACTGTGGGACTTTCTTCACCGGCAGCAGCTTT
>JAHWFO010009697.1:0-20920 GCA_023313115.1 Rhysida immarginata | reverse complement strand
CTACTATACTACACTACCATATACATATAAACAGTTTGAGGGAATGTTCATAAACCACGTGGTCAATTTGGGGGGGGGGGGGCAAGTGGTCAAATTAATTTTAAAATCATTCAAGATCTGCATTTTATCTTTTTGGGGGGTTTCTAATTTCTCTGACCGCGTAGTTTATTAGGGGGTTAAAATATTCCATCAACGACACAGAGAGGGAGGGGGGGTAAAGTGACCACGTCTTTATGAACCAACTGATTAAAAAGACTTATTGTAGAGCAATTGGAGAAGTGAATTCATACCTATTTTGTAATGTTACATAAACTCTTCGTCCAAAACCCCCTTTTATTTACCTAATCTGTTTAAGTTCATTTGTTTTTCTTTGTTTCTACTATAAAACTATTTTGAATTTTAGTTCCCCCCCCCCCCCCCCCTTGTAAAATCCTGGTTACGCCCCTGGTTGTAACTTGCACTAGGAATGATGTATGTAGTATGTTATTAGTCAAATGAAGGTCAAATATATATTTGACTTTTTTACTTATCAAACTAATACTAAACTGTATATTTATTGCTTTTTTAGTGCCGGTAAGAACTATGAGAAGATAGAAGGAAACATTAACGTCTGTGGTTAATTACATAAGTAAGAGTCCAGAGAAAAATTTTCATCACCATGAATGCACATTTCAGCAGACAAGCTTTTTTCTTCACCATGTAAAGATGATACAGAGAATGAACATACTTTATACGGACAAGGGAAGTGCAAGGCCTGTCATCAGCAGATGTTGCTCAAAGCTGGTAGGCATGAGCTACACAAGGGTCCACCAAAAAGCCCCGAGGTCCGATGCCCCTACATCCAAAAGCCCCAACAGACCAGGCACTAGAACATCTAGGATGCTCCTCGATATGTTATATGGATGGGACTTTTGCAGTGGCCTGGTTCATGGTTAGTCACCCTGAACATAAATATTATGTGATTAATATCTATAAAAGAAATTCAACAAACTGATCACATACAAGAAATTAAATTTTTATTAAGTTAAACAATAACATAAACTTGAGGGATGTCGGACTTTCAATTCAACCTGACTGCATGGCCTTTACCCTCTAAAAATTCTGGCAATGTCTAAGCAGCTATTCTGTTTTGTTTTTTTTTTCTTTTTTCATTTTCTTTATTTTTTCTGTTTTTGTTTTACGCTCAGGTTTCATGCCGTGGTTGCTTTTACCACCTAACCCAGAACACATGGCGAAAAGTTCAGGGTCTGGGCTTACAGTAGTCATATATGGATGAGGAAACTGTGAGGCACTTTTGCGGGATGATCGATGGATTGGCTTTCCTACCAATCGAAGATGTACAGTTTGGAGCAGATTATCTTTCACGAAATGTGCCTAACTTTGAAGGACTGCAGGATTTGCTAGATTATTTCACTAGCACTTACGTGCAAGGCTATCGCAGGACCCAGCCTCCACCTCAACCCGACGGTACAATTCCCCAGGTGATGAGGTGAGCGATGCGAAAGAGTCTGCTAAATTTTAGTGCACTGCATTCCGCTGACTCTCAGCTATGGCATAAATTAATGTCATTAGTCGAATGGTTATAATTACTGTCCGTAGTTGTGGAATGTCCATCGGATACAAGATCATTTCCACCCTTGTATCCGCCGGAGCTGTGGAATGTCCATCAAGCCACTCTCGACGACAAGGATCAAACAAATAATTTTTGCAAGAGTTGGCATTGTTTGCGAGGATTTTTAGAGGGTATAGGCCATTGCAGTCAGGTTGAATTGAAAGTCCGACATCCCTCATGTTTGTTATTGTTTAACTTAATAAAAATTTAATTTCTTTTATGTGATCAGTTTGTTGTATTTCTTTTATAGTTATTAATCACATAATATTTATGTTCAGGGTGACTAACCATAACATATCGAGGAGCATCCTAGATGTTCCAGTGCCTGGTCTGTTAGGGCTTTTGGACGTTGGGGTTTTAGGATGTTGGGGCTTATGGACCTTGGGGCATCGAACCTCGAGGCTTTTATCCTACACTCGTCGTCAACATAAGGAACAAATGTTTTGATTCTATAGTTATTAATCAATGTCAAACTTGCTCAAACTTATCATTTATGAGGTGTACCAATTGCTGCTTTATATACTGCTTTTCTCACTTTCTAATCTTCACAGTAACCAGTAAATTTCATTTAATTGTCTTTTCCAACCTTTTTGTCATTGTCAATAAACCTATGTTAGACTAATGTTCGAAAAGTTTACGTGTACTTTTCTCAAATATTAAGTACTTGACGGTGGCACCTGAAAATTGGTATTCTTACTATACCCTGTGGCTACTAATTGTATGCCAAATTTGGTCACTGTACGACAATGACATGGTCTTGCACTTCCCTTGTGAGCTTAAGCCAATTAAGGTAAAGGAAAAGGAAACCAATCAAATTATGACAATAATAACAGGAAACCAGTAAAATTAGAGGGCCAAGCAAGTTACAGAAAAATAAGAGAGACAAAAATGGGGGGGGGGGGGGTTACAAAAATTATTTCATGAATTTTAATAGATGCCCATGGCGATAGGTCCACTGACCCTCGGAGTTCATGTGTTCCTTTGGTAAACTTCTGGAAATTTCTAAAGATTCAAGAAAATTAAGCATTTTGTGTCGTTGACAAAAAGAAGATTTGTCAGTTATCCAGGCTAGATTTATTGATAAATACTGAGAATGTGCTGTGCGAAATTGAAGAGTTAGGCCTACAGTTTTTGATGAGAGGGCAATGCTCTTTAATTCTTGACTCTTCACGTGCAGGATGTTCTCGACACTGGTCAGAAATCCAGCCCGAATATTGCCAAATTTTTTATTTCATCAATAGCCCAAAATGCTTAATTTCCTTGAATTTCTAGAAATTACTAGTAGATTAGCAAACAAACTCATGAATTCTGTTAGAAGGCCACTTGACCTATCAGATATGGGCCTCTTAATTAAAATTTATGAAATAATTTTGATAATTTTTTCTTTCTATTTTTGTTTCTCTTTTATTTTTCTGTGTTTTTATTGCTTCTTAATTTCACTGGTTTCCTGTTGTTATTGTCGTAATTTGATTGGTTACCTTTTTCTTTAAACTCTGTATAAATTACGGAGTTCACTCTCTGTATCATCAATATACGTCATTGTGTTTCCTGAAGGCAGCTTGGCTGCTGAAATTCATAGCGATTAAAATTTTCCTGCGAACTTGAGTCCTTTTTCCTATAGACTTAGTGTAATTACCCAAAGATTTTAAGGTTTCTTTTCTATTTACTTGTATTTCTTATTGTTTACTTTATTTTACTGGTTTCCTGTTATTATAGTCATAATTTGATTTTAAGGCTAATGATATGTTAGGGTTCGGTATCCATCAAAAAACTACCAACGATCATTTCTATATTAAGAGATTTGTTTATTGTCCTAATCATAATGATGCCTTCCATGCTATAATCCCCAGCCTTCTTAATATTATTTTTTTGTGACCAAAGGTACCAAACTGAATTGAGTACCATTAAGCCAATAAGAAGGTTGAATGGCTTTTCAGATATCACTGTTTATAACTTTACTCCGTAGGCATAAGCTTCTTTTAAATAGAATGGATTCCATGAAGTTAATAAAGACCACAACCCCAAAATTTATCAGTATTGCTTATGATCTGCAATATACTAAGGACCTGAAAAAAGATTTTTAGCATTTGCAATTTGAGGAGTGCATTCAAAAATGCAAATATTTTGAAAGAACTCTTAGGAATTCCTAGCGAGATCATTCTACCTCTGGAAAAGTTGGGAATCTATCTATTTCGCTGTGATTTTTAAGAGAAAATTTATGTTGGGTAAAGCTCTAGAAATATTATAAATGAATGAGTGGAAAGAACATTTTTGCTCATGTAAGATATGTCAGGTCGGACAGATTGAGCATTGCCCAACATATTTTGGAAACTGATTTTAAGTTAGTTAGGTCTGTCAGTTCAAGAAATCAATTAGATAGCTTTGAGAATATAGATATTTATAAAAGAGATTCTAAAAGATTCGTTCGAAGGGCCGATCTCTGACACATTTCTGATTGATTTATTGAAGTGATTCTTTGTAAATTAATTTGCTTGTTTATTTGTTTACTTATTTAATTTTATTTTTGTATTTATTTTATTAGTTTCCTTTTCTCTCTCCCTATTGGCAAGATGTTTCCCTTTGGGTTTATTTTTGTTTCATTGATCCATTTTTAACTTCTTAGTCATTTTGACTTGTTCTTTTACAATGTGTAATTTCCCTTTCACTTAATTAATGGGAAATTTTCTTAGACTATTCCGCTCTCCCTTGTCTATATATCTTCTAGCTTTTAAGCTTTTTTCTTTCACTGCTTAAGGATGGAGATTTCCCCCCAAAATATGTATTTGGTATTTTCCTTTTGATCCTCCTTATAGATTAGGTTTCCTTTTTCTTTACATTGATTGGCTTAAATTCCTTCTTCACACATCGAAGAAGGCAGCTTGGCTGACAAAATGTACAGGTGAGTCAAAAATTTCTGGGCATAGCTTTATTTCGGAAAAGGTGTGTAAAATGAACGGTGCGACCATGCTAGCAGGAAATAGGATAGGTGCTCTATCTTTTAGGATGGTTTTGGAGTTTGGTTGCCATTTTGGGTCAAGGTTCGTTTCCTTAAATGGTAAGGAGGTCATATGGCGTATCACATAATACCGATCCGGAGTTCATTCCTGCAATCGGATTTCAGTTACAGTAGAATTTAACAACCTCGCTTACAATGACACCTCGACTATAGCATCAAACAGCCTGCGGTTCAGCCAAATTTTGTATAAGGAACATGTTTTTCAACCTGCTTAATACGACAAGCAAATATGCATCTATCTCGGATATAACATAATTTTAAAGATCTGTTGGGTTGCCTACAGAAGTCAAGTTTGAGCCCTCAAAAAAAAAGTTTTAGTACGTCACCATGACTGCACAGGGGCAACAAAAGAACGGCCCCCAGCACAAAAAAAGTTACCGGACCATAGTACTACGAGTAACAATGAAATCTTCTTCGTTTCCATCTTGGATTTTAACAATCAGTATTTTTTCATTTGTTGGAAATAATGAAGGATGGATTTTTAGCTGGCTATGATGATTAGGTGATTTTTCCATGCTGGGCCCCTTATTTCGTTGGCCCCGGGATGCTTCTTTTGCATGTTCAAAAGTGAAAGTAAAAGTTTTGTTATAGGCAATCAAATGTTTATCCCATAGGAGGAAAAATAACACTGCACGACACTTGATCATTACACAGGGTTAACTGTTACAGTAGTGTACTTGCATCTAATAGTATAATGCCTCTATTAATATATGTCAAATTAAGTTAATTTCTGTGTTATTTACCATCTTACTTAACTGACAACACAAATCTCTTAAAACAACACTCGTTTATGATGACAGGTTTTTTTTCCGGTCCCTTTGATGTCGTTATTACCGAGTTCTACTGTATCTCTTGTTGTTCACAAGTTATTAACAAAACAATGACGTTTTCCAAACAAAAACACACACCCAAAAAGTGGTTGCAGCAGCTAAAGGATGTGTTAAATGCTTTGTCCCTGCTGCTAGACACTGAGCTCAAGGCACTTTATCCATTCATTGTGTACGCACTCAAGAACATCGGAGGTAATGGTGTCACAGGCCTGTAGGATGCATGCTGAACGTGGTATTTGCTTTGGGTTTGTTTTTCATAGCATACACAAGTTGTTTCAAGTGGCACCACAGGTAAAATTTAGCGATGTGAGGTCTGGGGCACATGGTGGCCACTCCATAGGACCCTGCCAGCCAATCCAATGACCAGGTAAATTGCCCATCCAGCCATTGATGGACATATTGTCTGTAGTATGGTGGTGCGCCATTCTGGTAGAAAAAAATTTGGGAACTGCCATTTTCACTCGACAGCGACTGCAATATTTGCAGGTACTCATCAGCATTTAGGGTATAGTCTATGAAAATTGGTCCCATATCATACCATGAATTTGACATCACCAACGACTTTGGATGATCTATCCAATGAGGGTTCATAACGCTCTAATATCTCTCGTTCTGATGGTTCACCTCACTATGGACATAAAAATTTACCTCATCACTGAACACAATGATAAAGGCAAATGAAAGAGCCAGTCGATAGTTCTCCAGAGACCAGTTACAGAAGTTCTCACATTTGCCCAGATCATTGAATTGTTCTGGGAGGGCTACGTCCTTCTGGGCTGGTTACTCTTATTCCTGAATAATAGAACAGTGTAAGCAAAGGTTTTATTATTATTTCCACTAATGGTATAGCAAAAGTTATCAAACGTAGAAAACTAATAGATATAAACAATCACCAGTGCAGTGCTACTGAACGAAAAGTACACCCTGTACTAAGGCTAACATTTGAACAGTGCATTCTGCTAAAGAGTCTAGTCCTTGCGTGCATTCTGCCAATATGGCGTGCCATTGCAAGCAAGATTAGAATCTCTGTTGTACTGGGAAACCACATTATTCGTAAAGATTTAAAATTGGAACTTCGTCATGAGGTCAAACAAAATTCATGCTTTGTTGTTGCCTAGCCACATTCCAGAGAAGCGGATCAACAGCGGAAAACTGTATGCAGGATTCGTTCTAGGACGTATGTTTTATCTTGTTGGTCCCCATTTTTCTTCATTACCAATAATGTCATTTTCCCCGTTTACTATGTTTATTTCTATTCAGTTTTTTCTGGCTTTAAAGGCTTTTCTTCCAAAGCATGTCAAGAGATGTACGATGACTTAGAATCAATGGAAGGGCAGAAGAAAATATATAGCATTGCCAAACACAGAAGCTGGACAGCAAAAGATATCACACAAATGAAGCAGATCAAGAAGGCCAATGGAGAAATCGTTAGGAACACTGGGGCGATACAGGATAGATGGAAAGGGTACTTTGAGGAGCCACTAAACTTAGAGAATGAACGAAAACACCATGAAGATGGAATACCAAATGAGGGACTGATAACAGACATCACAAGGAGTGAGGTTAAGGTAGCACTGAAGCAGATGAAGAGAGGGAAAGCCATTGGACCGGATGGACTCCTGGCTGAAGCCTGGAAGGCCCTTGGAGAGGAAGGGCTGGACCTGTTATGGGATCTCTTGGTGAAGATCTACAGAGAAGAGGAGATACCAGATGAATGGAGAGAAAGTATTCTGGTCCCAATCTACAAAGGTAAAGGAGACATCCAAATGTGTGACAACTACAGAGGAATTAAACTAATGTCACACACCATGAAGATCTTGGAGAGGATCCTGGACAAAAGACTGAGGGCTGAAGTTAATATTGGGAGTCAGCAGTTTGGTTTCATGCCAGGAAAGTCAACCATTGATGCAATCTTTAGCTTGAGACAAATGATGGAGAAGTTCAGAGAGAAACAACAAGAGCTCCACCTGGTCTTCATTGACATGGAAAAGGCATATGACAGAGTGCCTGTAATGTCCTTTTACATTAATAATGCGGTTGTGTCAGACACAAGAAATCGAGCATCTTTTCACTTTCGGTTACGAAGCGCAACTCTCGACTTCGACCGCTTTATTTACGTTCGGCCGAGCGAGTGCCTCTCGCTCACTTACAAACAAAGGGGAGAAAGAGCCGTAGGAAGGAGGCTCGTGTTAACATAAACAATGATACTACAATCCCTCTCAACAAATAAAATAGAAAATTACAAGAACGAAAAAACTGTAATACAAATATAAACTAACTTGATTACATACTGCTTATTAATTTGAATAAAAGATAATTAAAATATGATATATATATATATTTAAAAGTTACGTATAATATCATCAAAACGTTCTGGGCGGCGAATGTTTCGTCTTGGCCGATCGTTCGCAGATTGTGCAGCATCTCCGTCGGCAGAATCACATGGAGGCACTGGATAGTCATCGTCCTCTGATTCTTGCTCTATTTTATTGTTGCATGTTCGTAAAGTGCGGTAAGTTCAATTCTTGGCCCGTTAATCTTTGAGATCGTCTAAATCTTGTCAGGAGCACAGTCCCTTATCATTCTTTCCACTTGTTTGTCTATGCCCGACCACCATACTTTTGTCCACAGTAGTGATTTAGTTTTAATCACTCCCTGGTGTGATTCTCAGCGCTTGGTCACGAAGTGCAGTTGGGGTCACCAGCCTGTTTCCCCTCAACAGAATCCCTTTCCACAATATTTCTGACTTAACCTGAGCAAACGCCTATGGGAATCCCTGCATATTATTAGAACGGAGCGCTCTTTATACGCTCTGAATCTCCTCATCCCTTTCTGACCCTTCCCTGATCTCTTCCAGAGACAAAGCCTTTGGAATGCTACTATTAATTACGAAGTTAACATAGCTTTCTGTGACTATGCAAATTTTCTTTTCTGGTTGCAAACTGCTAAGGAATAATCGTGACAGAGTCGGCGATATTCTTACAGTCCTGAATGTATTCAATTGAAAAATCAAAACTATGAAGTCTGAGTAACCAACGTTCAATCCGGGCTGCTGGTCTGGAATTTGTGTTGTAAAGAACCAACAGAGGTTTATGATCAGTATATACCCTAAACTGACAACCTATCAAAAATAATTGGAAGCGTTCGCATCCCCAAACAACCGATAGTGCTTCTCGCTCTGTTTGAGAATATTTTTTCTCGGTTTCCGTTAGTGCTTTACTTGCAAATGCAATAGGGACAATCTGATTATCGTATTCTGGAATTTTCTGTGCTAATACTGCACCCAGTCCCGTTGGGCTTGTGTCTACAAAAAGAAACGTTTCTCGACCAATTACATAAAATGCCAGTTCCGTCTTTCTAGCTAATTCTTGTTTGAGATATTCAAAAGCCTTTGACTGTTTCTCTTCCCAGACCCACTTTACATCCTGCTTAAGCAAATGTCTTAGCGAAGCTGTAACTGTGGCAACTCTAGGCAAAATTCACATGCAGTAATTAACGAGTCCCAAAAAACTACGCAATTCTAACACTGTGATAGGTTCTCTAAGCTCTAACAAATGTTTTAGCCTCATATCATCAATTGATACACCCCTACCTGAAATTTCTAATCCCATGAAAAGTAAACGTTCTTTTGCAAAATTGTATTTTTTTCTGTTTAGTCTAAGCACATTTTTAAACAACTTTTCAAATGCATGGCGTAATCTTTCCACGTGAGAGACCATGTCTTTGGAGAACGCCAAAACATTGTTATTAATGTTTCGAGCTCCCTCGCAATCAGCAATTGCCATTCGTACTGCTCCCTGGAAAATTTCTGGGGCTGTCGATATACCAGAAATCATCTATTTGAATCTATATACTCTCGATTCAACTGAAAATGCGGTAAAAACTCTCGAATCCAGGTGGGGTTCTACCTGATGAAATCTCTCCGTGAAGTCTAATTCTGTGAAAATTTTAGCTTCACCCAGCTCTGACAAAATGTCATCAACTGTGGGGATCGGATACTTCTGCTTTATAATATTTATTAAGCTCGCGTACATCCAGGCATTAACGTATTGACCCGTTTTTTCTTTTCTACTGGGACGACTGGTGACAACCATGGCGTTATGCCTTCTACTCGCTCAATAATATCCCCATCCAGCAAGCGTTTAACCTCCAGCTCAACCTTAGCGCGTAAGTTAAAGGGTGTATGCCTAATGGGTAATATCTTTGGGATTGTACCCTCTTTGATCTCAATCCTAGCCTGGAAATTTATAATTTTCCCAGCCCATGAAACAATTTGTCATATTCGCTTATCAAATCTTCCAAGCCTGGCTGTACTAAGAAACATACATCCTCACCCATGGCCCCCTCTAACTACTGGCCTGCCCATCAGCTCGCCATCTGCGTGGAGCTTGGTGGCCATTTCGCAAACTAATGGCGCTGCGAGATTGCTACATTTCTTTCGCAAATTGCATAGCTCAGACAGGGCTCGGAGAGGAAACTCGCAGTTTCTAACAATTTTTTATTATACATTTTGAAAAAAAAACTTGAAAAAAAATTATTGCTATAGCATCAATATTTTCGAGAGATGACATAACTTCGATATTATTATTATTATTATTATTATCATGACATCAACCTTTCTTTTGCAGAGGGCCTTCATTTAAAGTTATTTTCTTAATTTTTTTTTTTTTTTCTTGACCAATAATTTTTATTTTTGTCGTTCATTTTTATTCTGGTGGTCTTTTTTCCTGTTGTTGTTACATTATTAATAAATATTATTATTAATTATTATTATTATTATTATTATTATTATTATGGATATTGTACCCAAACTTAAAGTTTAAAACTTTTGCAATCAAGAGTTGATAATTTTTGTTCTTTTTTTAAAAAAAAATTAATCATCAATTGGATTATATTAATATTGACAACATTCTTGATTTGGAAAGAGTACCGTATATACTCGCATATAAGTCGATCTCACGTATAAGTCGAGGGCAGATTTTGGGCTAAAAATTTTGAAATTTGCTATGACCCGCAGATAAGTCGAGGGTAAAATTTCAGGTGCATTCACTGAAGTTACCATAGTTTACCCATGCTTAAATCCTCCTGTACTTGCATGGTTAATAATGTAAAACTTGTTTAACAATTAAATATTACTTTAAACTTTATTGTCATTTAATCATCATTTATTATTACTAAATGAATAATTTTATAAAGGCAAAATCAATTATAAGGAAAATTATCATTTAATATTATAAGTAATTACATAAATAATTATAATCAATAAATATATTAATTATACAGGTAATTACATAAATAAATGACTTAATTTTTAATCTGAAGGATTATGATTTTTATTAATAAATGAAGAATTTTATTAATATGAAATCAAACCTAAGAAGAATTATCAAAATTTTGGCTTTCTTTTGATTTTGCGTTTAAATACTGTAGTTCTTTTTTTTTTTGGCAAAAATGACGTCATTTCGATTTATTTTAAAGAATAGCTGTATAAATTGCTGATATTACCAATATTTACCGTAAGTAAGTAGTTGATTTACCGTAATACTGATACTTAAGTTGATAAAATGTGAAGTATAATTCCCAGAGTTCCTATATATTTCCCGAATCGTATGTACCAATCCAGTTGCGAACAAAGGGCACTGTTTGTTCATTCACTTTAATGTTTACTGATGGTAGTTTTTGTGCATTCATCATAAACAGGTAATCGCTGTGAGATGAATTGCTGTCACTATGCCTGTTGTCTGTAAAACAGTTTGCTTCATTCGGAGTTTTCTTTTTGTCTTTTTATTTTTCCTTATGTTTTTGTTTCACTTTTGGAGAATCTGTTTTCGAACGGCACATATTTTTAAAATGTCCCATTTTA
Source organism: Rhysida immarginata (assembly GCA_023313115.1). Taxonomy (NCBI): domain Eukaryota; kingdom Metazoa; phylum Arthropoda; class Chilopoda; order Scolopendromorpha; family Scolopendridae; genus Rhysida; species Rhysida immarginata. The sequence goes on along the minus strand of JAHWFO010009697.1, from coordinate 9,599 downwards.
TGGCACCTGTGGCATTCTTTCCCTTCGTGGCTTCACAATTACTAGATTTTGTGGCCTTTCCAACCACAATGTGTACATTTTGTTTTACTGTTCATATTGTTGCTGCCTCTCTGTGAGGAAACAGCGTTAGTCAGTTCGTCCGTCGTTGAACTTGCTTCCATTTTCTTAGCGTGTTCCTCCGCACTTTCTTGGGCGCGTGCAATTGTAAGCAGCATATCCAGCTTTAGGTCTGACTCTTTTAATAGGCGTCGGCGTAGGCGAACACTGTTACACTTTTCCACTATTTGATCAACAATAGCAGTGTCTTTCCATATTCCAAAATTGCACAGAAGAGCCTGGTATTGTACTTACTTACTTACTTACTTTTCAAACCCGCTTATCCGTTAGGGTCGCGGGGGCAGCAGCCCTATGGAGGATCTCCAGCGATCGCGATCTTCCGCCATCAGGCGCATGTCCTCCCTGGTAATATCCAAGCGACTCGAACCCAGATTCTCCAGGTAGTCTAGCCACCTGGTTCTAGGCCGACCCCTTGGTCTCTTACCCACCGGCTTGGAAAATAACAACTGCCTAGGAAGACTAGTTTGCGGCATCCGAATCACGTGGCCATACCAGCGCAACTGAGACCTCTCAATGCGGAGAAGTAGCGGCTCAACACCTAAAGATTCCCTTATTGTATTGCTGTGCACTCTATCTAGTAGGGTAACACCTGCAACACCTCTCAGAAATCTCATTTCGGCCGCTTGTACCCGCGATCGCACTCTTTCGGTCATTACCCAAGCCTCATGACCATAGGTGAGAATGGGGACAGAGATAGATTTGAAGACGGAGAGCTTAGCTTTGTTACTCAGCTCGCGTTTCGTTACCACGGATCGCCACAGTTCACGTCTGACACAGCTTGCTGCACCGATCCGAGCATCCAATTCTTTCTCCTGCCGTCCATCACTCGTGAATGCAATCCCGAGATACTTGAATTTCTCCACCTGTCTCAATGAGGCTCCACTAACATGGAGAGCGCACTGAGCAGGCTGTCTTGAAAGGACCAGAACCTCGGTTTTAGCCACACTGATCTTCATCCCAGCTTCTTCACATTTGGCTGCAAGCCGGTCTAGTGCATGCTGAAGGTTCGTGCGAGAAGACCCAAGGAGGACAAGGTCGTCAGCAAAGAGCAACCTCTCCACCAGGCAGTCGCCCACACAAACACGCTCATCGCCTCGGCTGCCCCTGTCTATCCAGTCCATAAAGATAATGAACAAGATGGGCGACAGTACGCACCCTTGGCGGAGTCCAACACCCACGGTGAACGGTCTTGACTTAATGCCATTTATCCGGACACACATCTCAGAGCTTTCGTACAGAGACATGATAGCAACCAGTAATTGCCCATCCACTCCATACTCTTGCAACACTTGCCAGAGCTTCTTCCGAGGAACTCTGTCATATGCTTTTTCGAGGTCCACAAAGCAAGCGTAGACCTCTTTTGCATACTCCCAGGATTTCTCAAAGATTTGCCTTAGAGCAAAGATGTGATCCGTCGTGCTTCGGCCAGGTCGGAAACCACACTGCTCCCCTGACAGTTTGGAGTCGACTATTTCCCGACTTCTCTTCTCCAGACACTTAGCGTACACTTTCCCAGGAATGCTGAGCAAAGAGATGCCTCGATAGTTGTTGCAATCTCTCTGGTCTCCCTTTTTGAAGATAGGGATCACAATTCCTGTCTGCCATTGCTTAGGGGCCTGTCCAGATATCCAAGCAACCTGACACACTCGAGTCAGCCACAGGATACCATCCTGATTTAAGGCCTTTAACATCTCGGACCGGATTTCATCATCACCTGCAGCTTTGCCAGTCTTCAGGGACTTAATTGCCCATCTGACTTCTGTTTCAGTGATACTACCGTGACTATTCTCCGCTCCAAGGTGCATCTCGTATGTCTCAGTTGTTGTCGTCACCGGATTAAGAAGAGATGCAAAGTATTCCTTCCACCTATGCAATACACTCTCCTCCGTTTTCAGAAGCCTCCCATCTGAACTCTTAATAGTTTGTGATGAAAGAGACTTCTTTCCACGGAGGCGGCGCACGGTCTGCCAGAACACCTTGTTTGCCGAACCATAGTCTGCCTCCAATTTCTCCCCGAACTTCTCCCAGGTCTTGGCTTTAGCTGTTGATACTGTCTTTGCTGCTGCTTTTCGCGCCTCAGTGTATCGCACTCGGCTCGAAGTTGACTTATTTGCAAGCCATAGCAAATAGGCTTCCTTCTTTGCCTTGACAGCTTCTTGGACTTCACCGTTCCACCACGCAGTCCTTTTCTCACCGCCCTGCGCCACACTCAGCCGCTTACGACCACAGCACAATGTAGCCGAAGTAATCACAGCAGTTTTAAACAACTGCCACTCCTCTTCAACAGTACCACGATCACTGGGAAGTTCTTTGAAACTTGAAGATATGTTATCTGCAAAGGTCTTCCTCACAGCTCTATCCAAAAATAAAATAAAATCATCAATCGAATAATAAAATCATCTATCTTCTCACCCGGTTCATGTGGCAAACTGTGAAAAACGTGTCTTTCGTAGGTGTAGATTTTCTTTTTTCCGAACTTGTCTTCGAATTTTTTCAGCAAGTCCTCTTGCGGAATGGTGTTGATGTCAGGTATTTCCAAAGTCTTATATGCTCTTCTTATTTCTGCTCCTCCCAAAAACAGCAGCAAATTATTTTTTGCTTGAGCCGTTGTAACGGACGTTGCCGCAGCATAAAATGCAAGTTCTTTGGCCCACAAAGCCCATCTGTCGCTTTCATTTTCACCTTTAGAGGGAAAAAATTGAAGTGCTGGAACGAGCAACTGAGTATTTGACATCTCTCGTCGCCAAATGCAATTTCCTTTTACATTAATAATGTGTTTCAGACACAAGAAATCAAGCGTCTTTTCACTTTCGATTATGAAGCGCAACTCTCGACTTCGACCGCTTTATTTACATTCTGCCGAGCGAGTGCCTCTCGCTCACTTACAAACAAAGGGGAGAGAGAGCCGTGGAAGGAGGCTCATGTTAACATAAACAATGATACTACAGTGCTAAGGTGAGAAGTTTGGAGGAGCCTCAGAGTTAGAAGCGCACCAGAGAAATATGTCAGGTTAATTCAAGAAATGTATAGGAAAGCCAAGACGAAAGTGCGAACTTGCTTGGGAGAAACGAGTAGCTTTGACGTGAGAGTGGGTCTCCACCAAGGCTCAGCACTGAGTCCTTCCCTGTTCAACATAGTGATAGATGTCATATCAGAGAAGGTCAGGGAAGAAGCGCCTTGGAACATGCTCTATGCGGATGATATAGTTTTATGTGCAAGATCTAGAGCAAAGGCCGAAGAAAAGCTAGAGAATTGGAGGAAAGCTCTGGAAGACAGGGGACTGAAAATCAGCAGAAGCAAGACAGAATATATGGCCTGCAACATAGAGGCCCAGAAAAACGAGGAGCTGAAACTGATGGAGACAGCAATCAGGAAAACTGACCACTTCAGATACCTTGGTTCGATAGTTGATGAATGGAGTGAGACGGGTAGGGAAGTGACTAGCAGAATACAGACAGGTTGGAAAAATTGGAAAGAAGTCTCTGGAGTCCTCTGCGATAAGAAGATCCCTGTGCGTCTAAGGGCAAGTTTACAGGATGGCAGTGAGACCTGCAATGCTCTATGGAATGGAAACATTCTCTCTAAAAAAAAGTCCAATGAGAATGTTGAGATGGATGTGCAGAGTGACACGATTAGACAGGATTAGAAATGAGTGCATCCGAGGGACAGTGAAGGTTACAGATATTGAAAACAAAATCCAAGAAGAATAGACTGAGATGGTTTGGCCATGTAATGAGAAGAGACGAGGACTGCACTGGCAAAAGAGCTATGAACATGAAAGTGGAGGGAAGGAGAAAAAGAGGACGACCCAAGAGAAGATGGCAAGATATTGTGGACGAAGATCTGAAATCAAAGGGACTCAGAAGGGAGTGGACAGAGGGAAATGGAGAAAGCTCATCAAAAACAGCGATCCCACATAGAAGTGGGAAAAGCTGAAGATGAAGAAGAAGAATTTTCTGGCTTTAATGGGTTTTTCTCAATTTAGTATCAAATTAAAATTTTCTTATAATGCAGGGAAACAGACGAATAATGAAACCATTTATATCCTCATGTGCTTATTTCAAAGGAAAGAACTCTGGTCTTTTTGTTTGAATCTCCAAAATTAAATTAGTCATAGATGGGTTCTAAGCATTGCTCTTTAGCTGTCAATGATGCTAACCAAAGCATCCGTAAATAGAAAAAGGTCCTGTCTTGTTTGATCTTGATCTTGATTTTGAAGAGTTCATCGATTGGAATGCAAATATTAGCTGTTCCTGAAATATCCAATTTGATATCATCATCGGACAGTGACAGAGTAGCTGCAGAAGTTGGAGAGAAATGTATCTTCTTTTACTGCTACTATAAAAGGACTGAATGACTTAAAAAAACTTTTTTATCGGTTATGTTTTGCAAGAACTGCACTTACCAAGCTTTTTGAATATTTTTATAAAGACCTTCATTTGTTTTCCTAATTTTACATTTTCTGTCAGTTCCGCAAAAAAAAACGTCAAATCGAGGTTCTGTTAAATTTATATTCTTATTCAATGCTTTCTTAAGTGTCATCGTAAAAATATTTTGATCTGACTCTTTGAGATCCTTTTTTTTTTTTTTTTTTTTTAATTTATTTTATCAATTAATAAAGCATTGGGTTATAATCTATATTTCAAAATTTATTATTTACATTTTAGTAGCCTAAACAGCTAAAATATTTACCTGTTTACATTTACTACCATAAATAGGATTAAAAAATAAGATTTTAGAATAAACCCTAGCAATTTTCAGTACGTTTCCTTTCCCTCCATAACTGCTGCACTGCTCTGGTGGTGACTCTACTCTTTAACTCTACTTTTTGGCAGCATGCAAGGGCCATTTCCTTTTATTAACTATGGGTCAGTTTTTAAGAGGTGGCATAAGGGGACTATCTCATTCTAAATCGGACTTGGTACATGTAGCCACCAGGAGTTTCCAGTGGCATCTTCAGGATATGTTGATTGAATGCTGGATCACCATTACTGAGGATTTGTAGGAGTACGAAATGAGATTGGATAATGAACTAAAACTTCGTACACTTTCTGTATGTACATTAGTAGACAAAATTATATACGTACAGGATTATGGAAATTAAATTTCCCCAATTCACTTGGCTTGAAGGGCATTCTACTGGTGTAAATGACTCGAAATTTGAATACACAATGTGATCACCATTTATTAAAATTCTGAAATTGAGACAAAAGGTTGGCAATGGATGGTGCTGCACCCCAACATATCATTTCACAGAGCATGTCTCCTTCCTTTTATTATAACAGGCAGTTCCTGTTATTATAAAGTCCCTGTCGTGTTCGCTTCACCTTTGTAGCGGTTTGCCTCCGATGATGGTGCAATACCGAAACGCGTAAGGCTTAATAAATAGTTTACCGTATCACTCTACCTGATCGTCTTCCTTTATTTATACTTTTTATCTGAACATGTCATTTGCATGTTGTTAATGCACATGAAATTCCAATCTGTTACAGTGCTACCTATTTGTGACTTTTCGTGCTATATACGTAATAATGGCAAATGCATGATCATTGAGTTTTGTGTCATTTGTGCCAGTAGAATACCCTGCATAGCGTCTGAGTTGAGGAACTTTAATTTCGATACCCTGTAAATCATACCCACATACAGATTTACAAAACTAGCCATTCAACATTGAAGAACTTTTGTGTGATGTATCCTTGGCTGATGCTATGGTCCATTGTTAACATGCAACCTTACTTTGGTATAAATGTAATCAAGTTGAAAAAAGAATTTTATTTGTATGTCGAAAAAAATAGCTCTGATTTCTGAGGGACACCCAAAGTGAAAGAATAGGTCAAAACTTCATGTTGGCGTTTTAACCTTATTTAAAAGATAATTATTTTTATCTTTTATAAAGAATTGTAACACGTCCCCAGTTAAATTTTAGAAATTAATTGACAGATATGATATCACCTAGTTATTAAACAGTCACATTTTTACTAAATTAACCACAAAAATGAATGTAATTTGACCGTGGAAAAGGAGTGACCGAGATGGGAACGCGTCAAATTTCACTGTGGGGCTTATACAAAGATAATGGACTTTGCATTACACTAGAGTTGCAGTGGTAAAGAAATGATTTTCTCTTCAAATAACCTACTTTATTGAATCAACCAAGTTTAATTTAACTTCTTGGTAATTACATTATAATGTTGAAGTTCTTATATGTTGCTTCCAAGAAAGTATCAAAATTTTATTTTATTGATATTACATTGAACGACCAATTTATTAGAGACACCCCACTCATAGCGTGTTGCACCTTCTTTAGCGGCGAGAACTGCCTAAGTAGGGCTGGCATGGATTCAACAAGGTGTTGAAACCGTTGTGGAAGAATAGCAGCCCAGGCTGACATCACAGCGTCCCGTAATTGGTGCAGGTTGGATGGATCTGTCCACTTCATCCCATAAATGCTCGATCGGGTTGGCAACTGAAACAGGTGGAAGTCCGCGTCATGTTCCTTGAACCAGTCCAAGACCATTCGAGCACAGTGACAGGGAGCATTGTCTTGTAGAAACTGTCCGTCACCATCAGAGAACACAGTCATCGTAAACGGGTGCACCTATCAGCAACAATGTTCAGGAAGTGTGTCGCATTCAAGGATGTGTCTACGGAAATCAGAGGACCCAGTGTGTCCCAAGAAAAGACACCCCAGACCAGCACTCCTCCTCCACCTGCCTGTACAGTTGTCTGCTGACAGGATGGGTCCATGGCCTCATGCTGTCTGTGCTCGATGCGCAGTCTGCCGTCCACATGATGAAGTAGGAACCGCCATTCGTCGGACCAGGCGACCTTCTTGCAGTGTCCAGTGGCAATGCCTGTGTGCGCATAGCAGGCGCACTTTCCTATTTTGCGGTGACAGCGACGGTACCCGCACTGGCCATCTGCTGTTAAACCCAGCTCGGTGCAAGGTGCAATGCACCATGTGCTCAGAAATGGGTTGGTATGATCCCTCATTGAACTGCGCTGCAGTTAGTTGGGCTGTTCCCGTCCTGTTGCTGTGGATGATTCGTGCCAGTTGCCGTTGGCCTCGTTCATCCACGGCCCTGTTTCGTCCGGAGTTGTTTGTTGGAGGTTGTTTTTTTTTGGCATAACTGTCATTCACGGAATATCCTTGACACTGTTGCACGGGAAAACCCGAGGAGGTTCACGGTTTGCGAAATGCTCAACTGCGCCCGTCGAGCTCCAACGATCATGCCTCGTTCAAAGTCGGTCAAATCCTTGGATTTACCCATATTCAGTCCACTTCTGCTGCTGACTGCAACATGTGATCCAATGCATCCCTTTTATACACCGCTTTGGCCTGTTCCATTGTTTGTGTGTCAATGGGAGGCTGATTCGTTTTCCGTAAGAGGTGTCTCTAATAAATAGGTCGTTCAGTGTATTAAAATTTTTTATAAGTAAAATGAGTGTATATCATTTTGTAAAAGTTGGTTATGAGTTTCTGTAAGCTAGTCTTTGATGGATCATGGTATTTAATATTGGTTTCAATTACAAGGGAATCCCTCGAACATGTATGCAGGGTGTCTACAGGTCACGAAAGTCCCGAAAAAGTCACGAAATTGGAAAATGGTCACGAAAGTCACGAAAAAGTAGCGAAATTGGAAAACTGGTCACGAAAATTCTGACTCGCGGAATTAAAATGTGGTCACTCCACTCTTGAAAATAAGCTTGAAATTCTCAAAAACCCTCACCAATGAGAGAATTTAGCGAGAATTTTTCACTAGACTAGGCCTAACAGCAGTTTTCGACCGCGTTAACATGACGTCACAGTTTTCTCACTGGGATTTATGACCCACCAATCACTAACTCTTCTCGTCGGTTAGAGATTTTGACCTCAGTTTTCGTTTAAAAGTAGTGCTGCGCGATTTGCGGAAAACATCAATGTTCAAACACATCGATGTTTCCAAAACCATTCGATGTTAAATCGATTTTGGAATCGATATAAGATATGTTAAAAAAAACTTTGCCGCTTAAATGAACTTACAAATTCGCTGCTATTAGCGCTGAAACTAGAAAAACGGTGCTGCCATCTGAGAAGCCTACGAGACGTATAACAACTAACAACATCGATAATGCAGTAGCAGGAAAAACATCGATGCCAACATCGATACTATAAAATCATCGCGATGTCGATGTTAAACATCGACATCGCGCAGCACTATGTAAAAGTGTCCTCCGTATATCTTTTTCTTTACTTCCTGGTACTGTCAGTAGCACATTAATCTGTGGTCAGTAGGTTTTTCGAGAGCTGTGTTTATTCTTCATGCTACACGATCAACAGCTGGTTTTGCATAAAAGTTTTACCCAGAACGAGAAAATTGGAAAGTGAATTCGTCCAGCATTATTTTCCACGTAAGTACACCTTTTGTCTTTTAACTCTTTAATGTGAAGTATGAAGTAATGAGCTGTAAGAATCCTTCTTCCTTTTATAAGCAGAATTTACAAAAAACTAAATAATAAAGACTTTGCAACATAATAAAAGGCTGTCGTAGCCATATTTATCATATGGCTGCCGACACTTTCGATGAAAATTCAGCATTCTGCACTTAACCTAATGTGACCAACATGTCCTGATTTCAGTGTTCTGCCCTGCAATAAGTAAGCGTCCTTTTTTAATAAAAAGGATAAATATATATTAACTGGATATTAATAATTTAATTGTCAAAAATTACGTGTCTCGGATTTGTTCCGGATTCTTTCCGGCTGTGTTTCGGATTAGCATCGTAAAAAATCTGATCACATTAACTTTATCCGAAATAAAAGTTTAAAAAATCGTAACTGTGTATTATGAAAAATGCATATAATAATCAACAGATGATAATCCAGTAATAAATCCAGGGGGGGGGGGGGGGGCTTCAAACGAAACCAGCACGTGTTATTTCATTGCAATACATCAATACCTTAACCATGGAATAAAAATATATACAAATGGCATTTTTATTCCATGCTTTAACCTAAACAGTTGTTCAATAGATAATGAATTCGAAATGGAACATCAAAAGATTCGATATCGAAACTTTTAACATCGATACATGGGCCAAGCACTAGCGTATAAAATTTAATATACCTTATAGCATATTGTACAATATAGGGTAGATGTACCAATAGTTGACAGTTTAAGGCATTACTGTGAAACTAAATTATGTACGTAAATCAAATTGCATTTTGAAAATTTTCTAATTATACAATAAAATTGTAAATAGAATGCAGAATCTACCATAGCGTACATTAGTCAATAATTTTTAAGATCTTAAGTTAGATCTTTTTCCATCTTGTATATGTATATACATTTTTTTACTGATAGTACTGTTAAAATTTTCACCATAGCAATAAACAAAACAGCTCTTTATTTTATCTTTTTAACATTGATAATTTAGTAATATAAAAAAATATCTTAGTTTACAAATAGCTATTTCTATTTACAAATAGTAAAATTTTCATTA
>JAHWFO010009695.1:7217-31967 GCA_023313115.1 Rhysida immarginata | reverse complement strand
TAGGACGTGTAGTCTTACGTCCATAGGTTCCACGAAGTGGGGGTGGGGACGCTACAACATCAGTGCATACTAGTTGGATCTGCTGGCAGCCAGTTTTGCGGGGTTATAGATTCCATTGAACATGTGTTTTATAAGTGCTCATTCGCGCAGTCCATCTGAGATCGTCTTTCGCAACACTTCTGGTTGACTGATTTTTCTTATCATTCCTGATGGACGCCTCCACCGGTGTTACATTTAAGTTGGACCTTGCAACCTCCATCGCATTCTTTTAGGTGGCCCGAGTTGAAAGAGCTCAGGGATCAAACCCGTCAGCTGCAGTTGTATGGAAGAAAGGAGCTGGTCATCTTAGGTCCTTCCTCCATCTTGAATGGTATTGGCTTGGCCCAGGTACGTTTAAAAAACAGTATGCCTTGTCCAAGCGACTTTTCGAGGTCATCGCAGGGGACTATAACATCTTCACGTTCGTCTCTACGTTCTCCTTAGACCTCAGATGATCTACCGGTGGGCGAACGAGCCTCCTATTGAGGTGTTTATTTAAGAGACGCAGCCCTTAGGCTTCTCTGTTTTTTAATGCATGGGCGGCTGGGCATCCTGTCTGTTAAAATCTCAAGAATGCCATGCTGGATCAATGTCATCAGCTCCAGCTCTAACAGCATCTTTTAGCCACTCCTGGAATTTCAAAAACAACAAAACAACAATACCTTTAGACCTTTGGACATTTTCAGTTTTTGTGTTTTAAGTGTTTGTGAATTTTTCGGAGAGCATTCCTCCCCGAGGCAACCCCCTTGGAGACCTCTCCCGACCTCCCCTACCTATGACATTTTTTGGAATCATGGATCGCATGGTTCTGGCAATCGCAAACGGCCACTACTCCGTCTGCGAGTTTATGAAGGCAGTCTATGCCAAACTATAAGGCATAACTCCGATTTTATCTTGTGAGGATCCGTCTGTTCTCATTATTCAGGAACTCTTCTCATTTGAGTTTAGGATGCTATACCAGTCTTCAGCCATAGCAAACCGCATCTTAAGTATGGGTTTTGTGAAAGTGGGCAATACCACCATCCACTTTTTCAATGACTCGGCGCACCTATCAGTACACGTCAGGCGCATTTGGCCACTCGTCTTGAGCACATATATAAGGAGATTCTTCTCCGACTATGGAGAAGTGTTGGGTCTACTGAGGCCCGACCATTTGGACAACTCTCGTCTCCAGAACGGTGATAACATCCTTGATATGCGACTCGAGATGGATATCCCAGATTCCCGTATCCACGGGGAATGAATCTTCGTGACATATAAGGGAATGAGGAAATGCTGCTGGTACTGTCAGAAGATACTGACCTCTCTTGAAGAAATGTGAAAAGTGCTCTCGCCTTGTGGGCGAAAACCATCGCTGCCCAGAGGATACTCATGACATGGCACTGATTAATTCAGCCCCGTCAGTGCCGCCAAGGCCTTCACCATCCCCGATGCAGCAAAATGTCACCCTTGCGCCCGTGGATGCCATCACGCCACCATCACGCATGCCGTCAGAAGACACCTACAATGGCAGAACCAGTCAGCCCTATCGAAGAGGGAGAGATCTCTTTCGATCAGGACCAAGATGTCGAAGATTCTTGTCATTACCTCCACCAGCGCACTCATCCCAACCACTGGTGTCGCTCTTCCATCATCTCCTGTGTCACCGAAGGCCTCAACAGCGCCAGCAGCCAGTGAAAAGAAGGCCCCTATGTCCACCAATCAGCGGCATGGTAGATCAAAGACCAAGAGTCCTTGTAGGAAGCACCAGTATCGCCACCACAGCAACTTTCGAGTGTGAGAATGTCTTTCAAGTGTGAGAACGGTAGTGAAGCCAGCCGCTCTTCTCAATGCTCATGCTCACCCACACACAAGACTCATGCGCTTTCAACGCCTCCTCCTTCTGGACCATATCAGCCCGCCACGTCACCAGCACAATGGTAAAAATTAGATCCCTTCACACGTTCATCGCCCTGTATGCGCCAGACATTCTTCTCCTGCAGGAAGTAAAGCTTGCTCTGACGCAGTCGTGCCATGACCTCCACGGCGTTCGTATCCAATAGCACGACTTTTCATGAATTCTTTCTCCAGCTTTTCATGAATGGCCAGCTTTTCATAAATTCTCTCTCCCCTCATGGCCAAGGGGTAGCCACCATCGTCCTGAACTCATCTTTCCAGGCAAAGAGCTATGGTGTGGGACTACGAATGCAGGGTGATATCGCTGGACATCCAAACATCTGGTGTTAGCTTCCGTCTGCCCAACGTGTATGCCCCATGCCATATCTCCCCTACAATCTGAAAATACTATTAAAAATAGGTGTTTACATTGCACAATGCAAAGTTAACTTACATATTCGAAAATTTCGCCGGTTGTTTTGGAAATAGAATACACATATAAAGTGCAATAATTTTTCCATTGCAAGTACTCTCTCAGATTTGTATTTTAAAAGTTGACTACTGGTTTACTCTAGGTGAAACACCCTCTATAGATGAAAAGCGAACGGAAAAATTACGGGACCTGGATTTGACCAGGGACCAGGAGTATCTACTGTCTCCAAGTGTCCTAAAGACTACAATGTTGGTTAGTTGGCTTAGTTTATTTGGTATTAACGTCCTTTTCAACTGCCATGGTCATTTCAGGATGGCGTTATAGGGAGCACAAAATAAAACTTGGAGAGTTAAACTTTCATATTTTTTCTGGTTTCTTGTTAAATAAATTCATTAGAACATTCGTTACTATGTTTACTTTTTTGCACCATTCATTTTGAAATACCCATTCTTTCTAATTTCTTTACACCCTGTGTTATAGATTCGTCTGTCTATATCAGTGCAGTAGCAATCCTCGGATGTTGTTGCGTTGGCTTAACTATGACCATCTTCCTTTTATCCAGGTAAGAAATACATCAGTAATTGATCAAAACTTAAAATTGGAAATGTGTTGACCTTTAAAGTTAGCTATCAATGTGTATTCAACGTGATGTACTTTATAGAAGGAAATCTCCTTCCCCAGCAAGTATGGCAAATTCAAGTTCAATTTGCGATCGTTCTTCACAAGCAAGAAACGTCCGTTTGAATTCAGTAGACAATCAAATCATTCAGTCCACACGTCCTCATTCCTACAGAATCCCAATAATCGAAGAGTAAGTAAATTCTTTGTCAATAATTCCTCATGCGTATAGATAAAATTCAGATTAAAAGTATGATACCAGGGCGATCATCACAATCTTAAATAAAAATATCAAACATATCACTGAAACATTAGTACAGTGTGCTCAATGGCCAAAAGTCATAGGACAGCAATTTGCAAATTGAACACTGTTATTAATTAAACAGGACGACATAGACGAATCCAAAACAACATGTAATGGTGGCGCCTATGTACACACAACTTGTAACCCTGTCACTGTAATCATGCCAAGATGACGAGAACTATCAGAGTTCGAACTTGGCGTGACAGTGTGTTCGACTCATAGGGCATGTCATTTCCGAGTTTGTTCAGGTATTTAACAAATCGTGATCCACGGTACCTATGTGTATAAAGAATACCTTCTGGAAGGCATTACCATCCACCATGGGCAATGTCGACTACCACTGCTCCCGATAAAGAATTATCCGCAAGTCAAAGAACCCACGAAATCACTGCCATACTCAATGTAGGCGCTTTCAGACCAATACCGACCGGAGCTAGCGTAACAACATCGGACACAGCGCATTACATGGGTTCTCTAACATGCTATATGGACCTTGAAATGCAGGAAATATTTGTATGGTTCTGACGAATCACAGTACCCATAACTTCGGGCTGATGGTGTGTGGCGCAGACCCCATGGAATCATGGACCCAACTTGTCTGCAAGGTACCGTAAGACTGATGGTGGTTCGGTATTGATGTGTGGTAGTTTTACATCATATGGTCTTCATCCCGCTATGTTGAACGGGTTAATGGTCATCTATGGACTTGTACCCCCACAATGATGAGGTCTTCCAATTATATACTGCTCCATGTCATCGAGCCAAAGTTGTGCAGAACTAATGTAAGGAGCATTCAAGAATTCCAACAATGTCAGGAATGGCGTAGCTAGCTCGATTTTCAAACATACGAACCGCTTTGAACATTTATGGGAAGTGTTGGAGAGATCCATAGGCACCCAAAATCCCTCACTTAACAATACTAGGGATCGTGAGTAGCAATCCATAAGGCATGACTGAAAATCTAGCAAGAGGTCTTCCAGCCTTTTGTGGAGTCGATACCACGTCGAGTTAGAGCTATTCGTCGGGCCAGGGAGGGGTTCTGAGCAGCCAGCCCATGACTTTTGGCTTTTGAGTGTATAATACTGGGTTATATTAAAATAAAGTCCATCACTAATTAACATTAAGGTATTAAACCCACTGTGGATAAATGGGGTCCTACCATTAGCAGTAACAGTATCCATTATGGGAGTACTTAACAATTCCCTTAAACTTTTGAGAACTGTGCTCAAACTTGTGAAATGTATCTAAACCTAACGAGTTTTTCCCATTTTGATTAGCAAAATAATTACATGACGTTGTACTTGAATAGCTTAAAATTAATAAACTTCTCGTTATTCAATAAATAATAAGGAATTTATTCAAACAATTCTTAAAATATTTCTGAACAGGTACATAACACCAGAAATTAGCAACACCGATTACGATGATATAGCAGCAGATACGGATCCTGATTACATAGAAATCATTGCAGAAGACGACACTGATAACATTGGTTATTTAATACCAATACAAATTTACACAGAAATCAACTGAATTTTAGACCTACCGGAATAAATTTTCCTGGATGACTGACTGACAACCGCCTTCTTTCTGGTTGATGGAAATTGATCAGCGACTGAAAATAAGAAACAGAAGAAATAACATATGAGCGAAAGTAAACCCAATGAACAATTCAAGTTTCTCAATTATGAAGTAGAAAAGGGAGGGAGGATTCCCGATAGACGACTCGGGGACCTGCTTTGCCGATTGAGCTGATTTGTGACTTCACGGATGTATTGTAATATTGGTTCGAGTCCAGGTAGTGGAATTTTTCCTTTCCTCTTCTACTTTGTAATGGTATATTTGAAGAGTTTCTTCAGTTTAATTATTATCTTCTCTTTAAGTTTCTCAATGTTAAAATTTTTTACATTAAATATAAAAATTTGCCCTCTGCTTAGTATGTTATTCTCTGAGAAAAGTTGAGCGCAGTGTCACTATTTTAATATTCATAAAGGAGAGGTTTTGTAGCTTCAAATGAATGCACAGGGGACTTTGTACACTAAACTAGCCCAATATTAGATAGGTCGTTATGGGAACCTCGCTATCACCACCCTACTCCCCGGTTCTCAAACATAACGTCATGTATTATTTATCCTATTGAGATATGCGAAAGACACCGTATTTAACCCACCACTGCCGGAAATACGGACGACTGAAAAACTCGAATCGCAGCAGAAGTGAGAACTCTAATGATTGACATGCTGGGGAGAATGTGCGATGAGTGTTATCCTTTGAAGTTATCCCAAATTCCTGGTTTATAATCACCGTCGATAGACCCTAGAGAACCTACAGAACAACAACCGAGCAGAAATTCCCAAGATGTTGAAATGCTGCCATGCTGAAAGAGTAGACCGAAACTTCTGAATTCGACTGAATCAGTATATTGACAGTGAAAGCCGACATTTAAAAGATATTCTTATTAAAATAGTGTAAAATAAAATCTCCTGTGTTGTGTAAAAGGAGAATAATAAAAATAATGAAATTTTGAAATGTGTACAATTTTATATTTCATTTTTAAGAAACGGAAGTTCCCATGTCCCACCTTGTACTTTGTTTTTATAATTGGAAAAAGATTTTTAATTGTCATTTAAAATAGCATATCGATGGAATATTCTGAAGATTGATATTTTCTTAAATGTTTGGTAAATAATCTTTATCATTTTTTTAAAATTGGACAATAACAATTATGTTTAATTATCTTGTGTAGACATTTAAAATAAAGCATAAGTTAATTATTTCTCAATGCTTAAAATTTAATACAAAAAACTATTTTATTTGTGTGCTTCTTCCTATTTAAAAATTAATGTTTCCAAATTAAACATTTCTTATTTAAACTATTATACAGAGTCCAGCAAAAAACAATAACCACATTTGAGCAAAAGAAAAACTTGTATAAACTTTTTAATACTAAACTTCGACAGCCCGAGGTAAATACAAGTTGATCTCTACAATTATAAGAGGTGCTCAAAGTGGTTGCCATTAGATTCCAGACACTTATTAAAACGGCAAATTGCTGTTTGAGAAACATTGCCCAAAGTGTCCAGTGAGATTGCTGCACATGAAGTTTAAATTTCCCGAAGGGCCGCCAATGCAGCCGCTTTTATTTGACATCATTTAAGGTACCTCATAAATAAAGACTAAATTTGTTATATCAGAAGAACATGAGAACTCAACTGCACACTTTGTCCTTTCCACTGCCATAGCAAATTTTCTTCCATATAGCTTGTACGTTTGAAAATGTTAAACTGCAAAAGTACATCTTGGTCATCCTTCAAACTGTCAACAAAAAGGAGCAAGTTAATTTTTTCTAATAACTAGACAAAATAATAAGCAACCAAAAAAATCTGTTACTTTTGCAAATGAAAGACAAGACCGAATAGCTGTATGCAGGGTATCTAGCAAAACAATTTCGTAAAATTCCCTGACTTTTCCTGGTTGATCACGTTATTTTCCGTGATTCTTCACAGGTAAAATAAAAATCTTTCTTGATAGCATTTTATTGACATTTTTCAAATTTTTCGTTCCTATTTCGCATTTTTTTGCTGATTTTGTAAAATTCCCTCACTTTTTCCGATTTTCGCGATCGCTAGTCACCCTGTGTAAGGCAAAATGCATTTTACTCATTGAAATAATCACTATTATATTCTTAGCTTTTTCGCAATGTGATTCTTAGCTTTTACGCTTTTTTTTATATCCTTGTTGGTAAAATGTCCTGTCTTTAGAGACAAAACTGGGGTCACATTAGATTTCTTGCAAGTCGACATGTTCTACAGCAACATTTCTCAATCTTTAGGTTGTGCATAAATTTTTATGGATGACGAATGATGGAATAATTACATAAACATTATAAATAATCTAAATCCGACCCAATATTGGATCGCGGCACTGGCACAAACAAATGTGTTGGGTCGCAGTATAAACAAGTTGAGAGACATTGCTCTACAGCATGTCGGTCAACTTCCCTGACAGCACGTCCACTAGACCTGGAAGCACCATTTGCATGCACTTCCTCAAAAAGAAATTTATATTTTAAAATCCCCCTGACGTGGCCCGGGAGGTGGTCACGTTCAGCATGGTAAAGTAATGGTCACGCTTCGCATTACGTCGCTGTCTGCAAAGCATTCTCGACTCGGTTGAGGTGAGTCTTTGCAGAACCAGCACGGCGGGAGCACCAGACTCTAATACAGGGGGTATGCCAGTTTTGGCTTACAACCCTTTCATAAATTCGCAAATGGGGTAAGAGCCATTTGAAATTACCATGACCATATGATTTATGAAATTAAAAAAGTCCTAAAAAAATCTGGGGAAGGGGTTCACCTCCCCCGGGGATTGCCATGGTGAGAGGGGCGCTCGACGAAACATACTCGCAAAGCACTCAAGTAAATTCAATTCAAAATACAAAATTCACTTGTAACAAGCAGTCAGTAAATCATTAAATTATAATGGCTCCTACTTGAATAATGTTTGATGTTTTTTTTTTGATTTTAGTATTTTCATCATTTAGTTAGGTTAATTGATGTTGCTAGCATTGTGCTGAGCTTCTAGGGTTAAAAATATAAAATTTAAGTTTTTGAGGCCATTATTGTCATTCTGCTAGCCACCTCATGCAAGAAGGACCTTGCCTAGGTCATATCAAGAATGATTAGACACATTTCTAAGATATTGCCTAAGTCAGTCTGGACATAGAATTTTTCCAACATGATGCCACTGTAAGCAAACTTGTAGATGATAACAGCCTTCATTGTAATTTTCCTAGGAATGTAAATGAAACAATGATTATATTACTACTTGATCTTGAAGACCATCATAAAGCTCTATTGTAATTCTATTCATTTCTTGGGTTAAATCTGGAGTCGTCTTGAATATCATTGGGAGAGTTCTCGGAACTTCTACTTGAGACAAACGACAATGGATATTAACTGATATGACATATTAAAGTGATAGCACATGTAAAGACCTACTTGAACTGAATTATATAAGAATTATTAGGTCTGGCGATGCACCTAGTAACTATGATTAACACAGTTCAGTTGGATAATTGACAACACAACGCAATATAATTTGTTTTAATTCTGCAATTTGCTGCAGTAATGAAGTGTTAAATTTATTGCCTTTTGCACTTAGCTCATCTTAATTCCAGTTCCTTTTATCAGTAATGGCCACAGTTAATAGTTGAGTTGATTGTAGGGGCTGCTGTCTGCACTAGGTAGTTTATATTTGTAAGAATGCATTGGAGGCAATTGCAAGTGTAATTGCTTGTTAATGAGTTAAATAAACATTTTAACTTTTCATCACAATAAATATAAGTAGAATCATATACCCCCATAAGTCATAGCACACCCCCTCAAAACAGGTTCCTTGTCCATAATGAGACAGATCCCGCTGCTTCCATTTTTGGAATGCAGGTGCACAGGATTGTAAGAAAAACTAACTGCAGAAATGGACACACGTTGAGAACTATCCGCATTTGAACGGGGGATGATTGTTGTGCCAGACGGATTGGTGCCTCAATATCAGATGTAGCCAACACCCTGCAATTTTCCCACACAACCGTTGCAAGGGTCTATCGAGGGTTACAAGCCATGTCGGAATGCGAATGGGCTCCCCACGCCTCATTGATTCCAGAGATTTTCGCCGTGTGACCCGGCCTGCAACTGCTGACCGAAGGGTGACAGCAGGCCAAATCAACATGCGGTACAACCAGAGACGTCCCATAACTGTTTCGTGATGACAATTGGGCATCTGCAGGCTTTGGGAGCAGAAGGCCACGAGGAGTGCCACTTTTGACAGCTGGATATCGTCGGCAACGCCTAGTCTGGGCCAACCAACATCGACATTAGACCGCCGAGGACTGGCGAAGGGTTGCCTGGTCCGATGAGTCAAGGTTTCAGGTGTATCAGGCCGATGGTCGTGTCGTGTCTGACGCAGGCCATACGAAGCCATTGACCGCGCTTGTCAGGTAGGGACCACTCAGACAGCTGGCGTCTCCATATGGTTCTAGGGTGTTTTCTCGTAGTATGCAATAGGTCCGTGGTGCATCTGACATCCACTCTACGTCGATTTGCTTGGGGAACACCAGCACCCCTTCATGAACTATTTTTACCCTGTGGGCGACGGCATCTTCCAGCAAGATAATACACCTCCACACACAGCCCTTGTGACACTGCAGTGGCTGGAGTAACATGCTACCAACTTCACAACAATGATTTGGCCTCCACGTTCCCCAGATTGCAATCCCATTGAACATTTGTGGGACGTCATCGAACGATCTGTCAGTTCGTCACCAACACAACTGGTAAATGCAGCATCGTTGTGGAGTGCAGCGGAGGTGGCATGGCTTCCAGTGCCTGTGGACGTGTTCCAGGGACTGGTAGACTCACTTCCACGACGGTTCGCCATCGTTATCCGGGCCAGAGAGGGCCCAACACATTATTAGGCAGGTGTGCCATTACTTTTGGTGAGTGAGTGTAAATCTTATTATGTAACGTAGTCGACGATGGTCCAGTGTTGGTATTACTTTGCTCACAGAAGGCGTGCTTTTTTGTTTCTCCGATATCAACTGTACCTGAAGTAGCCATCGGCTGTTGTACTCTGTCCGCAACAGCCTGCGTCTAGTGTTAAGTTCTGGAATGTTTACTTGAGAAGCAAAGTTAAAGTTCGGATGTCAATTGCACAACAGTCTGTTGGCTTACACAAAATCTAGCGAGCCTCTTCTGATCTCTCTCATCAACGAGCAGTTTCATCCACTTGTGTGGATGATTCAATGATATTTTCGCGATGGATCATTCTCGATATGTGCACCTTGAGACTGTTGCACGAGAGAAATTCAAGAGAACTGCAGTCTTGGGGAATGCTTCGTCCAGCATGTCATGCACCCACAATTTGGCGTTTCCCATTATCGTTTTTATTTGCATTTAAAATGCACGTGACCAAAGTAATAATAAAATACTTTTTCCAGTTCGTTTATGTAAAAAAATCGCGCTGTGGAGGCTTTAAGACAATTAATGAGAATTTTTTTCTCTTATTCACTGTACCAACATAAGCTCGCCGTCGTAGAAAAAGAAAACCAATTCCCAAATGAAATTCTTCTAACATTTTAACAGCTTTTAAATTAACTTAGTGTTTGTTCATTTGGGTTACCTCCAGTAGAAGGAAATCTTTCTTTTCATTTCCACCAGCACTGCAAAAAACTCAAAACAACAGGATCGTTTCTGAGACTTTCAGAGACGAATGATCAGTGCTCAAGAAGTTAAGTGCTCTTCCTACAAATACAAACAATAAAAACAATTCTTTACGGTCTACTTATTGTCGGGAATCTATAGACACTTTCAAAGTTGAATATTCTGTAGATTATGGAATATGATGTTTTCTTTCAAAAAGAGAGCACACCAGCACACTTGGAGAACTTGGTCCAAAATCCACTAATAAATGCGATTTTACCTGGACGAGAATTTGCAACGAAATTGGATAAGATGAAGAGATGCAATTGAATCACCCGCGCATTTTCCTGATTTAATACCTTTAGATTTTACCTACAAGGGACCCTAAAGGATGTTGCATTTCAATGTTGCCCAAGTAGCAGTTCATCGCACTAATAAGTGTCTAGAAGCTAACACCAACCACTTTGATTGTAGAAATCAAATGTAACTCGTATTCTTCTCCTGATTAAAATGCTCCCGAGGGGCACTCGGTACCTGAAACTGAAACTGAAATGAACTTAGATATTAGACATATTATCTAACTGTCTAATACCGCAGTTCATATTAGATATCCTTTGCAGTATTATCTTGATTTCATTCAGCCTGCATCTTCTCTTCCTCTTATTTTTTCACTTCTTACTAAATTGTATAAGCCTGTCGTCTTTCATCTTACAAACATGCCTGAACATCAATCAACCTTTTTGTTTAGATCACTGATTTCTGTGACTGACTACTCTCATTCCCCTATTTATATTTCCGTGAAACAACTCGTTGACAGCTTATCCAAACGATATGAATCATTGTAAGCGTCTTACGTTTGATAAAAGAAATACTTATGGATTTATTTACCCCCAAATATTATTTGCATTCTACATTAAACATGCAGGGGGTTTGTACCATACTTAAAAAAGATGCTTAAAAAAGAATAAAAATGAAATTAAAAATACACAAATACACGCAAGGTAAAAGAAAGCTATGATTCATGTCTGACAATCTCGTAATAGGATATTACCTCATCAAGAAAACAAAACAGCGCATAAAGGCATGAGTTCATGTTAGTGCTTACTTCAGTTAAACATTAAAAGAAATACTGCGAGAAATCCTATACAGACTGAATATGAACTTAAGAAGAAGAATGCTAGGAATCCTTTATTTCTTATGGGGCTATAACCGTTGCGATTCATCAGAACGTAAGTTAGGCGTTGTGTCTAGCAAGTTAAAAGATATTTACTGTGTTAATAAACGGAACAATTTTAACTACGCTACAGGTATAACGTGCGGATTCCCTGGGTCTCCAGCTAATAGTAAAATTATGATATCTCGAGAGGATACTTACACCCCTGGCGAAAACGTCACTTTTCAATGTAAGAAAGGTTATATATTAAGGGGTAAAAACTCAATCAAGTGCAAAGAAGAAGGAATTTGGGATAAATTTCCTTTATGTGGTATGTTCCATTCGTTTTTCCTTCTTATTTTAAAATAAACCAAAAATTTTTCTTGAATATTTATCAGTTTATTTAAGCAAATAAGAACTTTATACGTTTGACATTATTTTGCGACTTAAACTATCTTTATTCCATAAGACGTCTTTTACATCTTTATTTGTGTACCAAAACAAAAAAAAATTCATTACAAAGGAGTAGTTGAATATTGGAGATATGCTCTAACATTTGGTAATTACATTAAGATGAACAACGAAACGAAAATTCCGCAACCCGGACAGGTTTTAAACCAATGTTTGTGGTTTTAAACATATGTAATTATCGCTTCCTCGTTTACTTTCGTAATCTCCAACATAGCTTCCTCCTTTATTTTCATCATTTCCAGCATAGTTTCCTCCTTGGAATAAAAGGGAATTAAAAAATCAAATAATTTCGTGACTACATGAAGACTACTGTCTTAAAAATACGGTTATGGAATTAGGAGTTTTTTGATTTCTACAAACAAAATAAAAAAAACTTATATATTTGGACTGTATTAGGAGAAAATAAAATCTTACAAACATTTCAAGGAGGAGCTTTATATGTGAAGCAAAAATATATTTATATATTTATTAACAAGAAATTAATCCCCCCGAGTAGGGTAAGACAAGTAGCGGACCCTGAAGTCATCTATTTTTACCCCTTTAACTCCACTTTTAACCTTCTCCCCAAGTTTTTTAATCAAAAAATTGATTTTCTCAAATATAGTAGGTAGAAAATGGAAAAAAGCTCGTATCTTCTTTCCTTTCTCATCATTTCCAATCGAATGATATACACATGCCATATGTGTCCATATTTCTAAAGATCAAGTGACTGCCACCTCCGCAGATCTGACCCTACTAACCTAAACTTTATAGTAATGTAAATCTTGCCTAGAGGAATCTGGATACTGAATTTCACTTCTTTATGTACCTAAATAGCACAAGATATTTTGCCCTCTCTGACTCCCACCCCCCGTAATTCCGACCTCAGTGCACCAATTAAAACCAAACTAAATAATGAACTTGTACATGCCCATAGTAAGATACATTCCGAATCTCAACCATATATATATGCTTATATATTTGAATATTTGCAGTGAAAAATTTGGCATATGGAGGATCAGCAAATCAAAGTTCAACAAGAGATAATTTCTCCGCAGATTTGGGTATCGACGGTAATCCTAGAACATGTGCTGAAACAATGGAAGAGCCCCAGAATGAATGGCGGGTTGAGATGGATAAGGAGTATAATATTTCGTCTATTCGTGTAATGATAAGTATAAACGCAGGTCGGTATAATTACTGAGTCTATAACTAGACTGTTAAAAAATTATGAATACGGATGTATCAAATCACCCATGCCAGGCCATTTTTTCGGAAGTTCGACGTCGGAAGAATGGGGGGGAAATTTATCCGCAGTTTCTTTTAGGCGATTCGATCCTAGATCTTTGATTGCTACCTTAGTTTGGTTAGCGACTTTAGTGGTCGGGTCCTTTTTGAGCTTGACAAATTGGTTATCCTCGATGAACCTGTATATTTTATCATTGTACTCTTCTTCGTAGATGATAACGGGAGCCTTGCCCTTGTCGGCTTGTGTAATAATGGCCTTATTTTCTTCGAGTTTGGCTCTGAATTTTTTCGCAATTTTGAAGGTATTGTCATTATGTTGGTTATTAATAGCTTTCCGTAATTTATTGCTGGCTAGTATTCTAATGCGTTGCTTGTTAGCGGGTTTGATATGTAATAGGGCGTGCTCGACATCTATGGCAAGATCGGTTAAATCATCAAGGCACTGTGGTCTGGTATTGTTGAAATTAAAGCCTTTGTTGATTAAGTCGGTTTCAGCCTCGTTGAATGTGATGTTAGTGAGATTGATGACCTTATCGTGAAATTTAAAACTTCTGACCTGGTTTGTAGATATCTTCTCGTTGGGTTTTTCGAGTTTTCTGAGTTTTCTGCAAAAATTGTTTCTTTTTCCAAGACCTATCCAACGACGCATGCTCCCATTTAAAGTTTTTGGGCGAATCCCGGGTGCGCCCACTTCCAGCTATTTTCACAAAATTAGATAGCCACCATTATATTCTTTACATTACCTTTAGTCATGTAAATTTTTATCCTAAAGCTTTAGAACGTCGAACTTCCAAAAAATAAGCCTGAAACATGTGATCTGTTATACAATGTACAGGGTTTTGCAGATAACTACAGGGCAGTATAACGGGAAGCCTACCCGCTCGATTGCAGGGGTCGTCTCGACATCAAATGATAATTAGGTAAATTTATTTTGTTAAACTTCTTTGTTTGGCAAAGGGCATGACCAGTTGAGTCAAGGAGGAGTGCGCGCTGTACTACTATAAGGTAGGGGGTACACAATAAGTAAACACACTTATGAATGTCCTCCGCAGCTAGAGGGGACCAACAAACAAACCAAAAATTCAACAGAGGATAATAGTAAAAAATAGCGTTTCACACTTTTATTATTATTATGTTTGGTCGTCACGGGCTAACCCGGATTGCATCTCTTAGCCGATGTTTTGTCATTTTTTTTATTTTGACGTTAACCCCCCCCCCTCCTCGACTGTGGAAACTGCTGGCTGCTGCAGGCCACCTTCATTCCCTCCATTCTGCCAATCGACCGAGTCGGCCCCTGCAATCGAGCGGTTAGGCTTCCCGTTACACTGCCCTGCAGTTATCTCCAACACCCTGTATATGTGGTGAAGGATTCTTGAGCCTCCCGGTATTTATAAGGTAAAAAATTATTGAATTCCTCAACTGTACATGAGTTTATTTACTATTAATTAATTACTCTCCCATGATCTAAATATTAGCGCTTATAGTTGCTATTACGGAGTTAAATACATTTTAAGTATCAACACTCTTTTACTTATAGATAAATCCAGTATATTAGTGGAAGTTAACAACGCTTTGTGTAAACAAAAAATTAAGTAACAAATTTGGGCAAAATCAGTTACTTTAAACAATTTCTAAGCAAATTTTGATTTTATTTTTATTAATTGATTTTTTTCTTATACAGAAATTCAGTCAAATGTAAGTGACTATGAGATCACTTGTGGAAATGAAAAAAAAATCGTCCAAGGAAAGATCGTTGGAATAAAGAGTAAAAACACGCTGAAAATTTGCGAGATACAAATTTTTGGCACAAAGGGTGAGTTACAATCAATTTGTGAAATTATTCGTTTGAAATATAGAAATTATTAACTGCTATCTCTATTTACAGAATTTGAATGTGGAGAACCTAATGCACATCCCCAATGCGAAGTGCACGTAATTGCTCATACAATACCAAAAGTCGCCTATTATAATCCCAAAGATGGCTACCAAATAACTAGAGGTTATGCACGTCGAAACTGCAGTAACGGCAAATGGCTTGGATTTCCTCCAACTTGTGAACTTAGTAAATAACGTATTTTCTAAAATAAACGATTTACTTATTTATACTAAACAAAACAGTTGAATACAAAATGTACTTGGGAGTAGGTCTTTCGAAACTTATAAAATTATACAGGTTTTCTCAAAAAATCTGCTCAGAGTTTGAATGACAAATGATGCATTGCTTATCTACGAGGGTCATTTTTTAAAGTAAGAACCCTATTGTAATAAAAACAAAACTACTATATATATTTTCAAAATTTTTTTCTTTACCAGATTCCATGTACCTTAAACTATTTTCCCAGTTTCCAAGTTTATTTATGCATTTGTCACAGCGCTCAATGTATTTCCGCATGATCACTTCATAAAAGTTGCCGCCGATTAAGAAAGTCACTTTTTCATCGTCACTGAAATACAAGCCGCTGATGAACTCCTTTAGATCCCGGAACAGGTGGTAGCCACTAGACACGCGGTCCGGACTGTAAGGCGGGTGGTCAAGTTCCCAAACAAATAATCTGATTAGTTGGGAACAACTTGACACTCGCCTTACAGTCCGGACCTCGCATCTAGTGGCTACCACCTGTTCCTGGATCTAAAGGAGGTCATCGGCAGCCTGCATTTCAGCGACGATGAACAAGTGACTTTCTTTACCGGCGGCAGCTTTGATGAAGAGATAATGCGGAAGTACATTGAGCGCTATGACAAGTGCTTATATGAACTTGGAAACTATATAAACTATATATAAACTTGGAAAAATAGTTTAAGGTACATAGAATCAGGTAAAGAAAAAATTTTGAGTTCTTACTTTAATTTTCTTCAGTGTCGGGTTCAGCGACGTCCTGTAAATGTCACAGTATTAGGGTGCATTTATGGTTAGAAGTTCTTCCATAAAATCCCTTAACGTCCCAGAAAACACTCGCCATTACTTTCACTACCGACGGTGCCATCTTGAATTTCTTGGATCGTGGTGAGTCAGTGTGTCGCCAATCATTGCTCGCACGCTTGCCTTCAGGAGTATGGTGATGAATCCATGTCTCGTCGGTGGTCACAACACGCCTTAGGAAGCTGTCACTTTCCCTCTTATTTCGCTGCAGTAGCATGAAACAGATTTCCACCCGGGTGGTTTTGTGATCTTCAGAGGGTTGCTTAGGGACCCACCTGACATAGATGAATTTCAGCGTATCGTAGATGACGGTCTCCACAATGCCAGTGCTGATGTTCAGTATTGAAGCCAATTCTCGGATATGAATCCGCCTATTCTCCCTTATCAGCTCATTTGTTCGTGCGACGATGCCATCATTGACAGCAGTTGCTGGCCTTGCCTTATGAGGTTCATTGCCAGTAGATTCTCGCCCTCTTCAAACTTTTGGCATCAAGCAAAGATGGTTGATCGAGACAAACATGACTCGGTGAACTCTCTTTGAAGTCTCTGATGAATTTCAGATGCTTTTACACCTTCGTTATGAGAAACTTGATTATTCATTGTTCCACTTTGGTCGACACATCGCTGTCCGCCATTTTGTTTAAACATACAATCGGTTGTCAAGGCAACCAAATGAGTGGTGCTGCATTTGCATGACAGGCGGTAGTTTCCATCCCAACAAGGAAGTTTAGATTTTTACAATGAAATTAAAAAATAAATTCCAGATCAAGTTTGAATGCCCCTCGTATATAAAAGAGCGAAAAATGAATACACTCACTCACCATTTCGCCTATAAACTTGAAATTTGGCAATTAAATTTCTCTTGCTTCTAGGTGCTCGCTAAGAAAGGATTTTATTTTTTCTTTCTTCCTATCCATATAATCTATTTTTAAAATTCAGTTTTCCTGGAGCTGAATGATTTTTGTCAGCGTTAAAATTGTGACGCCGTTGTTTGCTTTGTTTAGTGAAGACTTTTGCAATTGTTCCGTGAAGAAGCATCAAGAATGACTGCAAGTCTTTCGCGCGGGAATATAGTGTATCTTTTTTTTTCTATGTACAGAAATATAAAAAAAATACATTTTGTTCCGGGCGATGCCGGGTGCTTCAGCTAGTTGACTTACATACAAGTCTAATGGATAAGAGACCTCATTGTCTCTCTTGTTAATGTATTTCCAGAAAAAGGAGAAATTGGAAACTTGATATTGATTGTCACAACATTTTTATTAACCAAATATTAAATGTTTGTAAAATTACAAAAGGTGTTCAAACTATTCCTAAAGCCTTTAGAAGTAGAAAATTTAATGAAAATTAAAGAAAACTTCAGTGCTCTCTATCTAATCTTGTTTCCGATTCCTGCTAGTTCGCAAATGTTTCAACCATTTCCAGACCAATAGATTCGAGAACGTTACGAATCATTTCATTTGGAATCCCTGGTAAGTTCAAATGTTGTTTCATAGTTAAGTGCGGATTTCGAGGAGCCCAGTAGGTGCAATGTGGTGATTATTAATTGAGCTAGTGCCTCATCTCTTCAGACAATTTTAAATAGTATAAAATACCGTTTATTTTTCCAGGTGCCATTCACAAAATTCAACTCTCTAGTCATGATGATTTTCATTAAAGATTTCCATCGCATTGAGGATTTTGGCATACCTGTCTCACGAATTGCTTGTCGCACAGATTTCTTTGGAGATTGGAAAAGTGTTTTTAACCGTGGTTCTGCTCTAATGGATATGCCAGATGTTGCAGAATGTACTTATGTACATCGTGTATAATTTCATCTGCTTCAAACTTTCATCTGAACAATGTAATGGATCTCTGAGCAAAACACATCTTTGATGTTTTACACTTTCAGTAGACTCTATGAAAATTTTTTTTCTTCAAAACTTTAGCGTAATTCTATCATTTTTTCCACGCTAATTTCACCTAAAAAAACTTTATATGAGTAACCCTCAACTTTTTAATCCCAATTTCTAAAAAGGAGTTCAATTTTTGGGACCCTGTGCATCTGCTATTTAGTGAAGTTGTGATAGTATATTCATGCTTTTGGCAATTTACCTCTCCTTGATAGTGAGAATTTACCTAATCATTGGTGAAATAGATTTTCTAGATTCATTATGTACTAGAGTGGAGCATTGCCTAATAAAACATTAAGGAATGACATAACGAAGTACCGAAAGGTCAAACTAAACCATTCGCGGAACCATTTTTTAAACCACCCAATGTTAACATTGTAAGTTTCTACTGGATCATAAAGATACCATTAAACCACGTACACCTCATTCCAAAAGCGTTTTCATCTAGGTGAATAATGTTCGGCCGCTTTGCAAAATATTAAACCAGTGAAATTATTCAGTTTAAGCAAGAAGTAGAGTTCGAATTGCATTAATTTTACTGGTTTAAAGCCGATTAGTTTTAGTGGCTTGATGTATTGCAAGGACGCCGAGCATTATTTCACCTAGGTGAAAACGCTTTTAGAATGAGGTGTACCTCTGGACCAATTTCGACTATCACTAATTTTACATTATATTCATACATGACACATCATTCCAAGTTGTTTGATATACTACATGACATATTCTAGCATTGAAATTTCCTGTGAACCACAACGGTTCCACTAAACCAGGTTCCTTGAAACCAATTTTACCGTCATTAATTTTACGTAATATTCATTTATGATACATCATTCCAAGTCGTTTGATAGATTACATGCCATATTTTAGCATTGAAAGTTCCAATGAACCAAAATGGTTCCACTAAACCAAGTGCCTTTAAACCAATTTCAACTATCAATAATTTTACGTTATATTCATTCATGATACATCATCCCAATTAGTTTGATATATTACATACCATATCTTATCATTAAAATTTTTTGAGGGTGTCGTAAGGGTACCATTAGAGCAGATGCCATTGTTTCGATGCAACCATTTCAATTGGCGAAAATAGTAATTTATATCCGCTTCTATCTCGTCATTACGATTTCTTTGATATATTACTTAATATATCTTCCTATTGAATATTGCTAGGCGGGAAAATACAGGTACCATTTGTGCACATGCCAATGAACCGATTTAGATATCTGTGATTGGTTCGTGCCCAGAGAACCATATTAATCGACTGACGAAAACAGATTGAGAAAATCTTTCATAGTCTCGGAGGAGTTAAAGAGAGACAGACAGACAGACAGACAGACAGACACGTTTCCTCTTTCGGTACTTAATAAGGTCAGACTTTCATAAGGGACGAGAGAAGTAAGTGAGTTTTTTTGTGGTGGTAAATAAGCAAATGGAAAGGCTTCGTTCTACTGTCTTCCAGAAAAAAATTCCACTTACAAATCCCTTTTTAAGGGTTGAAACATGCAGAGCGATTTTTTTTAGCGACTTGTGAGAAGCGAGAGAGAAATCTCGCTAGAAATATCGCGACTCGCTGTGGCGAAGCGAGAAATTCACAGGTCGCTCGTATCCGTTCCTGTTTGATTTCGCTCGCTAAAAATTTCATTGAAAAAAATCACTCTGCATGTTTCGTCACTTAAAATGTATATTGTAAATGAGTAATACATGGAGTGGTTATAATTAACCTTTCCCTAGTCTGGAACCTATTAGTAGTACGGGTACGAATAATGTCAGATTCATTCTAGATCACGGGTACAAGATTTGTATGCTTCACTACTTCTATTAGTACCATACAAAATCTGAAAGAAAGGCTTTATCAGGGTAATGTTCGCACATGTGCTGATCAGAAGAGAAGTATATCAAGTATATCCATGGATATGCTTCGTGCAGCATGCTATCCTACGCTTTCAGACTATCCTGGATACTAATGGGCCCTATTTCCAACAATCTGAGGACGCTACGTCCACAAAACCAGGCATATTGTAAGATATCTCAATGCATTAAAAGTATTTCAATGGAATTGCTTATTCATTATTTCTCTTCCCCATGTCCTTGGCAATGTCAATATTCCAGTTCGTGCGATCGCTCTTTTTTCACCTACAGACGGTTAATCGGGAATGTTTAATTATAACCATCCTGTATTTCATAAAAATGTCTCGACAAAAAATTCATTAAACTAAAACAAAAGGACATGATGAATTTTATTTCTTTGCAGAGAAAGGAGAACCAAATTATCGCGGAATATGTAAGTAGCGACTTAATTCTTGATAAAATAATTCTTCAAAAATTTCTATAATTTTTTATGAAATAGCTATTTTAAGATTTTCATCATCAATGCACGGCAATAATCGCAATAATCGCCGTGATGTAGACCGTTATTTCTGTACATGTTAGAGAATAATGTAGTCATCGATTAAGCAATAAAATCAAGCTGAATTTTCTCCTCTTACCTATTGGGAACCAATCCAAGCTTCTCAAGCTGCGGGTTGGTCATTTCTTATTTCCCGTCTTTTTAGGATAATATTTGCTTTATTTGTTTTTTAAAATAGTATTTGGTTTCTCAATTTGTTCAAACTGGCTTTGAAGATGATGGTAAATCGAAACGCGCCAGCTAAGAAGATGATGGTATCTCTTTTTATTGCTTAATCAAGGGTTTTATTATTCTAGAAAGAGACAATCATGTGTTTTCTAACTATGTCATATTCATTTCAGCGAATCTTGTTCATAATAACACTCAACATCAGTGACCATTTAAAATTTTTAATCATGTGCTATTGAAGAAAATATCTAAAAAAGTTAATGAAATATACAAACCCTGTACGTTTCTAACAATCATAAATTTACTTGATATAATTTTGTTTAATTGGTCGCTGTGGTACAGCTTGAGTCTGAAAAAATTTGTTCACAAAAACTGCATTTCTTCATAAATAATGATAGTTATCTTTCTTGGAAAAGTGATAGTGTTAAATTCTTTTCCATTTGTTTGTACTTATTTTAGTACGTGAGTGTATCATTGGAACATAAACAGATGTTCAATGAAGATGGGACTTACCCAGAATTCTTTCAACAGCATGGTGCTCCGCCTCATTATGGCACGGTTGTTTTCGCGTGTTTGGACCTGCAATTTTCCATAGTTAGATTGGCGACGTGAACCAGTGGAGTTACCCTCTAGATCCCCGGACTTGACCCCAATGGATTTTTACCTTCGCAATCACTTGAAGACTCTGGCATATGCAGAGAAGTTAATATTAAAAAAAATAATTAAACATTTCAAGCAGGGAATCACATAAGCATCAGTGTGTTGACTCCAAAGTGCTCCTAAACGTTCAACGCGAATGGTGCTTCCGGTTGAATTTGACTATCAGAATCGCGGGCAACGCATTAGACGTATTTGATATTTTATTAATTTGGAAACCAGCAGTTTTGGCCCCATTGCACAGTGGGACAAACGCAGCAAAAACCTGGCCATAATTACTGGTTTAAAATAAAGTACATATTAAACGGCTTTTTACTTCCTTGTACAAAGTAAAGGAAATATTGTAATCGCGAAAAATTTTGGTTTTCAGATTTCAACGGAAATATCCATTTCGACCATCCCTGAGTCCTGACTAGCTTCCGCGTGACGTCTGTAAATATCGCACGTGTGTATATCGCATAACTCAAAAAGGATTAGCCATAGAATATTGAAATTTTGTATTTAGGACTGCTGTAACATCTAGTTGTGCACCTCCCATTTTGATTGTTATCGACTGGACCAAAAATGTGTATTTGTAGTGTCCACAACAGATTTTCTTACATGTCTATGGAGTTTTGTTTGCGTGCAGCAGTTTGTGACGTCATAATGATGGCAGGGCATATTAATAGGAGGTATCTCATGACCAACAATGCAAGGCAAAGTTTATGCGACAATAGGTATCAACATGCAATTCACCAACACTATGCACGAACTAACAATATGTATCTCATGACCAACAATGCAAGGCAAAGCTGGTGCTTTATAAATAATGTTCAATTTGTAACAATGCATAGAATTCCTGTTCGGGCTTTTCTTAGAATTGATAGTTCTTAAACTTAACATTTTCTTAAAATCTTTAAAAATGAGCACTAACCGGAGATAATGGAGAGTTAGCAGACTATTGAGAAAGAGTGAAAACGCAACAGAGGAAGCCATCCTTTCACTCCGTGCTGTATTAGTCTCGCCAGCACACAGCTGCAACTGAGCAAATGACGAGCGTGTCAACCAAAGAAACGAGACTGTTAGACCACACAAAGTGATGAATGGCCAAGTTTTCCCTCAAGCTATCGAAAGCAGAGTGCAATAGGAACAACAGATTACCAAATAGTGAATAACCCTACTCAGATTGTTGGGATTGCAGGTAACACAAAGATCATGTACATCCACAGTCACCGAAGAAGAGAGTTGTTTCGTCGAAGTTATTGTTACCATATATTTTCACATCAACGCTGTAGTTATTATGAATCAATATATTCATGATGATTCAATGATAGTGTTCTGTTGTCTGGATTATTAACAATGGGCAGGAAATGAGTATAATAGCACGATGTAGATAGCGCAGTTTCTCTCGAGGAGGCAAAGAGATACGCGTGTCTCCCTTTAGCTCGCTAAGAAATTTTCAGACTATTGTGTGCTTGGAACCCTTGAACAGTGTAGAGCCTTCCAGACGCTCTCGGGCAACAGTTTACAACATAACCGATGGCTAGGCCCGTTCTTAGGCATACGCTGACTACGCATCCGCGTAGGGCCCCGAACGTGAGGGGGCCCCCGTGAGGCGCCCTCGATCCCCCGGGTTTTCTTTTAATTGGCACTGCAGCCGTCTGTGTCACTCACGTTGCCTTCCTCACCCTGAAATTTATCATCCTGAGTTGAATTCGGAGGCAGGGGAAGGGAAGCAGCAGGGGGCGGGGCTTTTTCTAACGTAACAGGAAAACGTCTCCTTGGTCTAATTTCCACGCATTTTCGCAGAGCTTCCAGGGGGGGCTCCGCCCCCCCTGGATCCCCCCGGTCCCCCCCGGACCCCCCGCGTAGGGCCGTATAACACCTAAGAAGGGGCCTGCAAAACAAACATCAACTCGACTCTTCAAATCATCAAGCGCACTATATTGTGCTCTTAAATAATCTTTCGAAGGATACATGTTAATTTATATCTATCGAAAAGCCACCGAAGGAAAGAACGACTATAGGTCAAAGAAAACAAAAAATTTTCCGGGCATTGGAAATATATCAACAAAGGGAGCTTCGTCTACAGCAGGAAATTGTAGAATTACTGAAAACGGATTTGAGGTTGTTCTGTTTACCTACAACTGCAATTATCCCGGGCAACGCCGGGTGCCTTTGCTAGTATAATTTAATAGACGTACAAGGAAGTCACGTGGTGCCCACAACAGATTTTTTTATTTTAAAAATGTAACGCACTTAAGTTGCAATTAAAATAACACATTTTATTTAAAATATGAAATAATTATCTTACAATTTTGCTTTACTAAAAATCATTAAAATTAAATTTTTCCGAATAAAGGAAACTATGGTTGCATAAGAAAAAAACAAGGTTAAACAAAGCAAAACATAAATAATAAACTGCTCTAAACTAAAAGTATTCGTTTTATTAACAATTATATGGTTATTTTAAAAAAAATTACTTATAAAAGTTTTTGCATGATAACCAAACGATATGAACAAATTTACTGAAGCATTAATTTTAATTTAAATAAAAATTTATTTCACTTATAATGAAAAAAAATGAATAAAATCAATGGTTTTTTTGAACAAATTAGACAGTAAAAATGATCGCTTTGGATTTAAATGATGTTTGCTGGCATGGGTAAACAAACAAGCACAAGAAAACTTCAATATAATAAACTATATAAACAAAAAAAAACACTTTAAAAACGTTTCTTGTCAAGTACAAGTAATAGCATACTGCACGAGGATAAGAATTAATAACCAGAAAAAGTAATAATAGTAATAATCAAATTATTTTTAATGGTTTCGAGAGGTTTTACGAATTTTAATTGTCACTATCTTCCACGTTTGGTGAATTCAAAGTTGCAAAACATCTTTAGATAAATGTCTTTTCTTTTAGAGGGCAGAGTTCGAAAGCTGGAAATCTGAAGTCACAAGGAGGAGATTGAGCAGATCTTCATTGCACACGGTTCTTGAGATTTTCTTGAGCCGATCTTTACTTCTTGCTTCTTGTTCCTTTTCTGAAAGCTCGCTTGTCGGAACCTTGTTGCAGATATTGATGAACCAGAAATGACATTTTGTGCACATTTGCTGGCATATTGAACTTTTGGCTTTGACATAAAACCTGACGGTTTCAACCAATAGTTGTCAAATTTATTAGGATGTTTCTCGTAACCTGAAGACAAAGTGTTAAGGACAACACCAAACCAGTTAAGTTTTTTAATGAGGAAGGTATTGCGGGTTCTTTGAAAAATCGAAATTGAAATTGAAAAGTGGAATTCAAGCTAAGCGCGTTAAAACTAGAGCACAAAATTTGACACCAACGTGCAGAAAAACGCATTTTACTTACAAAATTGCGCAAAAACGCAGCTAATTTTT
>JAHWFO010009694.1:0-16685 GCA_023313115.1 Rhysida immarginata | reverse complement strand
GCCCCTTGAGGTGCTTTTTTGGCTTAAAGCAAAATGGCGGCGTCCACGGTGTTAAGTTTTCGATATCAAACTATGGAATTGGCGTATCACTCACTAGCTAAACCGGTGCGACTTACTTTCGCACAGAAAAAAAGAAATTTATAATGCATATTTTTTAAGTTTTGCCTATTTGCCTTAAAATTACGTCTCATTCGGTCATTTTGCCGTTTGTTTAGCTCGCTGAGAGTCGCTTTTCTCTGTCTCCGGGAATTTCATTTAATCTACTGACTGCATCTTATATATTCTCTCATATTAAGAAGTCTTGAAGGGACAGCAACTTCTGCATTTTTTTGCGTAAAATAATTTGAATTGACTGCCATAATTTTTACTTGTCTTTCAGATTTGTCATCCTCACATGCAACTTGAGAACTGGCTTTAAGCTTAATCTAAATTGGCGTATTTTTTTTTTCTTCAAATATGCTTTAATTAAATTATTAAAAACCTAAAAGAACTGAAGAAGAAGAAGAAGAAGAAGAAGAATAATAATAATAATAATAATAATAATAAATTACTTCGCTGGAATACTATAATGAGAACAAATTCATTTACATATCTAAAACGCGCCTATAGGCGTACTTATAAATTTAAAAATTTGAAACAATCCGGATACTGGAGCCTTGTACATATAAATATTTTGTAGCTAATTGATCAAATAGTGCTTGAAAATGCTGCAATTTACATATGCTCATATTAAAATCTAAAAACGAACAGAATAATAAATTATATTATTTGAATGGCCCGGTGGGCTTTCAATGTAACAACTTCTGTGAAGTTAAGCAACATCAGGCACGGCTATCCACTGGATGGGCGACCATTCAGTGACTCACAATCTTCACCCCTCCGGCCGCTGTGACCATCATACAGCAGTCGTTAATCCTGGTTCATCCAGGGACCCAACTCGTCGGCCTCAGGCCATACAGGCCCTGGATGGACGTATAGGATTACTATTAGTTAAATTATTATTATTAAATATTTCCTCTTTAAAAGCGTAAAAATCCGTTCAGTCATCTTGATCCGTAAAGATCCGTTCATTCTACACATGTTCAAGGCAGAAGCGTTTTCGTTAAATGCAAAACATGGAAGAAGTAGAATGTGCAAAATTCTGCTTCTTCCATGCGCAAAATTCCGATAAAGAAAAGGATTACAATTTTTTCCAACAGATGTCGCTTTTATTCATAGGTCCTTTACCGCCGACCCAACTATGATTCTTTCTTGTTTCGGTTCATAATCGATGTTCTTGAACAATAGAATTCTTTCTACACTATTTATTCAGGGTATGGCGGTGAAATTATTTCGTTTAACTCTAAAATATTTAGCGAAGCGGTGTTTTTCCGCCATTGTGAAAAGACTGGGAATTGATCAGCCATGAACGACAACAACGCACTGGTTAGCCGACTTTTCTCATCTTTTTCTGTTAAAAGACTGCCAATCATAAAAAAGTCTCCGTTTTTAAGGCCACCAATCATAGCAAGGAAAACGACAATAACACTTCCTTATTGGATAGTTTAAATTTTCAAATTTCAATAAGTCTTAAATGTTAACACCTAAGCAAAAACCTCGAATTTGCTTATATAGTAGATTATATAGAAGTTGCCATTTTGGTTTATTCAAGACGTCAGATCACGTGTGATGCTTCAGCGAAATCGTTGTTGAGAACCTATTCGCTAGGGATGTGCTAGCGAAGGAATCGGGTAAGATCGATTCCTGATCTCTGAGAATCGAGTAACCCGGTTCTGGAACCGGTTCCCTTCTTACCCGTGGCACCATCTATTATCAATTCATTGAAGTATTTGTTCCTATGCAAAAACTTATCATTTTTTTGCAATTCTTATGGATATTCAATTAAATATATTAGCATAGTCTTTTAATCCCCTGGTCTGTGCACAGCATTGTTTTAGTCCAACAATTGGATTGCTGTATATGCTGAAAAGTCGTTTTTTGCCCCCTCTCTTGAATGAATTTGGCTACAGCTCAAACATAACAATGCATTTTAACGATCGCACAACTGTCAGGTAATGTTACGTTTTGTTGCTGAACACATAATAGTAGCTGACAGTTTTGTTACGTTGTGCGATCGTTAAAATGCATTGTTATGTTTGATCTGTAGCCAAATTCATTCAAGAGAGGGAGCAAAAAACGACTTTTCAGTAAATACAGCAATCCAATTGTTGGACTAAAACAATGGAATTCAATGCCTGTGCACAGACCAGGGAATTAAAAGACTATGATATTAGTAAACGTCCATGTTTTTATGGAAAACTAGAAGCGAACCCATCCGAATGTATAATCGGAAAATAACTCATTGTTAGATAATGCATTTTTAGATTTTTTCTTTGTTGTGACAACCTCCACCGTCGCCGATTTAATATAAATGATGTTAAATATTTCGGCACATCGAAATAACAAAACTTTATATGGCATAATTGATTACGCGGAGTTACAGATAGAAGGAAGTACGTTCAAGTTTAGCTCTAAAAAGAATGACGAATCTAGTAAAAAACAACAGGATTCTTGAAATGTACTCTGAAATGGATATTTCTTTCAGTTTCCACATTTAAAAATGTTTCTCAGAATTTTTTCGGTCATTTCAAATAAAGTTTTTAGGCCTGGTGTACTTTTTAGCTTCTTAAATAGGTACATTTACATTTTAATGATTGAGGGTCTGGCAAGTTGGTGAAAATTTAATCTTTCTATTTTAAACGAACGGTAGAATCGCTATTTACACTCCAAACTTTCTAAGAAAATTTACATTTACACCCTGAATAGTTACAGATAACGTCGCACAATGGCACGTTTAAGACAAAATCTACTCAAAATTATTTTTTTTGATTTTTGTTGCACATTACAGAGCATGATTTGGGCACTATTTCTGTGAAATATTAATTAATTTTGGCCATCCGTATTGCTGCTATAAAGGATTGAATTATGAGTTTGCCATAGGGCGTGCATGGGAGAAAATCAAATAACTCATACTGCGACATACCGGCACATAAACGAATTATTTTAATGTCAAATAATTATATGGCTTATGAACTTTAATATTACTCACCACCATTCACCCATTTTCATTCATTCGCGAGTTACAAGCGTTTATACGAGCGTATTTGTTGTGAAGTGGTTTCTGATGGGAGCGAGGTGCTATGAGGGTAAGTTTACCGTTGGGGTAGATTTTATTGCATGTTGCGTTTCTTTACTAATTTACGTAAGGAAATTGTCTCTTTTTTGCTTCTCCTTTGAAAAATAATTCTTAATCAAGATAAAGGTGATTTGATTTTTTTAATTGATAGTAAAGATTATATTAAAAATTTCGTTAACAGATACATTGTAAAAAGTGCTTACTTGCGTTATAATCTTAAAAAAAAACTCAATTTTTTTCACTTTAGTATTATTTTTAAGTAATAATAATAATAATAATAATAATATAAAAATAATAACAACAATTTTATTAGTTAATTAGTGTAGTTTTATAAAATTCATTGGCTTGTTTGCTTTTTAGTTGATTTTTATTTTATTAGGCCTAAATTTTTTTTGCTGATACATAATTTATTTTTAAATTTTAATTATTTATTCATATATTTGTAACAATACACCAATTTCTATGTTAAAATGTAAAAAAAAAGTTGAATTATAATTTTAAGTCGATATTTTTACAACCGTGCCACTGTGCGTCGCCGCGTGGCTAAGTATGACGTTCGTGGAACCGTGTGGCATGCGATTCGACTCCAGTGCCGCGATTTGAAAGAATCGATTCTCCCGGTTCCAGGAGTCATTCGCGCACAACCCTACTATTCGCTTTACGCTGCAGCCTTCAGCTGCTGTTGAAGCAAGCGCTTCATTTAACAACGCGCCCATTGTTCCAGCCGCAGGTGTAGGTGATCATACAGGTGGCGAATGTCATCTTGGGGTACGTCTGCCCAGGCCTGGTGTAAAGTTTATGCACATGTTTGGCCAAACTTTGCTGCTTTCCACAGAAAACCACCCAAATGGGCTGATTTCCAGTTTCGTGCATGCTTTGGCCAATCTTAGCTGTTGTCCTGCAAAAACCACCCAAGCGGGTGGATGCAACGAATTTTTTGGGCGGTTTTTGGGCTGCTTCGTGCACGAGTTTTGGAACTTTCGAGGTAGAAATAACTGGCAACACTGGTTAGTTTCATTTGTTGATTGTCGTGATGTCTTAAGTTCATATTTTGAAGCGTTCATATTTTCACCTGCTGTGTCAGTTCGTGGAGATTGCGGGGTGATCGTAAACGACGTCCCACCATGTCCCCCCTCCGTGGGCACTACCTTGACGTGATGGAGGGGCTTGAGTGCCTCAATGATGCTAAGGGCTATGTTGGATCGGGTCACCCATGCCAGACAGGCCTTAGCAGAGAGGCCAGACTAAAAGTGTCCGGTCGGTAGTGGACCCTCCCAAAGGGACCGTGCTCGCAATGCAGGCATGTTTTTGACATGGCCTCCATTACGACCAGTACGTCCACCTGCGTGTTTGCCGTACGCAGCGACCCTACTTCTGGGGAAAGGGGGATCCTGGTGGTTGAGGGAAGGCTTTCCGGAACAACACACCACTTTGGCCCCTGCTTCTCGGAAGGATGGGAGGTCTGGATGAGCCCGTCCAGATCAATCGGCTGGTCGTCGCTCCTTGGAGCTTCGGCCATAGGGTTAGGCGCTGCCTATATCTTCGTCGTATCCCTGGTGCCAATGTGCATCCCCTTGTTGGGCTCGGTGGTGGGTGGGGAGCGAGGGAGATGAAACTTTACTCCATTTACTATGGGTAAAAATAATAAGCAGATCAATCAAAAACAAACTAATAATAGTTATCGTGAAGGGAGACCTAGTAGAAGACCGCCAAGAAATCCGAAGTTTTTGGAGATGAAATTGGCAAGTGGGGAGTCGTTTAAGACCATCTCCCCCTTTTTAATTTCTAAAGAACTCAAACGCCTCGTTGGGGATACGAAACATGTCAAGAGACTCTTTAATGGCAATCTATTGATCGAGGTTGTTAAGGATAGGCAAGCCACCACCCTGCTATCCTTGAAAAAGTTTGCAGGGAAAGCCATTTCGGTTTCTCCTCATGCAACTTTGAACTATAAAAAAGGTGTTTTCACGTGCCAGGATCTGGAAGGAATAGAGGATGAGGAAATCATTGCCGAATTGGATGATCAATCTGTTGTTGACATTCGCCGGATCGCTCCAAGGAGGAATGGTGTTCCTCATCCTACAAATTCCTTCATTGTTACCTTTGAGGGAACAGTTTTGCCAGATACCATCTATGTCGGCTATATCCAATGTCACGTGAGACCCTTTATCCCCAACCCGTTGCGATGCTTCCAATGTCAGAAGTACGGCCACACGAGAACAAACTGTCATTTTAATGCAGTCTGTTGTAAGTGTGGCCTGCCTGGACATGAGATGGAAGATTGTTCTAACGAGTTACGGTGTTGTAACTGCAAGGGAGCCCATTCTGCCCTTTCAAGAGACTGTCCTATTTGGCGGAAGGAAAAGAAGATCCAAGAGATTCGTGTCCTTGGGAATCTGTCTTTTCCGGAAGCGCGTAGGCAGGTAGAACAAAATGAAGTCCGGAACTATGCAGCAGTGGTTAAGAGTCGTCCTTCTATTAAGTCTGTTGGAACAATGACTGACTTGAGTATCGCAGACTTTTCTTGTGGAACTTCCACCTCCACAGGACCATCTGCTAGCACTAGTCGAAATCAGTTACACCACCTGGAACTCCTCCAAAAACTTCGGAAAGGGAAGAGGGTAAGAAACGCTCGTCAGAGGTGTCACCTTCCTCTGACCCCTCCAAAAAACGTATAGTAGTTTCTACTCCAAATTCTCCAGTTCTGGGGGGAGGGCCAGACTTCCCTTTAAACTTGGACGTGTCTCCTACTGAGGATATGGAGTTATCCCAGGAGTTTAAACTTTCATCTTAAAACCTCCATCATGGCACTGTTACAATGGAACCTTAATGGATTCTTTCGTCGCTTAGAAGACCTGAAGCTTTTAGTCAATAAGTTCTCCTTCTCCTTATTGGCTTTGCAAGAAACGTTTCTCTTGCCATCCCAGTATCCGACCCTAAAAGGGTTTAATTTTATAAGGAAGGACTATACAATGGGAAATAAACCTGTGGCGGTGTTGCCATCTTAGTTCAAAGATCCTTGCCTTTTACTACCATTAATTTAACATCGAATCTCCAGGCAGTAGCAGTTAGAGTGTTATTCAAAGACCTCTCACCTCTAACTGTTTGTTCACTGTATCTACCTCCGGATCAATATACGGACGAAACATCTTTGTCATCTCTACTGTGTGAACTTCCAAGCCCCTTTCTAGTTCTGGGTGATTTTAACGCCCATAACCCCATTTGGGGGTCTATAAAGCTCTCTGAAAGAGGATATATGATAGAAAAAGTTTTGAATGCTTTTAACATCAATTTGTTAAACGATGGCTCTCCAACATTCCTCCACTCAGCCAACGGCTCTCTGTCATGCATCGATCTATCTATATCCTCTTCATCTTTTACACCTAATTTAGCCTGGAGCGTATTCTCAGATTTACATGGTAGTGACCATTTCCTGATAAGTATTTCCCTGAGTTCTTTATCTTTTTCCAACCCTCTACCACGTTGGAAATTGGATAAAGCAGATTGGCAGGTCTTCCAATCCCATCTACAGTTTGAGAATAAAACACCCTTTCCATCTGTAGATGAGGCGTGGCTGTAGAGGATTTCACTTCCCGCATCCTCCATGCGGCAGAACAATCCGTTCCAAAATGTCGATCCTCTTCCACGAAAATACCAGTGCCATGGTGGAATGAAGAATGTGCCCTAGCGGTTCGAGAACGAAAGAGAGCTCTCCGCATTTTCTCCGCACAACCAACTCTCGATAATCTTATCACTTATAAACAGAAAAGGGCCAGTTGTAAACTAATCAATTCCACAAATAAGAAACTCCGTTGGAGGGATTATATTTCCTCCATTAATAGGAACACCCCTCTTCAAACTGTATGGAACATGATTAAGAAAATAAATAGAAAAAGACTCCCGGATAAAACTCCCTTCTCTCACTGAAAATGGGCATACTCACTTTCACCCGAAGGAGGTAGCTAATATCCTCGGAAGGACATTTGCTGAGGTTTCGCAAATAAAACATGACTCAGCCTCCTTTCAAAGACAAAAACGTATTGAAGAATCGCATGTTATAAAATTTAAATCTCGAAACCTCGAAAAATACAATCTCCCGTTTACTTCGCGGGAACTGCATTTTGCCCTTCATTGTTCCAGAGATTCTGCACCAGGCCCGGATGGAATCTTATACGCTTTCCTGAAACATCTCACGAGGGAAGCTTATGCTCATCTTCTCTCTTTATATAACTTCATTTGGTCATTAGGAGAGATTCCAACTTTGTGGAGAGAAGCAATTGTTATTGCTATTCCAAAACCAAATAAAGATCACTCTTGTCCTTCAAACTATCGACCAATTGCGCTAACCAGCTGTCTATGCAAAGTCTTGGAAAGGATGGTCTCTGTCCGATTTATGTGGTACCTGGAAAAAAACCACCTGCTGTCTAGGTTTCAGTGCGGTTTCCGCAAATCCCGCTCAACTGTTGATCACCTTCTTCGGTTGGAGTATGAGATTCATCTAGCGCAGAGACATAGACAACATGTTGTAGGGGTTTTCTTCGATCTGGAAAAAGCCTAAGATACAACTTGGAGGCATGGAATAGCAATACTTTTGCATAAATACGGCCTTACAGGACACCTTCCCTCTTTCCTGTGTAATTTCATGGCGAATAGAACATTCCGAGTTCGCGTTGGGTCAACACACTCAGACCCTTTTACACAGGATAATGGTGTCCCACAGGGATGTGTGCTGTGTCCCTCTTTCCTTTTCCTCTTTGTTATTAATGAGGCTTGTTTACAACTTCCATCTACTGTGAACTATTCCCTGTACGTTGACGATATTGCCATCTACTGTCGAGGGTCCTCAATGTTCTTTATTGAGCGTCAACTGCAACTGGCCGTCAACAAGCTTGTAACCTAGAGCAACGAAGTAGGATTTAACTTTTCACCCCAAAAAACAAGGGCCGTTCACTTTTGTTT
Organism: Rhysida immarginata; assembly: GCA_023313115.1. NCBI lineage: Eukaryota > Metazoa > Arthropoda > Chilopoda > Scolopendromorpha > Scolopendridae > Rhysida > Rhysida immarginata. The sequence goes on along the minus strand of JAHWFO010009694.1, from coordinate 8,551 downwards.
TTTGAGAGGTCTCCATCCAGACCCAGACCTTACACTTTATGGATCCCCTATTTCAGTGGTGGACTCGCATAAATTCTTGGGTCTGACATTTGATAGAAAATTATCATGGCTCCCACATATTCGTAATTTAAAAGCGAGATGCTTACAAGCCATGAATGTTTTGCGCTCCATTTCCGCTACCAAATGGGGTGCGGATAGGAAGATGATTCTTTTTTTATACGGCTCTCTAGTTAGATCTAAATTGGACTACGGAAGTATTGTGTATGCATCTGCTTCAAAAAGTACTTTGAAGCTGTTAGACCCCGTTCACAATCTAGGCATAAGAATTGCTATAGGAGCGTTCCGAACAAGTCCGGTAGAGAGCCTTTATGTAGATACTTCTGAACCCCCGTTATGGTTAAGAAGATCCAAACTCATCCTGAAATATGCTCTTCGCATATATGGTGAAAGTCAGCACCCAGCTTTTGCCTGTCTATTTGGTAAACCTAGAATCCCTCCCCATCACTCTTATAGAAGCATCAACAATTGGTTCCAGAATCTTCTGGAGAGCCTGAACCTCTCATTTCCAGCCATGCATAGCCGAGAGGTCAGAGATGTCCCTCAGTGGATTCTTCCCCAACCAGATGTAAATTACAATTTATTCGGTGGGAAAAAATCAAATTTTTTGGAAGCCGAAATTAACGCACTTTTTAAGGTTTTTTTAGAAACCCTTTCTGATGGCTTCCACATATATACAGATGGGTCCAAATCAGAGGACGAGGTTGTGCATTCCTTATAGATAATACTATATTCTCCTATCATTTGCCAAACGAGTTTTCCATCTTCTCAGCGGAATTGGTTGCGTTAGCCAAAGCGTTAGAGTTCTGTTTTCAATATCCAAATTCCAACATCTGGATATTCTCTGATTCACTGAGCGCTTTGCAATCGTTGGAATCTTTCAATTCTGAAAATCCTTTTGTCAAAAGAATCCAGGAATACCTCTATTTTTTGGATTTCCAACGTACCAGAATTCTTTTTGTCTGGATTCCTAGTCATATGGGTATCCAGCAAAATGAACGGGTCGATAAGGCGGCAAAACACGCTATTACTCAGGTACCGATCTCGGAATTGCTGTCAATCCCCGAGCATTTACACCCGGTGATTTCCAAGAAACTCAAATCTTCTTGGCAGGAGTCTTGGCCTCTTAACCCAGCTAATAAACTTTTTGAAGTCAAGCGTTCCATCACACCGTGGTCATTACCTTGTCTGTCAAATAGGCGGGAAGATGTTGTTCTTAGGATTGGTCACAGCCGTCTTACTCACATCCATTTACTAAAAAAAGAACCAGCTCCATTGTGTTCTTGTGGAGCAATGCTAACTATTAAGCATATTTTAATCCAGTGCACTTTACACACTAAGCTACGACGCTCATTAGGGCTGAACCATTCCTTAGATTTTTTGTTGGGTAACAACCCCATAATTTTTAAAAAAGTGTTTCTTTTTTTAAAACTTATTCATGTTTTTAAATTCATATAATCATCTTTTTATTGCTTTTGCATTATATATATTTGATCATTAAGTATAGGTTTCATTTAGTGCCATTTACACACTAATCATATTCATCAGTTTTTATTAGGCGACAACTCAAAAGAAATTAAATTTTAATCATCTATTTTATAGTCAGTTAGTGCCCTTTACACACTAATGATTTACACAGAACCTATACAAATATTTCTTATTACGGGAGAACCCTGGAGGAAAATGTCGGTTTTTTTTTAAATTTATTAGGGTTTTTAAAATCTCATAGTCATAATTTTTATTGTTTTTCCATCTTTGTCATTCACGTTTTTATGTTTTGTTTTTTTTTCTCCATCTGAATTTTTAAACTTTTGGACCATAAACTGTGGGTTTTTAAACTTTCTGTCGGGCGCAAAATGGCCATAGTAGCCGACGCCCTAAAATTCCAACCAACCAACCAACCACCATGTCCCACACGTGCTCAATTGGCGATAGGTCTGGGGACCTCGCGGGCCATGGCAGGCAGTTGACATCATGCAGACATGCCATGCTCATGTTTGCCGTGTGCGGTCTGGCGTTATCCTGCTGAAAGACTGCGCCGGATATGGTGTGCAGAAAGGGCAGTAATACGGGCTGCAGAATCTCTGTGACGTACCGTGCTGCTGTCAGGGTGCCTTGGATGGTGACTAAAGGCGTTCTGATATCATAGCTGATGGCACCCCAGATCATGATTCCGGGTGTTGGTCCACGATGGCGATACCGGAGTCATTGTTCATTGGCACGTTCCAATGGTCTTTGCTACACCCGTCCGCGTATGTTGTCAGTGTCCAAACAAAAGCGGGATTCGTCGCATGAAGACCACCGGGCGCCATTCCATTCGCCAGCCCACTCGTTCACGACACCATTGCAGTCGTATCGCGTGGTGCTCAGGCGTCAAAGGAAGACATAATAATGAACGCCTGGCAGACATTGTCGCGAAGTGTAACCGGCGTGCTATTGTCGCTATTGACACTGGAGCGCTACCGGGAATAGTGATGTTGTCGAGCAGTTGCCGCAGGGTGATGGTTCTGTCCGCTAGCGCTGTTCGCAGTATCCGCCTATCGGTACGAGCTGACGTGCTTCTCCGGCCCCCAGAGCCTGGTCTTCTGGCATGTGTGCCTTCCCCTCGCCATTGCCTCCAACTTCGGCCTACCGTCCGTGCGTCCCGCGACACATGGACAGCAATCAGTCTGGTTGACCATCCAGCCTCGGGGAGGCCAATAATCCGACCTCGTTCGTTAATTGCTTGAACAGTTGTCGTTGTCGTCGTCCCGGCATTGAGACCGTTGTGCGGATTACAGTACTGTACGTTTACGAGGCAGTTGCTTCCTCTCTACTGCATGGAACGACTCGCACAGGTGTGAATTGATGAGCCTATACAGGCACCCGGACACCCTGTATCAACCCAAATGTTCATGTTCCGTGAGCATGCATCTAATCGTTTACTAGTCGGAGGTAGATGAAACCCACCACTAAATATGGATAAGGTGGGATAACTTCTTATTGGTAGGTCAATTTCATTGCAAAGCAGTGTATTTATTTACACAGGATGTCACTCATCCGCCTTTAGGATAATTGTTGGCTAGAATTCATTGCTCATATTCCGCCAACAGAAGGCGTCCAGTATTCCTTTGGCGATAATAATTTTCATAAATTCTCTTTCTACACTTTGTTGTTTTATTTACAACAATTTTCTTAAAAATTTTCTTTCCATGCTTTGTTGTTTTATTTCCAACAGTAGTATAGTTTCGTTACTGCGGTAGTAACCGTAGCCAACGAGAAAGACAGGTGTGGGCACTCAAAAGTCACATGGCCATAGTAGTCTGAGCGACAATATAATTTTCATTGTCTCCATCTTGGATTTTAACAATCAGTGTTTTTTCGTTTGTTGGAAACAATGAAGTTTGGATTGTTGTTCAAACTACTGTGGTCAGATGATTTTTGAGTGTCGTGGGCTGCGGGTGGTAACGACTACACGCTAAATCAAAATCACCAAACGCATAAAGAAAACCCATTGGCAAACAAACATAACGTCACAAACTGCATCATGAAACCGAAATTCCATAGAGATGAAGGAAACATGAATTTAATTTTACCTTTTTTTTGTGGGGAAAAAAAAACGAAATCGGGATAAAGACCCCCCCCCCCCCATTGCCCCCTACACGGCCAGAATCATCCACAACAAAAGGTGGTTACGGGGTATGTCTTGCAGGAACGGAGTCTATAAAGGGACAGATAGGCAGAACTTGGATTTTAGTAATAGTAGATAGATGGGTTTTTATGTGTTGATTGGATTTGGTTATTTAAGAAATGGGTTTTATCTGTAAGTGTTGCTTTGTATATGGATCGGTTTTCGAAGATTTTTATTTTGTTCAGATTGTATAGGATAATTTTGGGAGACAGTGTTTCTTCTAATGTAGGTATGTATGCATATATATGGTGCATAAAAATATATATGCTGAAAGATGACTACTTGTAAAGCCCCCCTATTTGGGGGATGACGGGTAAGTGATAGAACGCATTAATATCATTTTTAGAATTTTGATCTGTTGTTTGTGCGTACATCACACAAAAACTACTGAGCGGAGTTTGATGAAATGTAGAATGGTTACACCTTATAGTCTGGGTCAACATTTATAGTCCTTTTGATCCCGATCAATAATTTCTTCCTTCTATCTCTTCTATCTATCTATGTTCTTCTATGCATATAATAAAACGGAATTTTTCGTGTCTGTATATTCACATTCAGATAGTGCAACATTTCGTCAAACAAAGAGCCCGAACAACGCCGGGTATATCAGCTAACTTTTCATTCTGGTTTTTTCACTTATAATAAGGTATTTTAACCACATTTTACAATTCAATTAATACTGTATTTAGTTTTTATTTTGATATCCAGATGGTTCCACCAAACTGCATTACACAATTTAAAAATTAACTCGATACTCTATTCTTATTAACTCTATGGCAAATTGCGGCTCTGACAGTTATTGGCAAAAAAAACAAAAAAAAAAACAAAAACCACCAAACCGACGGCGCCGCCAAAATTGTTAGATATCGCAAAGATACCACCTTTATACGCATTTGAGGTGGAAAACTAAGTTCGATTTGCTGGATACTTATAAAACGCCTAATGAGCTGCGGCAGGTGTTTCAATCAATCAGCCTCGGAACTGCAAAGAAGATGATGCCAAACCGAGCAAAAATGCAAATCTTAACAGATGGTACCATTAGTATCACGAAGCAAAGAAGAGCAGCAAAAGCAGTGGGTAAACGAGAGAAAAATTCGAGGTTGAACGCAGAATTCAGAATGGGAATTGGCTGTGGCAGGTAAGAACGAGAGAGGATAGCGAAGCGTATTGATCCAACAATGTAAAATAATGGAAGAGGGGGTCACACCAAGAAGGTTTTTGCACCTGTGAAAAAGATACATGCGCCCTTCTTAGCGCGCAAATGCATCATTAAAGACAGTGTCACGGAATTTCGAAGAAAATTCAAAGTTTAAGAAAAATTCCGCGACAAGAAATTTTATTAATAGTAGGTGGAAATTAAAAGAAAAAGACGTCACCCCGGGAAGCGAGAATGGAGCGGTCGCGAGTTGTGCGAGACCGAACCACGAGAGGAGAACGGGAGCGCGAGTGAAATCAGAAAGGATTTAGTTGCCGAAGAAAGAGGATGAAGGGGCGAGCGCGTCTGGCTCGAAAATTAAAAGGAGTGCCAGAAAGATTTGTTGCAATGTTAAAGATACACAGTCGTCTCGAACTTTGGTTAACAGCCGCGTAGCTGACTAGCCTAGCTACACGGAATTTGGCCAAGAAATTAACGATTTGTGTTTTCTCGATTTAAGCAAATTTCGCGTCGAAGCCAAGCAGCCGGAGCCGATGCGGGAAGGAAGGTGGCCGAAGGAATCTTATGTTGAGCCCCGTCCCCGCTCATTAGTGCTTCAGGACCTCGCCGAATACCCTCATACCAGTAACCTTAATTTGACTTTTATTTCCCTTCATTATATTAGCATATTCTCTCTGAACTTGTACCTGTCAAACGTTACGTGCTGTCATATCGATAACACTGGAGACAGTCAGAAGATTTTTATAGAGTTAAAGGTTTAAAGAGCTCAGTGCGTCGGTTTACGGTATATTTCCGTTCAGTTTGTTAGCGTACTGTGAAACGGGCGTCGGAGGTTTCTTGACGGTGACCTGAAATAAAAAAAAAAGAAAGAAAGAAAGAAAACCACATCAAGAAAGTGTACAGTGCCTCATCGGTGTTTCTTTTTTTTCCGTTGACTACTGAGATAAGCGGGCGAATAGGCAGTTGCCAAGCCCTTAATGTGTTTTTGCTTTTTAAAAAGAAATATTTGGAATATGCTTTCAGCTATTGCGCTGAGTTGGAATTTTGAAGAATGTTCTATGAAATTAAGCTCTTGCATATATCAGGTTGATTTGGTTGAGTAGTTTGTTGGGGAGACCTATTGCTTATTGAGGGTCTACTACCAGTAATATCGTAAATGCTCTAAGTTTTACTGTAACCGCAGAAGAGGATATATTATCTAATTAATTATTTCGATTGGACCGAGCCCGGATTGCTTATTGTGGGGAGTAATTATATGTATGCATTTGAGTGTTATGCATAATATGCATCTTATTATGCATCATATTATGCATCTCTAGCATTGTTTCTGAAAATCTGGGAAACCAAAGCATAGTCAAGGGAATGGGAAAAGAGAGGGACTGAAATTATCGCATAATCGTTCTCATTCCCCATGCGAGCAAAATTTTTCTTAAGATCATACAGCTCAATCCAGTCATCAAATGGGAATTGGTAAATGTTCAAGCAGGTTTCAATCGTGGCCGTGGCACCCGCTAATTCATCGCGACGCTGTGGTGAATACGGAAAAAAAATATTTGTGTTTTATTGACTACAAGAAAGCTTTTGACTGCGTTAACACGATTCGATGTGATGATACAACTGCATCGCACAACCTATGGGAACACCGATTGGTTCATAATAGAGAAAGGTGTAGGATAAGGTTGCATTCTGTCCCATTTCCTATTCACTCTATATGCTGAAATCATCATTAGGAAGTTAGATCTAGATTAGTAAATCGGAGTTAGATTAGGAAATTGGAGTGAAAATTGATGTCGGTAGCCTCAATAACCTTTAGTACGCCGATGATATAACACTGCTCTCATAAACGGAAAATGGTCTGAAAGGTGTAGGATAAGGTTGCATTCTGATAAAAGGGATAAAGGATGAAATCGCTAAGTTTGGGTTTTTCCCCTAACGCCAAAACGACAACGGCAGGAAATGGTAACATCAAGATAAAAATTGATAATGAAGAGGTTGAGTGTGGACAAGAATTCACGTTCCTCGGAACTTTGACTGACCGAAGTGGAGAGTGCAGTCCTGAAATAAGGCGCCGATTAACCTTGGGCAGAAATGCGATCCTAAGCACAAACAAAGTATGGAAAAAGAAAGATACCATTAAAGAATATCTCAAGAATGGTCGATGGGGGTTTATTCTACGTTGATTAAATTATTGTTGAAAATTGGAAAGTATGCGAGTCTGAGCCTCTTTATTTTGTGTGATGCGCTCCAGCATTTACTTATTCATCACCCTTGCAGTCCATGGGATACGGAGCAATCTTCTTCAGCTAAACAGCGCGAAGGAATCTATTTTTCTCCTGTCTGATTTTCTTAAAGTTCAGCTTTAACCACCGCACGTGGTTATAGGGAAACAATGGTTTGAACCCAATCTGCATATAGTCATCTTTATTGATGAAAATGCGGAAGAAAACACCACAGCCTGGATTCGAACAGGAACCTTCAGCCCTTCGCACTGAACACGGTAATCAATTGCGTCCCTGCTCTAACAGCCCTAAGGACGTGCAGATAGCGTAATGCTTCCATGTCTGCAATTATGCAATTGGTTAGCACGTTCAGCGCGAAGAACTGAAGGTTCCTGGTACTCTCCTGACATAGCTCCCTGCGACTTCTACCTCTTCCCTAAAATGAAAGTGCGACGTGTTGACTCCATTGAAGATAAGCAATGGAATCGTAACTAGTCTTCGGACTCCAGGAGTGCTTCCAAAAATGAAAAAATCTCTGGGATCGTTGCATACGCGTTGGAGGTGATTAGTTTTAATGTGACAGCAGAAATCAGGGTGAAAGTTAGATTTTCTGCTTTTTACAAGAAAATTCTCAGAAATTCTGGGTATTACCTCGTATATTAGAGAAAAACATAATGCTTGGAATGATCAGCGGCAAGAGATGAAGTGACCGTTCAATATTTCCTTGGCTTGATACCTGACGCATTTGAAGGATGCGGTGCATCATCGGACAGCATGGAGAGACCTAACTCATAGAGGCATCTTTTAGCTCACCTTTGAGAAGAACCCCCTCCGTGGGCACAACCTTGAGGTAGTATAGGGGCTTGAGTGCCTCAATGATGCTAAAGACTGCTGGGTGGGAACACCCATGCCAGACAAGCCTTAGCTGAAGAATCAGGCTAAACCTGTCTAGTAAGTTCTGGAACGACTGAATTGACATCATCGTCATTACTTTTCTCTCTAAAGGTAATTAAACTTCTTAAAACTACTTCAAGTTAATTTCATCTTTTATTTCTTTTTAATAATATGCAAGTTCGACTAACATATTCATAAATGTAATTGTAAATATTTTTTATATATTATTTTAAATATTGATGAATTTATTTTACATATTTATCGGTGTAATGTAGGAGGAATCCTTCACTTTTTTTGCGCATTTTAATCTTTGAACTTTAATTTTGTTCTTGATTTTAGATCACATGTTTGATTTAAAATTTTAATACTTTGTTGAATGGAATTTTTATCTGTATAAAAATGTAATTTGGTCAGGCGTATAAGACGCTAATAACATTTGCCGTTGATGCGTTCTTTAAATAACTATCAACCAACCATCAATTTGAAAAAAACTGTGTTTTAATTTGTTTAGATGGCCAACATAGGCGAATTTGCCGTCGTTACTGAGCCAGGATC
>JAHWFO010009692.1:256079-269405 GCA_023313115.1 Rhysida immarginata | reverse complement strand
CTGGGCTGATGCGGGGTCCTGTTGAATCCTCTCGCTACACTTGATTGTTAACGTAGATTCTTGTGCCGACGATACGTGATCTATGCCGTCCTCTTTACCTCCAGATCGGATCGATGGCGGGTCTAGGCCGCCCGTGTCGACTTCTTGATCAGGCTTGGTGATGACGGTACTCACGCCTCTTAATGGCTGCTCCGTGGCATGGACCTTGTACTTATGATGAGCGTCACGATTCTGTCCGTATTGATTCCTTGTCGGTCGGCCGTCTCGAGTGCGAACGAGTTTCGCTTGCTTCTCGTTTTCCTGGGTCGGAATATTGGAATTGACAAAAATTTGCGTGTGAAATAAATCAGTAAGTGCACTTATCTTTATTTTGTCTAGTGAGCGACGTCGCCGATTGTTTCTGCCATGATGAAACTTTTCACTTTTCTTATTCCTCGATTCTACACTTGCACTGACGCACTCACGGTTCCCTGTAGTATTGCCATGACGGGGTCGGTCTCGTGCGAGTCTTCCTTGTGCTCGGGATTCACCTAAGTAAAAATCATCGGAAAATATCAATGCTGAAGGCTGACGAAAATAATGAGTTCGCTTAGACTCCTTTCTAGCTCGTCCATTCGTCCGACTTTGGTCTGGAATCATCTGGTCAGGATGCGCTCTCTGCCTTCCTTTCCGCTGTACCTGCCTTTTATTCGTCTTCCTTATTTGCATGTTTTGTTTATTTTCCAATCGGCTGCCTTCCCCACCTTTCGTGCTTCCTTCATTGACTCTTCTATTTTCTTTTGCGGGTGGAGGTTTTCTTTTTACCTTTCTTTTCCGCTGCTTACCTTCTCCTCCCTTAATGCTCTCGATATTAACCTCGCCCATTTTTTTTCTTCCTTGCTCTGTCGGGGCTCGGTGACCTGACAGCCAGCATCCACACAGCGAAGTCAACAATGGACTGGTTTAAAGCAAAACAAATAAAAGTTCTGGACTGGCCAGCAGTGTCACCAGACTTAAATCCAATAGAGAATCTTTGGGGTTATTTGGTATGGAAAACAATTTGACTGAGTAAATGACTTAAAAGTTGCGATTGAAGCAAGTTGGAATCAAATGTCACAGAAAATGTGCCAGAAACTAATTGATTCTATGCACAAGAGATGTGTAGACGTAATAAAAAATAAGGGCAAAGGCATACGCTATTAACATTTTTTATGTTGTTTTGTGACACGTAAAACAAGTCGGCCAAAGTTATGTCCATCATGATTTTGATATTTTTTTTATAATAACTAAGATTTGTATTTTTTTTTTCATAATTATTGTAGAGCAAATGTTTATTTATTTATATTGTACCAAACTGATTAGTTTTTCAAAATTTAACAAGTGTTAAAATAAAAAAAAAGATGAAAAGTTCCATTCGGCCAAAGTTTTGTCCAACACTGTATGTTCCAGAGTTATAGAAATCCTAAAGATAATATCGCAACTCTGGAAAAGTCGGGACTCTATCTATTTATATCAAACATAATTTTTGCGACATGATCTTCACATTGGGGTCTCTGAGACCCAACTTGGATATTTGCTTTTTTTAACAATTAATAAAAAATAAAATATTTTATGGTTTCGATAGAAGTAGAACCTGTCTATAAAGACCACCCACGGGACCGAGCAAAAATGGTCGTTAAGCTCAAGTGGTCGTTATATACAGTAGTGAGACAACCAGTCACCAGTCGCGTTGATCTTCTCTACCACTGGTCCTTCTGCCAAATTTTGTATTAAACTCTGGTTTTTTTTTAAAATTTATATTTAGATTCTGCCTAACCTAACCTGCACATGCTACTTAATTCACTGGCCAATGTGTGTGTATTACTATCTAAGCTCTTCTATTCAGTTCTCGTAATTGGATTGGCTTATCATTTTTCAGGTGATCACCTTATGGAACGTGTCGTATCTCTGGAAGTTGGTTTACGTGTTGTTCGTGGACCTGATTGGAAATGGGAAAACCAAGACGCTGGAGAGGGGCACGTAGGAACTGTCGTGGAAGTAGGGAAAACAGGCAACTCCACAGCGCCAGATAACACAGTTGTCGTACAATGGGACTCTGGTACTCGTTCGGTTTATCACGTTGGCTACCAAGGAGATTATGATCTCAGGATCTTTGACAATGCACCCATCGGTAAGCTTACCTTTCCATTTGTTTCACTTGCTCAAATGTAATGTTTCAAACGAAATTCTACAAGTGATATTGGGCGTCGCGTCCACTCGTCTAATTCCACAGGTGTCAAGCATCCTACTATCATTTGTGATGAATGCAAGACACAGGGAGTCCTAGGTCTCAGGTGGAAATGCACAAAATGTGACGACTACGATCTGTGTACGCAGTGCTATATGGAAGATAAACACGAACTCGCTCATGCATTCCAGCGTTATGATAATCCATCATCCATTGGGTAAGTCTTATAAGATATTATTTGAAAAAAGAAGGAAATACGACCTGGATTCGAACCAGGAATCACGAGTATCACGCACGACGCCTTTAACAATCAGCTCCGTCATAGACAATTATAGAAAGGCTCCCCTAAACATAAAGGATTTCTTTATTATTTAGTATGAAACTTGAAAACGAATTAACTTTTTCAAATTCTGCTTTCGCCAATCTATAACTATAAGATAGAGCACGAAGGTGAGATAGACGGAATAGATACAATAGGACGTGCTCTAATGATACCCCCTTAAAACTTTTCAATGCTAAAACATGACATGTAATATATCAAACAACTCGTAACGATATGACATGTCTGAGTATAACGAGTAATTAATGATACTCGGAGTTGGTTTAGTAGTACGTGTTCTACTAGTACAATATGGTACCATTGTAAAATTTCAATGCTAAGATATGGCATGTAATACAGGGTGTCCAAAAAGTCTGGTAATACATGGCAGATATCTCAAAGATGCCAGGCAGGCGAGATCTGATGAGGGGTGGGAAATTCATTGCCGCACACAAATTTGACTTTGACCCCCAAATTCATTTGCTAATTCGAAAGCTATTAAAGATAGAGAAAAATTTCCAATTGCTACTCTGTAGAGCAACACGACATTAGTTTGAGAAAATAAACTAAATCTTTCTCCCCTTCAAAGATTTTGAGAAAATAAGCGAGAAAGAATCACTCAAGGTCAGCTTGGGCTGGCCAGGTTGGCTGAGGTTTTTAACATTTTGAATTGCAGTGAAGCAGACCATTGAGGATTTTCTTTCCTTGAGTGACTCTTTCTTTGGGGTCAAAGTCAAATTTGAGTGTGCAATGAATTCCCCACCTCCCTATTACCTATAAACCACACACATCAGATCTCGCCTACCTGGCAGCTTTAAGATATCTGCCATGTTATCAGACTCTTTGGACACCCTGTATATCAAATAACTCGTAATAACGTGACATGCATAATATAATGTGTAATTAATGATACTCGGAAACGTTTTAGTAGTACGGGTTCTAATGGTACCATTGGGCCTTTCAATGCTAAGATAGAAGTTGTTAGGCCTATTGCTATCAACAGCAAATTGCTGTTAGGCCTAATGTTATTAATGGTTAACTTCTGTTAGACATACTCTTAATAGCTAATCGCTCTCTTCAAAAGTAGATGATTGCGTAGAAAAGCTTTGAAGAAATAATACATGCTTACACAGAACGCTTCAACAAAGGACCCTCACTTCTTTTTTTTTGCCAATCGATTAATATAGATCTACAATGGCACCAGCTCAATGGTTTAATTCCAGGATTCGTCTATTTTTCTTCTGTATCCCTCCTTCCTTTAGATTGTGTAAATTTACATTCTCTGAAATCGTTTCTCTAGAGTGGAGGTACCCAAGCGCTCAGATGCCATCAAAACTCAAGCGAGAGGCATATTTGTTGGAGCTCAAGTAGTTCGTGGACCTGACTGGGAATGGGGTAATCAAGACTGGGGTAAGTGTTCACTCTTGATTATCTGACTTGATTGGGCAATAGTAGGTAACATTTTGGAAGGCATAGAATGAAGATTCCTAACTTAAAAATGGAAATAGTCGTTAAAGAACTCTGATATTTTTTTAATTTACACAGACAACGAGAACAAAGCTGGAACTGTAGTAGACATTCGAAACTGGGACAAGGAATCGGGACGAAGTGCAGCCAATGTTAAGTGGAAATCAGGATCAACAAATCTGTACCGATTAGGATATAAGGGGAAAGTGGACTTGACATACGTTCAGGAGGCTTCTGGAGGATCCTACTATAAAGATCACCTTCCTGTGTTAGGTAAACACTCTCTTATACTTTAGTAACCAATCGCTGATACTTCTTGAGACAGTCTTCCTTCTTTCAGGCGAATCATTTGAACAGCGTCCTACGTTCAATGTTGGGGATAAGGTGAAAATAACGGTGGATGCGGACACTTTGAAAGCAATGCAAGATGGTCACGGAGGATGGAATCCAAAAATGGAAAAGGTAATTACAAATCCCAGGATTGCATGTCTCAACTAGAGATGGATCAAAGTACCTGTCTACAGGGTGTGTATAAAAAGTATCGGGAAAAGCTAAATAAACCAAAGTATAGATGTATTGCTACAAAACTTTAAAATTCCCCAAAGTACATCCTTAAGGGGGCTGGCCGTGGCCTGGTTGTCTCGTCGGTTGGCTTGCCAATCGATGGAGTTCAGCAACTTCAGGCGCGGCCAGCTGCTGGTTGGGTGACGGCCAGGGCTTGAGGGCCACTGCTGGCGGGACAGCTATTTGGGGCGCGGCTGTTGGGGGACTTTAGTCTGACCCATTTGCCGATTGACCATAGCTGGTTTCCCAGCAGTTGGTGACAGCCTCTGGTTCGTTTATCCCCAGCAGCTCTTCCATCATGAAACTCCCCGTGCTTCGGAGGGCACGTTAAGCCGTCGGTTCCGGCTGCTACTGTCATCTCGTAGCAGTCGTTATTTACTGGGATGGCGCAAAACTCCCTCGTAGGAGTAGGTGCCGCAGATTATCGCAAGCGATAATCTACCCTCTGTACTAGATACTACATTCTTAAGCATCGACACACTTTTCCCAGCGGCTTTTACATGACTCGAAGGCTCCCTGGCAGGCGGATTCCGGAAGGTCCTTAAGGGTACCCGTGCAAGCTTCTTTGACGGCACTTAGGGTCCTATGGTGGTGTACTTTAAGGGAGGATCTCATTTTTGGGAATAGGAAAAAGTCTGCTGGGGTCAAGTCGGGACTGTAAAGGGTTTGGGGAATTGTCGCGACGCCGTTTTGCGCCTCACTTTTGGTCGTCCGTCAAGGCCTTCGGGACGAGTTTGGTGCAGATCTTCTGCATCGCCAAATTTGCACTGATAATGGTGTGCACTGTCATCTTATAATTGCAAATTCGATCTGCGATCATGTACGCTGTCTCCTCCATCTTTGAAGAGCTTGTGCCACTTAAAAAATTTGTGAAAACTGCATCCTTGAACACTTGGCGAATCATGCTTAACGTCTCCATACCCGAGTTCCCCGGCTCAACACAAAATTTGATGGCGTACCGCTGTTCAATCGTTCGCTGCATTTTGAGCTTGCACCGAGTCACTCGACAGGGGTCCACTAAACTTCGATCTAGCCTGAACAAACGCTCTCAGGCGACTGATGCTTGGCGCGCTTTGAAGGTCAGACGCTACACCACCGAGCACCATCGGTGCGAGCGCGCTGGAAACTATAGTCACGTCAGGAAAAATTGTTCCTCATACTTTTTATACAGACCCTGTAAAAAAGGCATCAAAAAGTTTCTGCAATTGTACGAGAATTGTTCACTACAAACACGTTTGGATTGTCTAACTGCGAATGTATACAGGGTCGGGACACATTAATATGATCACCTGCTAGTATCCGGAATATCCACCTTTGGCGGCAAGCACAGCAGCTAGTCGACGTGGCAGAGAGTCAATAAGTCCTCGGAAGGTGGTTGAAGGTATCTGGGACCATTCGACGTTCAGTGCATCCCGTAATTTCATCACCGTGCATGGTGGAGGGTCCAGTTTGCGGACATCGCGATCGAGATGGTACCAAAAATGTTCAATGGGTTGAGGTCCGGGGAGTTTGGTGGCCATGGGAGTAGTTTGAATTCATCCTCATGCCCCTAACCAGTCGTAAACAATTTTGGCAGTATGGCAGGGAGCATTGTCCTTTTGAAAGGTGCCATTACCCTGAGGAAACACTGCCGACATGAAGGGGTGTACCTGGTCTGCGACGATCGTCAGGTAACGAACAGCATTCAGTGTACCCTCCAGCGGTATCAGTGGACTCAGACCATACCACTAAAACATCCCCCAAACAGTCACACAAGCCCTACCAGCCTGTCGCCTGCCAACGATGGTGTCGGGATGCCTGTTCTCAGATGCTTCCGGCGAATTCTCCATCGTCCGTCCACTCTGTTCACCAGAAACCGCGACTCGTTAGAGAAAGCAACCCTTTGCCACTCGGCCGAGGTCCAATGGCGATAGTCCATTGCGAATTGGAGGCGTTTTCGGCGATGCACAGGCGTCGACATGGGTGGTGTTACCATACGCCTGCTCCGGAGCCCCAACCTCAAGACGGATCGTTGCACTATCTCGGTGCTGACACGCCTAGTGGCCCCACTGTTCACTTGCTGTGTCAGTTGCTCAACAGTGGCACGCCGATTGGTGTTTGGCCAGGCGTCGTAACCGACGCTCGCCTCTAAGATTGATGGCCCGTGGGGCCCTACAGTTACCTCTTCGGTTGCTCGAAACTGTCTGGTTCGTCCAGTCGCGGTACACCTTCACAACGGCAGCCCTAGGTGGCCGTTTCTGAAATGCTGCCCCTCCCCCCTTGGCCCGATAGCCAATGATCATCCCCTTTTGGAGGTCCGATAGGTCACTTGCTCTGCCCATGACGGCGACAATTGCTGTGTTAACGGATGCTATTGTTGTCAGCTTTTAATGATATGCAATGATTTTTCATCTGCATACCATGGGATGTTCCAACATGTTCGAGAAGAGGTGGTCATATTAATGTGTCCCGACCCTGTATAAGTACCAGTGAGGTGTCTGTCACATACATTAGCTGTTTGCTTCTTCTTTCTAAGAATTGAGAATATTGTGTGCTGTTATTCAATCTTTGGCCGCTGAAGGGCGTCAGCCAATGGAAATATTTGCTGTTTACGGGGACCATAACTGTTTCCAAAAAACTGCGACAAGAAAATGAATCCATGAAAGATCTGGCCCGTCTAGGACAGGCTCGGATGAAAATGTGAGACAGTTGAAACATCTACCTTACAGACCCGACTTGTCCCCATGCTATGTCTTTGGCCCTCTAAAGCAATCACTAAAAGGGCAATGGCTCAATTTTGATGTTCCGACAACAACTGCAGGAATTTTAACCAGATAGGAATCTATAGATTATTTTACAAATGGGATTCATGTGTTAATGTTAAATTTTTTGAATAACAATTACTTTCCAGTCTTTAAACGTGATTTTATTGAACAGTCCTCATAGTAAAACACTGCAATAGAAAAGAATCAGAAACATACATTAGCTAATGAATGAGAAACTGTGCAAATTTGTATCCTGGAAGATCAAGTGTAGCTGCCTGGATGACCAGAGTATTCTGTGCTCGCTCAATATCAATCAATCATGAGCAAAATGGGAAGTCCAGTCCAACAATTAACCAAGGCTCTTCCCGACCAGATCTAATACACTGGTGGACAAAAGTTTGGGGTAGGTATGTTTTCTAAGAAAACAATTATTTAGAGATTTTATTGTTATGGCACCTATTGAATATATCAAAATTGATCTTTTAATTTGTTTTTAAGTTCCATGCAAAGTATGCAAACTGAACTGGTCAAAAGTTTGGGGTAACAGGTAAATAACTGATATTTTTTACAGTAAAGTGCATGAATATTTGTGCATTAATTTTTTGGAATGTGAAGAAGTGTCTTAAGATGATTTCTGATGAGAAATGAAGGAAATTCATGCATTGTATGCTCAACACAACAACTTCAAGCGAGAAGCTGATGTTGGCTACAATACAGTAATCAGGGCAATTAAAAATGAAAACAGGAAGACAGGAAAGAAGATGCACTTACAAGACGGACAAAATCTAGCATAAAACGCCATGGGAGAAAAGAAATTGCAGCTGGCCACATTGTAAACAGTATGCGCATCGAAGTAAATCTAGATCTGAAGGCTTCAAACAGAACCATTGCAGCGTGAATTGCAGCGTGAGAACTTTCACTATGAAGCTATTGAAAAATCACTGCCATTAACACCAAAAAATAAAATAGCAAGACTTCAATTTGCTGAGAAACACATCATGAGAAGACTGATTTTGGGTTGGTGGTATTTTCTGATGAAAAACTGACCTGATAACATGTGCAGTTATGTTAAAAACCAATTGCTCTGGTCAGAAATAAGCACCAAATGGGAGGAGGAGATGTGATGCCATTAGGTGCCATTTCAAACACGGGTCACCTGAAGATAAAAGTAATTGGGGGCAAATATACGGCAACCAATACTTACAAGACCTTCAAAGCACATCCATTCTTTTCTGCAAGAGACACTAAAGACAAAACAATGGGTGTGGCAGCAAGACAATGCATCTATCCACACAGCACGAATTTTTACTGAATGATTTTCCACTAACAAAGTTCGTACACTAGACTCGCCGGCAAGGAGTCCCGACCTCAACATTATAGAAAATGTTTGGCATCTTATGAGCCAGGATATTTCTGCTGACAAATAGTATTCAACTCGTATGTAGCTAATCAATGCAATTGAGGCCTCCGCTGTTAAAATAGCACCAAACACCATCAAGAAGTAAGTTCTTTTCATCAATGACAAATCAAGTTATAAAGTCAAATAGCGGTCAGATTTCCTATTAATTACCTTTACTTTTGATATCTTGATGATTATTTACCTGTTACCCCAAACTTTTGACCTGTGTAATTTGCATTATTTGGATGGAACTTAAAAAGAAATTAAAAGATTAATTATTCAATTGTCAATTTTGATATATTCAATTGTCATAACAATAAAATCTCTAAATAATTGTTTTCTTAGAAAACACACTTACCCCAAACTTTTGTCCACCAGTGTAGAAATGAAGTGGGTCCAGATACGGCAGATCCCTGGAAGGTTATGTAGTTTGACGAATCCACGATACACGTCGTTTTGTATCCAGCAATGGGCTCGACATGCCTTATCAAGGTTCTGGTGGTAGTGTCATGGTATAGAGCTTCTGCTAATTTGGAACTGGTCCAATGCTGCATTCTTATCCTACATTAGATGGTGTTTTCATGGTTGGTTCAGCAATGGTTTTGCGAGCACCAAGATGACTTCCATCATTTTAGGAATGTTTGGGAATACATGTTGTACCGACATATACGACAGCAAGATCCCCTGCACAGAGAACTAAGGAATTATGTGGCGATGCCTGATCTTCCACTGACTTACAAGTGCTATGACACATTATTGGCAGTATACAAGCAGTCAGTGCACAGCATATGTTTCTCATCCATTGGCCAGGGTGTGTACTTCTCATAATGAAAAAATATTGCTGTGCTTTTCAGTGTATAGGTGAACTTGGTACCATCCGTGCAGTTACTGGAAAGAGTGATATACTCGTTTGGTTTGAAGGACGCGGAACACATTTTCTACTTAATTCAGACGCCTTAACCAAAGTAAGTACTTGGAAAATCTAACTCATCATCTTCTTGTACTGTTGATACTCATTTGATACTCAGGATACTCATTTGTAGCTTTATGTATTTGCAATAGTATAGGTTGTCCACACTGAAATGCTCTGCTACCAATGCCAAATGAAATATAGACTGTGGCACAGAATGTGAGTTTTTGGCAGTATGCTTGGAACAGACTTCCAGCTCTGATATATATATCACTTGCACCCCAGTAGTCCCCTGTGCGGTCTCAATGATTAACAAGCTCCGCAAAGACATCAGGGGAATAGAAGACCATGTTATAGGTCATCCCGTCCAATGTCCTGGAAATGTTTCATCCAGAGCTCTTCTCGCATCCACTGGTTAGTTAAGTGGGGCACTGTCTTATTGACAGCAAAGGTTTGGCAGCAGGCATTTTAGCTGGGGAAAAGTGTACCGAAAGAAAAACGATACGGAACATTCGCTTTTGGATCTTCCATGAGGGGCAGTCATAAAGTCGCTACAATCAGCCAGAAGACTGAGAGATGGGGTGACACTTCACGGTGGTAGTAGCGTCAGTCTTTTTCCACATATGCACCTCCCAGAGCACACACTTTTCCCAACGATGTACGATTAAGTGAAACAGGTTTTAGCACCTGCATAAGCGGCACTCTGTGACATAGTATGCACAGAGATACAACCGAGTTCTGACAAATGCAACCTTGAACCTGACACACTGAACTTCCTGGGTTCATTGGAAATATGCCAGTCTCAACCATGCCTTTCCAAGACGTTCTTATTGAATGTTTTTAGCCTTCTCCTGAATTGAAACCATTTTCACGATCACTGTTCCGCTAAATTCTACGAGTCGGCAAACTCCCCGAACCGGCACAGCCTGAGAATCGACATAGCCGGCTTAGGGAGGGAGCACTGAATATTCTAAACAAAAGCATGGTGGGGTTTTGTAAGCAAATCAAATGGCCATTTCCCGCCCTACTCAGATGCAACTTGCGCTATTAGGAAGTGCAACTGTCCAAGTTATCGCCATATTCTTTATGCTTATTACAGGGCCTGGGGGCCGCATTTTTCAAAATGAGGAGCCCGCAGAAGAAGATGTGCTCCGATTTGAGGTGTCTAGATTTGTTATTACAGTGCAGCGGGAGCTTCGTACTCGGTTTCAAAAGGACCTATGGGAATAAATTCGCAAATGGCAGGGAAGGTAAACGTGTTCGTCAATGACTTTTGCATTGAAATGCAGTCTAAGATAGAGACATTTCATCTGGAGACAGAGCATACAGTACCAACCGGGACATGTTGGAAAACTGGGTACTGCTCATTCGTGTTCTTCCAAATGCTGTGGTACTATTGACAACAAGAACCTTCTCTAGTGGCCACCCTTTATGCCATTATTTCCTTTAGGGATTCGTTGAAGACAACGTTTAAGTACCCCAAAACCAGGATCTTCATAACATGTGCGTTACAGAATATGCTTCTCGGGGTAAGGAAGATTTTGATTATCGTGTGAGGCATTGAAGAGAGGACTGTAAGTGAATGCATATCTATGTCTATAGTCAGTGCGCTCTCCTCAAGCTGGCTATGTCGATTCTGAGGCTCGGAGAATTTGGCAGAATAATGATTGCAAAAATGGCTTCAATTCAGGAGAAAGCTAAAACATTCAATAAAACCATCCTGGGAGCGTCTTGAGAAGCCATCGTTCCAACGAACCAAGGACATTCATGGTAGCGGTTGTCAGAAATCCAGGTGTCTCTGGACAATGCTCTTCCTATATAAGGCGGAAAATGGATGGGTACCTGTTATCTCATTCTATGGTACTGCCAAGCAGTGAAACCTGTTATCTCAAGAATAAACTGTTTGCACTTGTATCTCTAGGTCGTCATGTTCTCTGAGGGAGACGTCGTGAGAGTAATTGAAGACATTGAATTGGTGAAAGAGCTACAAGAAGGTCACGGTGGATGGGTTGATGTCATGAGACATGTGAGTATGCTGGAAAGAATTTCACTCTCTTTGTGGTCTGTCCTGCAGTCTGTGTATGTCATATGACTTCCCAAATTCTGGTTTCACAGTATTCTGTTTCATTTAAATAATAGGAATATTTAATGTCTTTTATAGGCTCTAGGAAAAACAGGCAAAGTTCTCCAAATTGATTCAGATGGCGACCTGAGGTTGGGCGTCCAAGGCATGATGTGGACAATGAATCCTGCATGCGTCGTTCGTGCTCCAGCCTCAGCTGTAGAGGATGTAGAAGGTAATGAGAAAGACGATGTTGCATGTACGGTACCAGTTCAAATAGTTTATAGAATGTCCCCTGTTGGAACTGATGAGCTAATGTATCATCTGAACCCACGCGCATACACGATGTGGCAAAGTATCTGGACACCCCCTGTTAATAGGATGTCGGTCCACCTTTTGCATCATTCACTTTCCATTAGGTTTTCATAGATGTCACAGGTATTGCCTTCCAGGCGTCCATGAGAACTGCAGTGAGTTCGACTACGAAAGATGCATGATTTGGCTAGACACTCATGTGCGTTCTTATTCGACAAGGGCTTTGTGAAGGCAATACCTGCGATTCGTCAAACCGTGGTTGGTTCATTGGCTGCGTCAAGTGCTAGCTCATTTTGCACCCTAGGTCATTACACATTTCGGGGACAAAGACAATCTTCCATGCTCATGGCGGGGTTAGAACTGGAAAGCAGAACTGTGGATGGGCCAGCAGAACAACAGGACAACTGGAACAGAAACGGTTTTTTTAGGAATGTTGGCAGAGAATTTGAAATGCAGCGTTGTCGCAGCCTCCGCCACAGAACTTGACAAATTAGCACAATGCACTCAGAAACGAAGCGCTTGTCAGGCATTCGCTAAAACCAGACACGTCCATCGGACTGCCAGATCACGCGATGTTCTTTCACTACCCCCTTTTCAGGGTTCGACAGCTACGGTCAGTAACTTTCTTCTTTGGCCTATCACTTTATCCTGTTGATGCAAAAAAACTGCATTTTTGCTTTTTTTCCAAGGGGGTATCCTGGCATTTTTTTTCCATACAAGGTCCATGAATATCTTTGTACAGAAATTTTTCTTTTAACAGGACCGTTGGGTTTACTTCAATTACTAAAATCAGTGCTCAAAGATGGCTTAGAAAGTGAAAGCACAACAAGTACAACAAATACTAAAGCTGAAAAATTGGTTGAAGAGGCTTCTGAAGGGCACACAGAAGCAGTGCAAGAACTGTTGCAGAAATATCCTGATCAAGTCAGTACACAAGTTGATAAACGTTTTGGGTAAAAATTTGCATAGACGCGTCATCTTTCGTCTAATAAAAGTTCCAAAGAAGAGGCTGTATCGCAAACCATTGTCAGTCTCTCGTACTTTGTGTATCAGCAAACTGGTACATAATGCTCTGACATATTGCATTGTAAATTGCGATTGGCAGTCGTCAGCCCTCTAACGGCCAATGACTCAAGCTTCCAATATGGCCGCCGAAGAGGGGAGGTGATGCAGCAATCGATACATCACAGCATGGCAGCTAATGATGCAGCTACTTCAATAAGCACATCCATCGCTGATATCTTAAATTATCTTAGATTGAATGCCAGTAATGAAAGAAAAAGGTGCTTGGTCGAGGGGGAAGCAGTTTTAAATGCTCAGCATGTAATATTTTGTGGGAG
>JAHWFO010009692.1:227404-255679 GCA_023313115.1 Rhysida immarginata | reverse complement strand
CTCCCACAAAATATTACATGCTGAGCATTTAAAACTGCTTCCCCCTCTACCAAGCACCTTTTTCTTTCAGTCTAAGATAATTTAAAATATCAGCGATGGATATAGAGTGGTTCGTGCTTATTAAAGTAGCTGCATCACTAGCTGCCATGCTGTGAGATATCGATTGCTGTTCACCTCCCCTCTTCGGCGGCCATATTGGAAGCTTGAGTCATTGGCCGCTAGAGGGCTGACGACTGCCAATAGAATGCAGTGGAAATCGGAACCAGGGCTATCGTGTCGTACATGACCAATCTTGGAGATTTTTAGACCCATGAACGTGAATCAACCTCTGAACATGTATGTAGCGCAAGATGTTAACTGTGGTCTATGAAACAGGAAATGATTTGTTAATATATTTCAGATTGATGAAAAAAGTTCAGGGAAAACAGCTCTCCAAGCTGCTAGTCTCAAAGGTTTCAACGCCATTGTGAAAATGCTGTTAGAAGCAAATGCTTCTCCAGACGTTCCGGATGGTGACGGTGATACAGCTCTGCACTATTCAGCTTTTGGGTGAGAATGAAAGCTCTGAACTGAAACTTACTTGTGGTTTGAATTGTACAGGGCGAGTCAAAAGTCGCAGTGCACCCTGCTTTTTCGAAAACCTTGCAGGAATTGGGAAATCTGAATATTCCAGTAAGGTATGGGTGAGGTGGTCTATCTTTTACGGTATGTACCGAACATGGCCACCATCTTGAGATCGGCCAGCTTGGATCTAAATCATTTTTTTTAAATGGAAAGGGGGGCGTGTGATATACCAAATAACATGAGCATTTTCTGACAATTTCATTCCTGTAAACAGATTTGAAGTAGCAGGTATGGTTCAAAAGTTACAACACATTTTGTTTGGAATTACAGGCTGGGCTGTTCTCCATAAAGGAAGACAGTCATTTAATGTGGTCAATATGGTGGGTGTTGAGGCATTTGGAAGGCACATTTGAAGGCGCTGAATCCAATCGCAGAAATGCTGGCACTCGCTTCTTCAATGCGTTGCTGGAGATGGTATCTGTTTCTGATTTTCTCTGCATATACGACGAGTTGCTTTAAATGACCCCACAGATAAAAGTCAAGTGGTGTGAGATCAGGTGATCTAGGTGGCCATTCCACAGCACCACGTCGGCCAATCCAATGACCAGGAAATCGAACATCTGCACCGTCGTGTGCTGCGTCGTGGGCTCTTGACGAAAGAAGCCAAAAAAACACTGTTGAGGTTGTCTCGTCAGTTGCACTTATTGGACGGCCACTCCGTGCCTTGTCAACCACAGTCCCAGTTTCTCGGAATTTCTTAATTAAGCACCTGACAGTGTTGTGTGAAATTGGAGTCTTTCTGGGTGCCGGTTGTTAAAATCTGCAGCTATGACACGGAAACTTCGTTCTCTAGACATCAATATGACCTCAATTCTCTCCTCCGTGGTCAAAGCCATCTTCAGTTACCAGCTACAAAAGGAAACAAATTGCGTTGTAACTTTTGAACCCTAACTGCTACTTCAAATCTGTTCACAGGAATGAAATTGCCAGAAAATGCTCATATTATTTGATATATCACACGACCCCCTTTCCATTTTAAAAAATTGACTTAGATTCAAGATGGCGGCCATGTTCAGTACATACCGTAAAAGATGGACCACCTCACCCATACCTTACCGGAATATTCAGATTTCCCAATTCCTGCAAGGTTTTCGAAAAAACAGGGTGTACTGCGACTTTTGACTCACCCTGTAGAGATTGTGGAATTCCGCGACCTGGATTCAAACCAGAGGGTTCCGCTATCACGGACTACAAGGTGGTCAAGGTGGAAGTCCAATGATAGGGCAACGAGCGTGATACTCGTGGTCCCTGGTTCGAACTCAGATGGCGGAATTTTTGCTTCCATATTTCCATTGACTTCAGTTTTACTTATGTTTTCGTAATGTGCGTCTGTCTGTTTTCAGTTGCAAACATTATTAATTTTGTTCTTGCAGCAACCGTCCTGACATAATGGAAACCCTTCTGCAAAAAGGAGCAAACGTCAATGCCATAAATGAACGCAAAATAACGACCCTTCACATTGCAGTGAACAAGCAACACCAGCAGTGTGTACAGATTCTTATCAAGTACAATTGCGATGTCAACATTCAGGTTTGCTTCCACGTAATACTTGGTGAACGAAACAACCCACATGGGCCAATGAATTAAGAGAAACACGGCATAGCCAATAAGGTGTTGAGGCATTTGGAAGTCCATGAAAGACCAGGCGTTCACCAGAACATTCCCTTAGCACATTTGTTGGAACTAGTGGAATGTTCTGGTGAATGTTCACGGGTTAAGTAACCGAAGCAGGCCGCACAGTTCTGCTCGATCGTGATGAAGAGTTAACTGCGGTTGCTTAACCATGATCAAGCTGTAATGCGAACATAGCATTAGGTAACTGAAGCATGCTGCACAGTTGTGTATCATGATCAAGAGATAACCAGGATTATGGCATAGCACGAACATAGCATTGCCCTTTTTAGAGAAAGATTATGGATCCAATGGTTGAATACTCTGGAGATCCAGTCAGATGCACTTATGTTTCCATGGACATTATGGGACCAGTTCCAAACCAGAAACTTGACTTGTCTTCATGAAGCATGTTGATGGGCTTACCATAGGCACAAAACGTGTATCGTGATTCACCAGACCACATAATCTTCACGTGTCCATTGTAGACGAGCTTTCCTGTGCTTTGCAGATATCCCCTGATCTGGTTCTGCCAGATATGAATTCGGGATCAGCCTTTGGTTAATTGTTGCACAGTGGATGTTCTATTTTAAATGCTCCTCGTGATTGATTGTCTTTGTTGTTTTAATCGTGGTTCCAGCTAGATGAACACCAACAATGAGTCTCTTTCCGAAATCGGCCTCGGTGGCTCAGCGGTTGCGTGATCGCCTCTGATGCCCGAGTAAGCGGGTTCAATCCCGGCCGAGGACGACGAGGATTTTTCAGGGGGAAATCCTGAGATCACGTACTTCCTTCGGAAGGGAAGTAAAGCCGTTGGTCCCGTGTAGTCGTTTGCCGGCTGCACGTTAAAGAACCATTGCGAGGCAAAATTTGCGGCCCCTATAACGCCGTCCTGAAATGACCATGGCAGTTGAAAAGGACGTTAATACCAAACAAACCAAACCATCTCTTTCCGAAGGCTCATTTCAAGATCTGTGATCAGACTCAGGCAGCCTTCATCTCACGGATCTGCATCCAAAAGCAGCAGGTATTTGATGATAACTGCAAACACTTAATGTTTCATGAAAAAAAGCAACACAGCAAGCATCTGCATCTGAAGCTGCAAATCCGATTGGTCAGTTGTTATGTGACGTTATCACAAATCACAACAACAACTCCTTCGTTGTCCACTATTGATCGCACGCTTGGAGTATTCATTCTACTCTTGACTGGAATTCATGCTCCATTCAGATTTCTAAATGGTTGAGCCACTACCGCTGCCATTGCCGCAGCCAAACTTCGTGTGCCTGATCTGTGGGGATGCGTGGCAGTCAAACATGCAGCTCGAATTAACTGGAATGCTTTACGGTGTGGCACGCCACACGCAGATCTGTACGCTGCAAGGAATTTGCGAAACCTGCTTCACTCAACTTCTTAGGTGACCTCAAATGAATAAAAACAATTCATTAGCCATTGTGTGCTACCCAGTATATTATTCTACACTAGTTTGTACAATGTTACCCAGGTTCTAATAAATTGTTTGGTCTCTCATTCGTTACTTTGTTTAGGACAAATATGGAGATACCGCACTGCATGACGCAATAGGAAAGGAGAACTGTGAGATTATTGATTTGCTTGTCAATGTTCCAACAACCGATTTCGCCCTGACGAACAAACGAGGCTTCAATCTTCTGCATTATGCATCGCTCAAAGGAAACAGTTTGTAAGCTCTCTTGACTTTCATTCTAATTTAGATTGTATTCGGATTCATTCCATGAATTGTGTCAGACTGTTGCACAAGATATGGATATCAGCTCCTCGGTAAAGATATGTAATGTAGACAAGATCTAAGGAGTAATGCAGCAGGCTAGATAGCTGCCAACTTGGAAAAAAGAAATGTACGAGATTCTTCCTCATCCTGCATATCCATCATACTTTCACGTTTCAGCATTTGGAACAAACGATTCATGCTGTGATTGATGATGCCATCAGCGAACATTTGGGGGCTATTTTTTTGCCAGGTATGTCGCTGAAGGTGAATGGATCCAAATATCTTTTTGCATGCGTTCCAGGAACAGGCGAGTTGACGTGACGCCTTGTCTTGGTGCAATCATACACTGTACCGTACAAATCTTTAGAACTATCGAGTACTCAAATCTTTCAGCAAAAATGGAGATCAGAACGTTAGTCTGATAGTACATAGCGTTGACTTTGGCCTTTGACTCATTTCTGTGTAAAGTTAACTTGCCGTTGTAGTTGTATCCCGCCACAATCATGAAACCATGTTTCCTTGCATTCACAGTACCATTTTCCAAAGTCTTTAGAACCGCTTCAGTGGTAAAAAATGCCTCGGCTCTTGTTGTAGTTCTAGTATGATCATGCCAAGTATCGTTCATAAAGTTTATGGCAGTTGGTCCGCCACTCTTGAATGTGGCACGGCAACAACTTATGAACATGGTCGCTTTGATGAACAGTTGATATTTGTGATTACTATGTTTACCTTCTGCGCAGTGGCGCCTTTGCGTTGTAGGGTTACATCTGCTGACAAGAGCCAAATTATCCTGATGATCTCAGAGTACCACTAGTGGATGGTCTCGGATTGGCCTGCTTTTTATCCTCAGGAATGGCTTCACTTCTGATTTTGCCAATGTTGTTTAGTACACTTGATATCCCTTTCTTGGAAACTATGAAGCCTCGCTTCATGCATGCTTTTTTAATGTGGAATAGCTCAATTTGATGTTAGAAAGGGTTGTTATTTTATCCTCTCAATACCTGTTGATTATTACAAGGGATGATCAAAAAGTACTGTCGCGAATAAATTTTCTCGAAAACGACGGCAGATATGAAAAAAATTGCGATATATAAAAGTTAGTTTGGTTCATTGTTAAAGTTTCCTGTTAGTGTCATGTGCATCCGCCAAGCAGTAGCAAAGTGACAGTCCAAACAAGATGGCGGCTCTCATTTCATCGTTCAGTGCTTTTGAGTGGCGGAGTGTTATGCGTTTTCTTTGTGCAAAAGGACTGAAACCAGTTGATATCAATGAGGAAATTGTGTCGTGTACGGAGGTGATATCGTGCAGCTCCGAACAGTACAACGATAGTGCAAGGCTTTTAAAGAAGGACGAGAGGACCTGCTGGATGAACATCGCTCTAACCGGCTGCGGGAATCCATGACTGATAGCAACATACCCGCTGAGGAAACGCAGGTGCGGGAAAACCAGCGGATTAACGTGAGAGAAATTGCTCCAACTTTGGACATTTCATATGGGTGCCATGACAGTTGACCGCCGAACATCGAGGTGCTTGTTTCTATGCTTGTTTGCTGCATCTCACCTGATACCAGGAGGATCAGGATTTTTTTGGATCGAATCATCACAGGCAATGAATCATCATCGGTCCACCATTTCATGCCTGAAACCAAGATGCAATCGGTGGTTTGGAAACACACGTCATCTCTCACAACAAAAAAGTTCAAAACTGTGCCATCAGCCGGCAAGGTCATGTCGACATGTTTTTGGGAGTGCCGTAGTCCGATACCGCTTGAGTTTCTTCCACCGCATACCACTGTCAATTCCGAACACTACAGAGGCACATTGAAGAATCTTTGAGTGGCATACGCAGGAAAAGACCTGGCTTGGCAATGGAGGACATCATGCTGCACCACAACAACACGTCACCAAACAATAAAACGTGTCAGTGATCTGTTGCAGTGATGGAACTGGGAAACACTGCTTCGTCCTCCATACACCCAGGGCCTCGCTCCCAGTGACTACCATATCTTCGAACCACTGAAGAAGTCACTGGCCTGTCAACATTTCCGTGACGATGACGAGGTGATATCGGCAGTTTGCCACTGGTTCCACACTCAACCGGACGACTTTTATCGACAGGGCATGGAAAAACTTGTCCATCGCTGGGATCGTTGCCTCAATCGGCTTGGAGATTATGTGGAAAAATAAAAGTTGAATTGTTCTATCGAATGTACATGGGTTTATTTTCTCCCAGTCTCAATTTTTTCCGACATTACTTTTTGATCACCCCTTGTATAATGAAACAGCCCAGTATTAATGGATGCTTCTTTTGGTGGTAATAGTCGAGTTAGATTTGATATAAGACTGCTTTGTTGAGTTTAGTGCAACCGAGAGAATACTTACGAAAGCAAGCGACTTAGTGGATGTCAAGAAAGAGGATGGCTTCTCTGCTCTCCATCTTGCATCTATGAACAATAATCGCTTGGTAGCAGAGCTGCTACTGACACAGGTAAGTCGTTTCTATGTTCGTTCAAAAAGTTTTTCTACAGATTCATTTTCAGCTGATCCCTTCTTAATTACTTATGATCAAAAGGGCCAGTGTGACATAAATATTCAGAATGATGAAAAGCAAACTCCACTGATGCTCGCTGTGTGGCAGGGAGACAGCTCCCTCGTAGAACTGCTGGTCAGCAAGGGTGCAGATGTCAATGCTGAAGATGAAGACGGGGACACAGCACTCCATTTGGCACTGATGCGATTCAGTCGGAAGCATTCACCAAAAAACGAAAAAGTGGATGATAATTCAGTGATTTCACCAGTGAGTATGTTCCTAGATCGTTTTATTAATGCATATGCAAAGGTCTTCACAAGCTCAAAAAGATGATGGGGTGGGTGTTGTAAGCGTATTAGGAAGAGCAACTGCCCAAGTTTGAATTTCAATTTTCAAATTCAAGTTCATGTTAGTCTGAGTGGTCAGAAGTCATGCGAAGGCACTGGATGTGATATTAAGAGCGAGTCGCTCCTTCACGATCCATCAATACTGCAGTAACACATCAAGGCATGGACTCTATGAGGTGTTGGAATCATTCTCGAGAGATATTGACCCACGCATCTTGCAGTGCTATCCACAATTGTTCTTGTTGAGTTGGTGCTGGGTTCATCGAACATATGCTGGTATCTACAGCATCCTATAAATACTCAATTGGGTTAAGATCCAGTGATCTGGGGGTCAAACCTTGGTCGTGAATTCACCAAAGCACCAGTGTATAACCAAAGAGTAGTGACATGTCGCATTGTCCTTTGAAATATGGCATCTCCATCAGGGTACTCTAATGCCAGCAAGGGATGTAGATGGTCTGAAAGAATGTCCACGTTATGTGCATGTCATTGTTCCCTGCAGCCCGACAACAACTATAACTAAGTCACCTCTTGCCTGGACACAACCTTGTTGACAACCTCACGCGCCCATCAGCTCTGTACAATTTAAATCGGGATTCATCCAACCATATTACACATGGCCACTTTTCCATGGTCCAATGATGATATTCACGAGCCCATGTCGGTCGTCAGCTGCTGAAGCCTATGCAGCACATTTGTCTCCATACAGTCCTAGTAGAAATGGGTTCCTGACGCCCCATATTCAAATCGGTAGTGAACTGACTCACAGTAGCCCATCGATTGCCCCCATATGACTCTGTTGAGGTGATGTGAAGTCCATTAGTCAAACAATTGTGATCATCCTGTGCAGTTTATGCACGTGGAAACATTGTCTCTGCAATATTGAAGATCCATCCTAGACACTGTTGGATCTCGGAAACCCGAATTCTTGTGTAATCTCCTATGTGTCTATCTATCGTGACTACACTAGCACCGTAAGCTGTATCTGACCGCAACATTCGTGAGTCATACACGCCATATATTCAAATGGGACAACCCTTCCTGTGACTTTTGGCCACTCAGTGTAAACTATCACTACTCTAAACTCGTGATGTATCTGTACAATAAATTCAGAAAAAGTGAGTACGGTATGGGAGTGCACATGAGTGAATTAGTGAATGTCATTTGGGTGCATGCTCTATTTTTCACAATGATTTATCGCATATTTGACAATGTTTATTATTTTAGATTTTGCAGGAGTTGAAGAAAAAAGGCCTGGAGGAGAGTGTCTTCTTAGCTATTGGATGCTATCTTGTCCAAAACAATAGTGATCTTCGCCATGTTAATCATAAAGGAACGACGCCTCGTGATATCATTTCAGATGCTCAGATCCTTAGGGTCATTGAAAGTTATGGAACTCTGAAAACGTAAATTTAAATTTTAAGATACTAATGATACACACCGAATAATTTCACGAAATTTACTCTGGTGTTGAACATCTCATTGTTTTATAAGTAACATTAGAAGCCTGAAACAGTCGAACCCCGATATTACGAATCCGATTAATACGAGTACCCGTTTAATACAAATCGCTTTTATGGTTCTGTTCCAGTGAAACCGCTATTTCTTTATTCCCAGATAATACAAATCCCGGATAATACGAACGAAATTTTGGGTCCACTGAAATTCGTAAAACGAGGTTCGGCTGCAAAAGGAACCACAAATGCACAATGCAACAACTTTAATGACTCGAATGTACATTTTGGGGGTTATCAGCGAGCCACATGTTATTAAAGTTATTTCGTTTTGCCTGTGTGGGTTCATTATACAAACCTAGCGTCAATGATCTTCGGACACCAAGTAATTTGGCTAAAAACACAGTGAAAAGTGCATACAGAGGATTGCAGGCTAATCAAAATAGATTTACTCAGTGTACATGGAACAATATCAACATCGATTTAATGGTGTGAAATAATTTATTCAAATTTATGTAAAATTGCGTTGTCAACAGGTTTCAAAGAACTTCGTACACAAGGGGTCACCAGCATATAGAACTTTCCTGAAGGCTGTAGAAATGCCCAGAATACTTTGCATCAGGCTTTAAAAGCACCGTCCACGCGACAGAGCACAGTATTCGCGTTGTTTTGAACCATTCGACATGGTAAGCCAGTAGAAACGTGTATACAGCAGTTCCAGAATAACAAATCCCAGCGAGCTATTGCCCCTGAATTATCAGTTGCACTCTCTCTCTACTCTTAATGGGATCATCAAGCGTTTCAGAGAAATCGGGAAAACAGAACCAGGGACTGCACCAGGCAAGCAGCATTTATTGAATGTTAGGGACCTACGAGTATTTCGACGTTACATTGTGAAAAACAACAGGCATTCTCCGATAAGTGAAATGATTGTTTGGGCTCGAGAATATTTTCATATACCCATATCCGAAAGCACAGTCCGCCGTTACTTATACGCTACAAAGAGGAAGCCATTTATGAGCACTGTAGCTAAGCGTTGCTGGGTAGCATGGGCCAGAACCTATCTAAAGTGGACGCTTGCTCAGTGGAATAGTGTTCTGTGGTCCGACGAGTCCACCTTTGCAGTGATGTATGGCAACAACGGTCGCAAGGTGCTAAGGACCAAGCACGAAAGTAATCATCCCGACTGTTACCAGAAGAAAGTTTAGAAGCCTGCATCGCTGATGGTGTGGGGCTGCACGAGTGCAGCCGGGACAGGATAGCTTCACTTTTGCGAGGGCACTATTAACTCTGATGCCTATATAAATATTCTGCAACAGCATCTGCGTCCATCCCGCCAAAAGTTGTTCAATAGAAGAGCAAGCATCTTTCAGCAGGACAACGCGAAGCCTCGTGCTGCTCGGAACACCAAGGCTTGACTACAACAGCAGCGTTTCAGGGTGCTTGACTGGCCTGCTTGCAGCCCAGATCTGTCACCCATTGAAAATGTATGGCGCATTTTAAAGCGAAAAGTCAGACAGCGGAAGCCTCGAACACTGCAGCAGTTGCGGGCGTGTATTTCCGAAGAGTGGGACAAAATTCCAGTAGAAACAACGCAGAAGTTAGTGTCCGGCATGCCTCAACGACTTGGGAAAGGTGGCGCCACTCAGTGGTAATGTGCAATAAACGGTACGGTGTACGAAGTTCATTGCAACGTTATGTTAAAATGCTATATCAGAGTTGTACTAAAGCTCTGTGCACTCAATAAAGTAATTATCATTTGTTTACAATTAGTTTCGTTGTACTTATGCAAAATTCTGTAGGTGTCCGAAGTTCATTGACGGTAGGGTTGTACTTTGCACACATTTTAGTCCCATTGCTTTTATAGCCACTTCTTACTCTATGAGGAACATTTTCTACCAGACTTAGGTAGACGGCTTCAGAAAATTTTTTTCATGGTCATAAGTCTTGGGATTTATATCAAGACTTAGTACAGGCTACTCCATTTCGTCAAAGAACATATGGAACCAACCGGTTTCAGTTTTATTTCACACCTTCATTGGGGTTATACCCTGTTCATACAACAATTCTTGATCATGATATATGAATTGTACCGTTGTACTATGAATAATTAACATAGAAGGAACTCCATTTGTTCAAGAACATCGGTTATGAACCTAAACAAGAAAAATAGCAAGATTGGGGTCTGTGATAAAGTGCCTATCGCTAAAAACTCCACTATTGCCATCTAGCGGCAAAAATTGTAAACCTGGTCGTGATTAAGATTTTGCAGTATGAATACAGTGATTTGTTGATAAGGTTTGAACATGATTGATCTTGAACTTGTGTAAAATGATCATGATCAAATTTTATAGTGTGAACCGGCTGTTTATATACACTATCTGGCCAACTCTCCAAAAGCGCATGGGATCGTCCATACACTTCATACAACCTATAAAAGACGTTGACGGGTTAGAATACACTCATAGCAGATACTGCAATCAATATGAACAGACAACCCAAAGTTAGTGCAGAGGAAAGAAGAATGATCGTTGGAGCCCAGAAGTTTGGTCATTTGATCCTTGAAATTTTCAACAAATTTCAGATACCTTACTCGACAATGAGCAACGCTATTTTGAAGTGGAGGCAAGAGTGGGTTATAACATGCCAACCCAGACCCAGTAACCGAGGAAATTGACAGATTGCAAACGTTGATGCTTGAAACGTGTGATGATGCCAAACTGTAATGGTTTGTTAAAATCGTCGCACTTGATTTTCATGGACGAGCAGCAGTTCACGAGCTCAATATCACAGCCCTCAATGCGACCCATCGGTTGCAGTGGTGCAAGGAAGGAATTCTACCGCAATTCTACCCGTTGTGGCGGTCCGAAGGATTTCTGTGGGTTTAGGGAACGATATTTACAGTGAATTAGGAAGAGCATTATGGTATGATCTTGGTCCTCTTGTTTTATTTCATGGAACCATGAATGCCGAAGCGTACCAAACAGTTCTGGACAATCCTATACTATCGACATCCGTAATAGCCCATACATGTTTCAGCACACCAATCCTCCCTGTCATACAGCAGGCGTTATAAACACCTTATTTGAGAAAATGAGTGTGTGGAAACTTGACTGGCCAGCTGAAAGTTCAGGCTTCAACCCCAATGAACACTTTTGGGACGAACTGGAGCACCGGCTAAGAACAAGGTCATGCCCCTAAAGAACACCACTGAGCTGTTTGCCAAATTGAAGTATCAATGAAGGAAGATTCCCGCCGACACGTCCACAAGTTGGTAGAAAGTCTTCCTCGAAGGGTTGCGGATATCATTCTGGCAAAAGGTGACCTTACCCGATACTAATGTCGTGCAGGGTCCAGTTTAACTTAATCGTGTGGGGTGTCCAGCGACAAATGGCCAAATTGGGTACATAGTGTATGAAATGGGATGGGATATGGGTTGTCCGTGGGTTATGTATTGAGTCTATGCGTCATTGGCACGTAAGTATAGGAATTTTGTGTGCTGATCATAAGAAGCAAACAATTGTTGTTTCCAGTGTTATTTTCATAATCAAGCAGGACTATGTTATAGAATTTCCATATTTTTTCCTACAAAACCTAAAAGATGATATATAGCATATTTTAAATTAATTTTCTAGTGCTGATGCAGAACCTCTTCCCGAGAATGCACCATCAGACGATCAGCCGCCTACCCCATTACAGGAATGTCTCATATGCAATGAGATGCCAGCCCGAGTTAAGTTTGAGCCATGCAACCATCAAGTGACTTGTCAAGTGTGCTGCTTGAGAATGAAAAAATGCATCTCATGCCAAGAAGTGATCACAAGAAAAATTGGCCCTGGTAACTTTGTTTTATCCTGAATTCCGCTTATTACTTTTAAACCACATTTATCATACACACCCACATACACTGGGTGGCCAGTTTATTAAGAACACCCATGACTATGCAAATCCGTTGGCAAAGCATTTACTACGTATCACTTGGTCACGTGACAGTCGATACCAATATAAAGCGAGAACACACCTGTGAACTGCAAGTAGTTTGACCGTCACCGTAGGAAAACAAAGGATCTGAGCGACTTCGAGCGCGGGATGATAGTTCGTGCCCAGCGATGTGAACTGAGTATTTCCGAAACCGCACGCGTCTTCTAGGCTTTTCCCCAACAACCATTTCAGGGGTTTACCAGACTTTGAACTTAAACAACCAAAAAACAACCAGCCAGAGACAAGCGAGTGGTCGCAAACGACTCATCGATCCAAGGGGTGAGCGTAGGTTGGGAATGCTTGTTTGTGGAATAGACAAGTTACGACTCATCAACTCACCATGCAGTACAAAACTGGACTGCAGATAGCATCTCTGAAACACTACACGCCATACATTAGCAAGTATGGGCTAAAACAGCCAACTGCCAGTCCGGATACCTTTGATCTCAAACCACAAAAAACCGTCTCCAATTTGCCCGTGATCACCAACACTGGACCGTTGATGCTGGTCGGATGAATCCTGTTTCCTATTGCACCATGCAGATGGCCGATGATTCAATAGGAATAGTAAAGTCACCAAACTTCTAAAACCTGATCCTAAAAAGAGAAGAGAGTCCAGAAAATAATTAAAAGTGACAATTACACTCTGCAATATCACAATAGTAAGTCGGCTTACATTTTTGAAACAGACTGTACACTAACCCATCAAAATTCATGCGAAAACCAATCTGGACACAACACTGTTCATGCTGGTGGAGGCTTTGTAATGGTCTGGAAATATTTTCCTGGCTACTCTTGATCCGCTGATACCTGTAGGGCTACCTGAACACTGTTACCGACCACGTTCATCCTTCATGGTTACAGTGTGTCCCTTATCAGAAGGATACTTCTAGCACGACAATGCTATGTGTCACAAGGCTTGTATCGTCATGAAATGGTTTCAGGAGCACGGTAATGAATTCAACTTACTCCTCTGGCTATCACAGTCCCAATCTGATTTGAATTTTTGGGATGAGCTGGAACGGGTTATTCGAGGCATGGACCCATCACCATCCAATAAGCATCAACTGGACAAACATCACAGAACAATGCTTCCAGCAGCTAATTGAATCCATGCCACAGTGAATTCGTGTTGTTATGGCTGCTAGGGGTGGAGCAACACAGTATCAGAGGGGTGTTCCCAATAAATTGGCCACTCAGTGTTCACATGCATGCCAATTTTCATAAACACTAGTGTATTTTCTGTGTACTGAAGCTTTCGGTTTCATTATGCAGATGGTGAAGTTGTAGCAACGAAGCCAGGAACACCTAATGCCGAGCAAATGCAGTATCTTGAAATTAAAATGCAGGAGATGGAAAAAGCTAATATATGTACCATCTGCATAGAACGCCGACGCAACGTAGTCTTTCTGTGTGGTCACAGTGCTTGCTCAGAGTGCGCACAAACACTGAAAACTTGTCATATGTGTCGGAAAGAAATTTCCAAAACGATTAATTTATTCTAAAAGATTTCTGCCAATGATTATTTGTTTCACTAATATTTTCCAAATTTATTTATTGAATCATTAATAACTTCATTGTATGTATTACTAACTTTTATTTTGTTGTTGTTTTTTTAATATTTAAACTCAGGCTCAGGTCTTGGAGCTTTATTGTTTGCCGTAGCTATGGCTAGGATATATCAACGGTTGTGTCGATCAGGGGTCAGCAAACTTTTTTTTTTTTTTCTTAAGTGCCAAATACTACTCCAATCACATATGGAAGCAGTTTCCATTGATATTAAAGATGCTGACGTTGGAGAGGTCAAGTTCACTTCCCTGTACAACCCACCCAGGCATAAGTTAGTTCCTCGCCACCTAGATGAACTACTGTCTGGGCCCACTCCAGTCATTATGGCAGGTGATTTAAATGCGAAACTTCCACACTGGAACTCCAGATGCACTAATAAAAGTGGCTGGGTACTTTATAGGTACATGGTAGATCAGATCGACACTTCCGTCATTGGCCCTCTTGAAAATACATATTACTGTGATCACTCCCCTGCTAACACTAAGGCAGGTCCATGTGTTTAATTCATTTGAATAATTGCACTGAAAATTTACCATCCAGTTACCAAAAAAAATATTTAGGAAAGGAACATGTTTTACTATGCAACGCACATTTTTACATATTTTTTATTTATTGTAAAATGGACAAAAATATAATCGAAATTCTAATCTTTGGGAAGAAAATTAATATGTCCAATCGGTAGGTGTCTGAAAACTACCCTAATTTTTCGAATATAACGCGCTATCAATTATAACGCGCACCCTATAAACCTACATGAATTGTAAAAAAATTTGACTATAATGCGCACTCAAGTATAAAGCGCACCCTTTAAACCTACGTGAATAGTAAAAAAATTCGATTATAACGCACAGTCAGGTATAACATGTATGATGTCAAAAATACTAGAAAATAAAATAAATTTACGGTAGTTATTATAATCGCCCTTTTGATTTGCTTAATGGTAAAAAAATATGATACGAAACGGTTTTTCTAAAATAAATTTTTATAAATATTAAAAATTAAAAAATCAATTAAAATACCTAATAACAATTAAAAACCAATAAAGTCTTTGTCTTCACTATCGGAATGAAATAGTTCCATCCATTCAGCTAATGGCGCTGCAACTTGCGATGGTGGTTCTTGAAACAAGGCTCTTGCATCGGGGCTGTTCTTATGCTGGCGACTCTACTTCTTCGATCGCTTCGTTTTCTGGAGGCAAAAGCTTTGCTTTCCGAAACCCATTCACAATCGTATTTACACTGATCTTCTGCTATGCCTCCGTAAGGGTTAATCTTGGCATCCTTCGAACACTTATAACATGTATAATCATCATAGAAATTTTCATTCAAATCTGATCATTGGATATTATCAATTTTTAAAAACGCTTTTTCTCATTGCCGATGTACCTTTAAAAATATGGATCCGAGTATAACGCACACTCGAGTACAACGCGCAGGGCTTCTTGTAACTGTTTTTGACTGCAAAATGGTGCGCGTAATATTCGAAAAATTAGGGTAGTCGGGAAATCATTGCAAAAATCCTGTTTTGATGTGCCAATAATGGAGGCCCACATCATGAAAATTGATAATTATGAGAAATATCCAACAGCAAATATGGTATCTAACATTCAAAAATGTAGTCAGATGTTTAATGACACAAATGTAGAAGTGAGAATACAAGCTTTAAAACTTCAAAGTTTCGCCACAAGAGAGGACGTATCACAATTTGGAAAATTCTCTAATGACCTGTACAATTTTTCCCCAGATGTTGGAAAACAATGGAGAAAAAATTTAACATATTTTACTTACTAACTTACTTACTTACTTTTCAAACCCATTTATCCGTTATGGCCGTGAGGGCAGCAGCCCTATGGAGGATCTCCAGCGATCGCAATCTTCCGCCATCAAGCGCATGTTCTTCCTGGTAAAACCCAAGTGACTCGAACCCAGATTCTCCATGTAGTCTAGCCACCTGGTATCCACCGACCCTTTGGTCTCTTACCCTAACAAGTGCCCAGGAAGACCAGTTTGCATTGGCATCCGTATCACGTGGCCATACCAGCGCAATCGAGATCTCTCAATGCGGAGAAGTAGTGGCTCAACACCTAAAAAGTCTCTTATTGTGCTGCTGTGCACTCTATCTAGTAGGGTAACACCTGCCACACATCTCAGAAATCTCATATCGACCGCTTGTACCCACGATCTCACTCTTTTGGTCATTACCCAAGACTCGTGACCATAGGTGGGAATGGGGACAAAGATAGAAAATTTGAAGACTGAGAGCTTGGCTTTGTTTCCCAGCTCACGTTTCGTTACAATGGATCGCCACAGTTCACGTCTTACACAGCTTGCTGCACGATCCAAGCATCCAACTCTTTTTCCTGTTGCTCATCACTCGTAAATACAGTTCCGAGATACTGCTGAAGGTTAGTGCGAGAACACCCATCGCCTCGGCTGCTCCTGTCTATCCAGTCCATAAAGATAATGAACAAGAGCGGCGACAGTATGCACCCTTAGCGGAGTCCAACACCCATAATTGATATTAAAATATGTAAAAATGTGTTTTGCATAGTAAAACATGTTCCTTTTCTTTAATAATATCTTTGTAGTAATCAGATGGTAAATTTTCTGTGCAATTATTCAAACGTATTAAGCACATTGAGCTGCCTTTAGGTTATTAATTTTCTTTTGTCAGGGGCAGTAATCAAGGTAATCTAGAATAACAAGTAGGTCCAGTTTGTCAGAAGTGCTTAATGCGCATGCGTACTGTGACGTCACTGGATGAGTTATAGCTTTACTTCCGGCAGCATGCGGTAGCCATTATTCTGGTCACAAAAGAAAACGTTTTCACGTAAAAAACAAAACTCTTACGTTGTAGTTTTGAAGAAACGTTTATTTGTAAACTTACTATTTTATAAATTAATATTTTCTAATGCCTGCATAAATAAAGTTATTATGAAATAATATCGAAATTATTGTCTCTGTCTCTTAACTGCTAACGGTTCCGACGAATCAATTTCGAAATCTTATGACGAGGAATGATAATTAGGCCTAATGATAACAAGAAATACGTTATCGTCCTTGTCTCTGTGTTCGCTTAATGTTAACTATCTGCACATCGCGCGATGACTGATCATGAGACCAAGGTAAATTATTTTATATTTTAAAGACACCCCCCCCCCTTCTAAAGAACTGATATATACCCCTTTTTCTGTTTAGTCACAATAAATTTCACTTACCTTGCTCGCATGATCAGTCATCCGCGATGTGCGGATAGT
Organism: Rhysida immarginata; assembly: GCA_023313115.1. NCBI lineage: Eukaryota > Metazoa > Arthropoda > Chilopoda > Scolopendromorpha > Scolopendridae > Rhysida > Rhysida immarginata. Next base: position 238,557 of record JAHWFO010009692.1, on the reverse strand, counting down.
TAGCATTAACCCTGTGTTCACATTAAAAAGATAATACGTAAGTACATTTTAACAATAATTATAAATTACGTAAGTCCCTCCTTATAATGGCATTATTATTTAATTAAAATATATAGTAGAAAGAATGAGAATTGTGAAGGAAATGAACGAGTCGTCACGTGTCGCTATCGCACGACTGCTTTCATTGCCACCATGTTTTAGTTGCTGTTGAGGTTTCGATTTAGCGGGTATTGGTTTCGATGTCATCCAGTGACGTCAAAATACGCTTGCGCAGTAAGGCAATTTTTACCACTTCCGGCAAACTGACCCCCACCTTGTTCTAGATCACCTTGGGCAGTAATAAATGTTTCAGTTCTGCGGGCCAAACTCGAATTTGGGTCCATCTCTGGGACTTGGCTTCCAAGCTTGATCCAAAACAACAAATAAAAGTCAAAGGACACCACAAAAAATTTAGTTTTATAAGATTTTTTTATTAAAAAACTAAATATGTTAAAGCTATACAAAGTTTTAAATATATAACAAAATATTTACAGTTGTTTTTAAAAATAAATTTTATCAAATAAAAATTCAGTAATTGTATATAAAATCATTTCTGAAATTTTAACAGTTTTTTTTTTTATAAGACAAATACTTTTAAAAATACTTTTGTTTTATAAAAAAATAAAAATTATATCATCACTACCGTTAAAAAGTAATACAATAAATGAAAGCGGAAGTCTTTAAGAAACAACAGATTATATCCATGATCATGATGATGATGGCTGCTATGAAACATAGAAACTGAAAATGCATTCATATTATTAAACAAAGAATACGTCGTCTTTGACTGTCTAAATGAATCGATACGATGCGGTCTTAACATTCAATTCCCCTTTACATCAAAGATAGAAATAAATAATTTCAAGATTTGTTCTTTTCTTTCGCTATATCATTGTTCTCCATAACTAAAACGCAATAAACCATTTTCATACATAACGCAATGCTTCCATTGGTCAGTGTTGCCAAGTTGGTAGATTTTCTGCTACATGTGGTAGGAAAATAAATTAAAAGTAGATTTGTAGTAGAAAAACAACTCATGGTAGATTAGTGATAGATTAATAAGATTGAACGACTGAAAGGAATAAGTAGGGCCCTGCGATGCATCGTGTTTTCGATTGTTCTCAAACATCGATGCATCGGACAAAAACCCCGTCGGATATCGCCATGTTATGAGTGTTTCCTCCATAAACGACAGGTCGCGCTGCAGTCGAGACAGGCAACGGCCAATCAGAAACGTGCGTTAGCGCACGGGCCGATGGGAGATTTCTTGGGGTATATAAGAGCAGGGGTCGGATGAAGCCAGAGATGTTTGTAAAAGCATGATCTGTAACGGTCTCTGGATGAAGCATGGCATAATTGAAAAAAGTTGTAACAATAAAAGAACTGAATTTGTTTGAATATTATTTTGAATAAAAATATGATTTTAAATGCACGTACTGTGTGTAGTAGGAAAACGTGGTAGAAAAAAAAAGTAGTAGTAGATAGTGGTAGGAAAAGGACCCGGATGTTGTAGGACATCTGCTGGAAGACTTGGCAACATTGATATTGGTTCACAAACAATTTTGTTTCGGCTTACGAACCAATATTTCGGTTCACGAACAGGCGACGTCACTAACTTCTTATTCCAGGCATGCGTAGATAGATGGTGCTGCTTTGTACTATATGTATTCACTTTGTAATTTGTAGTCGTGTGAATATCACTCACAATTTAGGATTATATCTTCAATGTATTGTACTGTACCCATTTTGATCGCTGGAACGGATTAACTGTATTACCACTGATTTGAATGGGAAAGTTGCCTCAGTTCGTGACCATTTCCTAGAACAGATTAAGTTGCATTGTACTCAGTATTGCCAGATTGAGCTGTAAACCACAACTTAAGCTTTTTTGGAAACCAATCGGCATATTAAATTTTTACGGTATTTTGCGGTTTCATGGTTTTCTTTGGTTTATTAAATTATTGGGATTTTTTGGGCTTATTGTTGTTTGAACCAGTAAATCCAAACTCGGCTTACTCAGTAAGCGTGTCGTGGTGCTAAAATCTGACATTGCTTCCTGCACGAACAGCGTCCCGTGTTGCAAAACGCCTAGCACGGAGCACGGGCTTTTTTTTCGTCCATGTTTGTGTTAGTTCCCTACCATGATATCGGCACGCATGTTCATTGTGCCAGTGTTCCCCTCTCATGAAAAGCCATAATGGCGGAAAAACATCGCTTCGCTAAATTTTTATTTGTTCAAGAAAATCGGTTATAAACTGAAACAAGAAAGAAACAAAGTTATTTTTGATAATCAAAGAAGATTGGGTCGGCAGTAAAGTCCTATTGCTAAAAGCACCACTATCTCCATCTGGCGGTAAAAATTGTAACTCTGATTTTGCTGTGTGAAAACATGGATTTGATTCCCCATGAATGTGTGTAAAATGATCATGAATTATAGCATGAACACTGTATTCGTAGACGTGCGAAAAGCTGCACCAATTAGCATCTTTTTTCGAATCGTTGATTCAGATACGTTTATGCTCGATTGCTAAGCTGCCTGTTTGCTGTGCTCTAAAACAACACGTGTTCATTCAAAAATTACCTCTAGCACAGGTTGTGCTTTAGCTGAACACGACTAGCACCTAGTTTTTGAATGTAGCTACAGTCGTCCCTCTACAAATCGTCACTCTACAAGTCGGCAAGGCCATGGGACCGAGGTTGCCAACTTGTGGAGGGACAACTGGGTATGGAAATTATGCAAAAGTCTGCTAAAATTTCATTAGTACAAATGAATTCAGTGGGTTTTAAAGGATTTTTAGCTCCGTTTTGGCGTAAAAAATTTTCTTGAGTTGGCAACACTGCACTCAGGGTCATTAAAAGTCGGACTTTTTAAATTAAAATAATAAATTGTTATTTAAAATATACATTTTATTATGAATTATTTCAGGTATTTTGTGTAGTAATTCAAAATCATAAGGTTCTGACCGTCCTGCAGTTTTTGTTGTTCTTTGTGCACCAGTTACAGGATTTACACTGTAGAAGTATCTAGCAAAACTGGATGTACTTAGCTTTGTGTTAAGGATTTCTATATTGGATATTGACAGTGTTAGCAAACATAATATCTAGTATCTAGTACAGAGGGAGTTTTGCGCCATCCCAGTAAATAACGACTGCTACGAGATGACAGTAGCAGCCGGGACCGACGGCTTAACGTGCCCTCTGAAGCACGGGGGGTTTCATGATGGAAGAGCTGCTGGCGGACAAACAAGCCAGTGGCTGTCACCAACTGCTGGAAAACCAGCACTGGTCATTCAGCAAATGGGTCAGACTAAAGTCCCCCAACAGCCGTGCCCCAAATAGCTGTCCCGCCAGCAGTGGCCCTCAAGCCCTGGCCGTCACCCAGCCAGCAGCTGGCCGCAGCTGAAGTTGCTGAACTCCATCGATTAGCAAGCCAACCGACGAGACAACCAGGCCACGGCCACCCTGTAGCAAACATAATATACAATACTCCCTCTCCAATTCAGCATTCTTGACAGAGACAATTATTTTGATTTCCGAAGATCAGAAAATTTTTAGTCCTGATGACTTCTCTCTGTCCCCAAGGTTGTGGGAAGGATTCTTAAGAATTTCAGACCTCCTTCTCCAAATAGCCACTGTTTAGAGCCCTGGTTCCCAACCTGAGGGTTGCGAAAAAATTTTGGGCAGTCGCCAAGATTATTTTCATTTGCATTTATTTTTATGGGAAATTTTGAGAATTTTTAACATTTCCATGCCTATCACCCTGGTAAAATGCCTTTATTATTTAAATGTGAGGTGGGAAGCCGCAAGTTACTTGACTTAAAGATTGTCTAAACTCAAATCAACCAATCCACAAATGAAGCATTACTTATTCCTGGCATTTAGTTAGTGAAATCACAGCCAAAACAAAACCGAAACAAATCTGGCACTCGGTTAATCGAGAGGGGTTCCCAGTCTTTTGCAAATTACGACCCGCTTTCCTAAAAGTCAAATAACTTGCATAGTTTTGCTTTGTCTGGGTCATTGTTATTGCAAAAGGCCAAAATCTGTACTTGTATTTCGAAATTAGCACCCAGCTCGTCGTAATTTTCTCCTGTACGGGGTTGTGCATAACCTTTTGCTGGCGGGCTGCGACCTAAACCGCAGCGTTGTAGTACACTCTTATGACGCTTCGGCAGATAGTAGTTCATTGTGCGTCTATTGGTATCAAACAAATATGGCTGGTTTAATAAATGACAGTGAAGAGCAGCGTTTCATGGATAGAGTTCGTGCAAATGCAAATCGAGAGGATCAAACGAATGGCCCGGTGCATCCCCTGACCTAAACGTTGCTGAACATTTTGGAGCCGTGTTAAAAGATGCAGTGGAATCTTTAATGATTCAAGAACGTGGTGAAAATCGGTATTCTCGAGACCTTCTAATGGGACACCTGACATCTGTGCTGAAGGACATGGAGTACGATACTGCTCTGTTTGAGACACTCCTCCGCTCCTACCCGAAACGGATGCGTGCTGTTCGAGAAGCAGGTGGTGGCCACACTAAATATTGATGTGATAAAAGCAGAAATAAACGTACTTTTTGATTATCAACCGCAGAACATTCCACTTAGTTTTGTTTATTTTCCAGACCCCTAGCAAAAGGTTATGCACAACCCTGTATAGGACACTGTTTATGTTCCTTCACGTAACCTAAGCCAACATCATACAAAATCTAAGTTACAATGGCAAAATTGTTGCTACCAATGGCTCGTGACTGCTTATGCAAATAATTTGATAATGTATGAGAGACAACTAGGGACGCATTACTTTACACAGTACTTTGTGTCTGATTGTATTGCACGAGATATGAAATTCAGACAAGGTATCGATTACTATTGCGTGATCCTAGATCAGCTGCACATACTATTTCAACGTGCTTAGCTTGAGTTGCCTGAAATAAGCGTTTGGCTGAATAACAATAGCAAATTAGTTTATTTACAAGAACTTCATATATAGCACGGCTTATCTTCTAAAAGTCTAAATTCTAACAATTACCCAATTAACCTTTACCCATTCGCTTGCCCATACCAAAAACAAAGATATTAACAACGCAGAATTAAACATAAAAACGCACAATAACAATATCTCGACTCGACAACAAGCTTTCAACCAACGTTCTCTTAAAACTAGGTGAATAACCGAAAAAAACATCTACACAGCTACAAGTAGCGTTTGATCAGCAATGGACGGGTAAGACGGAAAGATAACTTTTTAAACAGATTTTGTTTTCAGACTGGACCCAATTAACGTGCGTTTGATGAGCAGTAAAATGATGAGGCGAAAGCGTGTTTCGTAAATGAAAATAGGAAAGATTCCTCAGCCTGTGAGAATCATAATCTAACGATGCCAAAACTCTAGCTTGCTAAGCATGCGTGGACATAAAGCAATGTAGTCGAACCTCTTAGCATATATCTCTAGCAATATTTCGAATCTCGCGGGAACAGAAAAAAATTCGAGATAAAAGAAGTTTCGAGATGTGGAGGGTTAGGTTAGGTTTAGGTTAGATTTAAGTTAAGTTGTTTACCAAATAAACAAAATTTCATATCTAATAATGCTATTGGGTCAGCACTATCCATGTGATTGCCCTGATTAAAAAGTAACCTAACTTTTAAATAAGACTTAAAACAGTAAGAAACGGAGAAGAATAGGAGATGAAATGGAACATGTATAAAGAGTAATGCCACAAACTAATACCTCGTTCAGACTGCACATCTGGATCATGATCCAGACGTCAATCCTGATCAGGAAGTGCAATGTGAACGGAACATCATTCGTCGGATTGTGATTCATTCACACGAATGATGATCTGCTCAACGATGTTCCCGAAACGTTGCCTCAAATTATGATCGAAAACGAGGCTCTAGAGCTTCCACCCAGATTTCTCAACAGAGATTTCTTAATCAATCACACTAGCGTGCATGAGGTGTAAACACTTCTCGACCATCAATCATGATCACTTGAATCATGATTGAGCCGAATTATGATTCACAGTGGGAACGAGGTGTAAGCATGCTCACTTATCTCATACAGCAACGAGATTGAAAAAACTTTTTCAAGAATTTTTTTCGTAACGCACGAGAATCGTCTAACTTTAACGAAAGTTTTCGAGGTTATCGAGGTTCGAGTTAGCGAGGATCGACTCTATTATCTACATATCCTCTTGGCATGTTAGAGTAAGGAACTTAGTCCACAGGTTGGGATTAATTTTCCTAATGAATCTATTCCTTGAAGTACGAATTGAAAACTGGTCTTATGAAGCTTTTGTATCATGCGACACTTCAGATGTATAGGCCGCACTTTTTTATAAATCTTTTGGAGCCTCCGACTATTAGACTATGATTATGAGTAGAGAGAGTGAAGAGAATAACCAAACCAGTTTTCAATCTACTCCAGAAAGAAGCACAGGACGTTCACAAAAGATTGTCACGGTTTCTTGTGGCGTTTATGCAGGGTCATACCCAGGATTTTTTTTTATGGGGGCGGACCTGGACGTGTCCTCTTTTTTTCAGTCTTAAAAATGGACCAGGCTGTCTTTTCGAAAATGGGGAACTATCCTTTTAATTTGCTGTGCAATATTATGCGATATGCCAAGGCTTCCTTTAAAGCATGGTTCCCACATACGTAAAACGTCAGCAAACACCACAAAGCAGAAAAATTTTATGACGTCACTTCCTGCTTTCGTCTTCCTGCCCGACATAAAACTCTCTTATCTTCATAGGCTATAACTCGAAAAAACAGGAGTTTATTGTCAGTTAGAAAGACAAAAGCAGGAAGTGACGTCATAAAATTTTTCTGCTTTGTAGTTTCTGCCATTATTTTTAGGCATGTAGGAACCACGCTTAAGTCAAAGAAGCCCTCAGAAGGCCTTGAGATTGAAAATCAAAGGTTTTGCATTCCTAACAATGTCATTGCTACGAACACTCAAGCCCTTTCTAGCAAGCATTGTTTGCTCACTACCTTTTGTATGACGTCAGAGCCCTCTGTGCTGAGGCATTGTGTCTAGAAGGTGTTGCTATAACTCATCTCGCTATATTTGTAGAGAAACTCGTACAACTAAAGTGACCCCTTTAGAAAGTGGTCCCTTTACTTGTTACATGACTCGAACCTTTGCCTTCATGCTTTATCGTTTTTCCAAAACGTCAAAAAAATGATTTTAATATTTTTTTATTTCTGAAATGGAATTTGAAAAGCCAAAAAGACAATAACTCGAAGTTCCTTTCTAAAGCTGTAAATTGTCGCTAAAGCCAGACTGGCACTAAAGTGGATTCTGCGGCGGTGGCGTCGAAAGCAAGCAAACTTTCCAACGCAAAAAAAAAAAAATACAACATCGCAAAATGAATGCTTTCGCTCATTTCGTGTAGCGGAGATTGAAATTTCATCTGATTTGTTATCAATCAAAATGCATGGCATATCGCCGCTTAGTTCATCTACTAAAGAGCAGCCATGAAAGAAGCCGAAAAAACCTTCGGTTTTGGACATTATGATGACGTAGATGCCAAGTTCACCCGTATTGGCTGCCACTGTTGCTTGCCACCGCATACAATGGCAAAAGTAAAGCTCTTTTCTATCGTGTTTTCCACCTGATTTTCGCCGCACTCTCATTACGTCATTTCTTGCCGTCGAAGCTCTGCCATTGAGGAATCTGTCGTAGTGTGAATCTGGCTTTAAGAATTGCAGCTTCTGCAACAGTGGCGTCGAAGGCAAGCAAACTTTCCATCACGAAACCGTCATGATAATTCCCATAAGCGAAAAAAGCAGAAAACGACATCGTGAAATGAATATCCATTTCGTGTGGCGAAGATTGAAATCGAACATAGATTCTTTCATCCGATTTGTTCTAAATTACACGGTCGTTATCTATTTTGTTCACACATGAAATTTAGTATGCACCTCGCTGCTCAGTTTATCTAATAAAAAGCAAGAAACTTTCGATGTTAGATATGATGTAGCGACGATGCAGGTGCTAAGTTCGCCGTGATTGGCTGCCGCTGTTGCTTGGCGTCACGTACAATGGCAAAAGTAGAGCTCTGTTCCATCATGTTTTCAAGCCGATTTCTGTGAAGGCTCTGCCGTCGCGGAATCCGTCGTAGTGTGAATCTGGCTTTAATTGTCGAAGACTCTGTGATCATAATGTGATTCAGGACTCTGATATTTTCAAAAATATGTTGATATTTGGACGAGATTTACTTCTTGATGACCTTCCACCTGTAGACTAGCGTGGAGTTGAGAAAATAGCCTCGGAACCCTCAGAACTTCTAGCATCAGCTGTAACCCTATCGAACGCGAAAGCTGATCTTCAAGGAAAGGTGAAAGCTCATGATGTCATAAGTCAGTTAGCGCAGGTGCGGAGCACTTTTTTTTTTTTTTTTGCGTGTATTTATTTGCTTTTGCAAAAAAAGGTCGCTTAAAGGCCGGAACTGTAGCGGAAAAAAAAAGCACGTGAAGTAAGCAGCACAGTTTTGACGTAATACTGCGGCGTGAAAAACGCTACCATCTAGAGTTGAGGTGGATTCAATTTTGCGTCCTTTATGGGAAAACGGTAAGCGATCGAAGGAACCCTTGGGATAAAGCATAACGTGCCGCGGGAACTGATCGGCGCAATGACCACTGCGGTTTTAACCGTTCCGCTTTCTGCGACGGATAGTGGGAACCGGCCTTTACTCGCATGAGTTCTCCACCAATACAGCGAGACGGACTATAACGCAGTTGGCTACTGATAGCAATTAGCTACTTAGGCCTAGCAGCAATCAGGTACGAGAAATTAAACGATTCAAATTTCAAACCTCGAGAATCATTTGTGAACTACCTGTGCAAAAAATTTTACCAAACGCAATTACATAGAAATTTCAATATAGAAAATATTCTTGGCACTAGTTTTTATCGGAAGAATTGTTTCATTCGACTGCTTCTAAAAAAGCTCGAGGACTATCATTAGAGCCGCTATCTCCAAAAAGACCAATTGCACTATCCGCTTCTGTCTTTTAAGGCCACTTTTGTATTTGCACTTCTGATTTTGTCTTTTCAAGTGAACACTATGTACACAACGCATCTTTTTCGGAAGACAAATCTTCAACAATACACCTCATTATGCAATGTAAATCGGAAGTTCCGAGCTCTGTTGTTCGGCGATGCAATGTGGTGTGGATTCTGCTGATGTTCATAAAATGTAAACCCCATTCTGAGTAATATTAATAAAAATGCATATGATGATACACGTAATAATACAAGAAACGTGTTCTGAGCAGGTGATGTCTCCTTCCCTGGAAAAGTCAACTTCTTTTCTGCTTCCCAGTAACGATAGTAAATATGCGATAAACTGATACAACAAGAGGTTCAAATCCTTTACCATGTTTCACATTTATAATAGGCGTTCATGGGATAGCGGTAAGAACAGCCGTACGTCCAGACAAAGTCTTGGGAGTGTGCAAGAGCTCCGTTAACCCTGGAAAGAAACGGGTGAAAGTGTTTAGGAATATCGCATCCAAGTGAAAAGTTGTAGGCAGCGCTTAGTAAGAAGGTTGATTGGGATGATCTAAGTCAAGTCTAACGGCCACTTTCAATAGGAACTGTAAATTTCCAATGTAGATTAAAATTAAAAATGAGCGGAAAATTTCGGGACCTGTATATAATGGTTGTACAAATGAAAACGAAAATTTGTGTGGGGGAAAAAAAGACGACGTGTAGGATCGTAAGTTTTTGTTTTCAACAATTGCGAAACCCCACGTGCAAATCGAACAACGGGTTTCAAGGGTTGCATTATGCCTTAGTTGTTTCTCGGTTATATGTCTAAAAATAGCCTGCATGGTTTTTCGGCCCAATGGCTAAGATGTACACTGAGTTAGCAAAACTCATGGGATAGTTACTTAATATCTGGTCGGGCCACCTCTGGCCCTGTAGAGTGCAGCAATATGGCTTGGTAGTGAGTCTGCAAATCCCTGGTACACTTCTGGAGGCAGTTGACACAAGATAGTCTGCATAGCCGAAGATAGTTGCTGCCCGTTCGTGGGCGGATGATCCAGTGCCCGGAACCTGACTTCAACAGCATCCCAGATATGCTCGATGGGATTCATGTCAGAGCTCCGGAATGGCCAGCTCAGTCGTTGGACCTCTCCTGCATGCTCCTCGAACCATTCGCAGACGACATTGGAGCGATGTGGTGGAGCATTGTCATCTTGAAAGACTGCTACATCGTCAGGGTGTTGAAATGTCAAAAACGGGTGCAGATGGTCTCCGATGAGTTGACGACACCGTGGACCATTCAACGTTTGGTCCAGGATAACCAGAGGGCCCATTCCAAATCAGGAAAATGCACCCCAGACCATCACTGACGCCCCACCACCTGTTGGCGTGCGGGATCCATCGTTTCGTGAGGTCTGCGCCACACACGGTGCATCCCATCAGCTTGGTACAGTTGATATCGTGACTCATCTGACCATATAACGTTACGCCACTGTTGCAGAGTCCAGCCAAGATGGTTGGTGGCAAATGCACGCCAGAGTGTCCGATGATGCTGGGTAAGCATTGGCACCCGTGTAGGGCGACGGCTGCCAAACCCGAGGGCATGCAGATTCCGACGGATTGTCCACCAGTGCGGCCAGTATTCAACTGGTCTGTGATTTGCTGCAGTGTTGCGCTCCTGTCTCTCTGAATCATTCGTCCCAGGTGTCGCCGGTCACGATCATTCAGGGCAGCTGGAACTCCGGTATGGTGCCTGTTGTGGACTGTGATGCCTTCATCCAGCCATTTCCGATACACCCTGGAGACAGTTGAGCGGGGAAAGCCAAATTCCTGCACCACTGCCGAAATAGAACATCCCATGCGTCGGGCACTTAATATCATACCCCGTTCAAAAGACGTCAACTCGCGACGACGTGCCATTTCTGATTAATCACTTATCCAAGCTCATCTCACAACGTCTAATGGTCCATTCCCAGAATCCGTTACCCCTGTGAATTCGTGAGCCATGCCCATCAATCAATGTGCTTGCTATCCCATGAGTTTTGCTAACTCAGTGTATACCTTTGTGGTTTCTTGGCTATATGTGAAAGAAATCTTCCCCTCTTTCTTTTCCGCCTGTCTG
>JAHWFO010009692.1:165047-192404 GCA_023313115.1 Rhysida immarginata | reverse complement strand
AAGTAAAGCCGTTGGTCCCATGTAGTCGTTTGCCGACTGCACGTTAAAAAACCCCTCTCGAGGAAAAATTTGCAGCCCCTATAACGCCGTCCTGAAATGACTATGGCAGTTGAAAAGGACGTTAATACCAAACAAACCAAACCAACCGTTACACATTCATTAAAATATTTCCATCCAATCCCAAGTCATTTCTTGGATTGAGTACACTTTTCATTCAACCCTCGTACATACAACGTGAGTGTTCAAAGCAATTATTATTACAGAAAACAAAAGCAATATGTCGAATTACTGACCTGTTAATCTGTGGTTATATTCATCCAAAGGTTTCCGTATCATCAATGACAAATAAGGAATATATTGGCGAACCAATGTCCACATTAAATAACTGTTCAGGATACTGAAGCAAAGAAATAAACAAACAAATTCATTAGTTATGACGAACACACTCAAACGAGATACAGAGGTGGCAACAACGATAATGAATGAAGTTTGAAAAGTAACTGGTCGCACTCAGTGGAGTCTGGAGTCCAGTCACCTGCCTCGATAAATTCACACAATTCGAATCTTTGACTGTACATACGAGGCCTGTCTAAAAAGTATCCGACCTTTGGCCATAAAAAATATTCTGAATACCGGACGGTGTTGGGACCCTAATCTCCTTCAAAGTAGGCCCCTTGGGCTTGCACACACTTAGCCCACCGACCCTTCCACTGCTGGAAACACCTCTGGAAGTCTTCTTTTCGAATGGCGTACAGCTCCGTCGTCGCGTTCCGCATTATCTCTTCTCTACTTTCAAAACGGGATCCTTTCAATGGCGTCTTCAATTTTGGAAACAACCAGAAGTCGCAAGGAGCCAGGTCTGGAGAGTAGGGAGGTTGGCGAACGGTTGTAATTCCATGTTTGGCTAAGAAAGTGAGGATCAATTGGGATGAATGTGCAGGGGCGTTGTCGTGATGCAAGTGCCAGTTGTTCGCCGTCCACATGTCTGGTCTTTTGCGCCGAACTGCGTCACGGAGTCGCCGGAGAACATCTTGATAGTACTCCTTTGTCACTGTTTGTCCTTCCGGTGCGTATTCGCGATGCACAATTCCACGGACATCAAAGAAAACAGTCAGCATCACCTTGATTTTGCTTCGCACCTGCCGCGCTTTCTTCGGCCTTGGAGAATCGGGATGCTTCCATTGCGACGACTGTCTTTTTGTTTCTAGGTCGTACCCGTACACCCACGACTCATCTCCAGTTATCACGGTGTTCAGAAACCCAGGATCAGTGTTGGCGGTGTCCAGAAGATCCTGCGCAATGTCAAAACGGAGGTCTTTTTGTTCCGGCGATAACAACTTGGGTACGAATTTCGCAGACACTCGAATCATGTTCAAATCATCATGCAAAATTGCATGTGCAGAATCTTTACTCACTCCAACCTCTTCTGCAATCTCCCGCACTGTCAAACGACGATCTTCCATCACCAAATTTTGCACCCGCTCAATAACAGCTGCACTCCGAGCAGTTTGGGGCCTGCCAAAACGCCGCTCACTCTCAGCTGATGTGCGGCCATCTTTGAATCGGTTAAACCACCCCATCGCATCTTCTCCAAACACCTGCTGAATCTTACCAATTGTTTGGCTTTGAGAATCACCAAGCTTTCGACAGAATTTGATGCAGTGTCTTAGCTCAATTCGTTCAGTCATCTTGCGAGAAAACTAAATCCGACGAACACTACGAACAGCACCTTACTTGGCGAGCACTAGCCGCGGACTGGCACAAGCGATCGCGGTGGAAAAATTCAAGCATGCGCATTAAGGTTCCTCCTTCCACTGTGCACAGTGTCGCCGCCTTAGAATCACTACTTTGCGCGGGAAAAATCAAGGTCGGATACTTTTTAGACAGGCCTCGTACTTATTTCTGAGGTCGTCCGAGGGCACAAGTCCGGACTAGAGGCTGGGTGGTCCCAACAGAAACAAATCAGTTTTGCTTTAATGACGTTGGCCACATGCAGGCGTGCGTTGTCATTAAGAAATTGAACATAGTTTCCTGCGTTAAAAAATACGAGGGCTGTAAATTAAATAGAGGCAACTTAACCTTGAAACTCGCAGAAGGGCAGGCATGCGCAAATAGGATATGGGAGCGGTGAGGTGGCGCTGTTGTCGATGTGTAGAGTGCAAAAAACAGTCGATCTGCTTAGAAGGGTAGTTGTTGTGTGGCGTTAAAGTGAGGAGTTTCGATTCCATCGCTCTAAAGCATGTTTTCAAAACATGATCAGCGGTCGTGGCTTAAAATCGAGGTTGCCCATGGCAAAAGTGCAACAACATGCTATCGAGGATTAGTGGAAGCCTGTGGCACAAATGCTTTACCGTATAGGACAGTAGCACGATGAGTTCGAGCATTTCGTTCGGGTTGGAACGAGACTGCGGATTTGCAACGCACAGGTCGGCCCTCCATTCCTCAAGAGCAGATTGACATCCTGAGCGGTCTCCTTATCATAGACCGCCGATGGACTGTCCGAGAATTATCCTTAGAGGTTGGTCTGAGTCATCAAACGCTGTGGTGCATAATGAAGAAATCTCTCAACATGAGGAAAATTGCTTCCCGCTGGGTTCCACATCGACTAACCGAAGTACAGAAATGGCACCAGTATGCACTGGCTGGCACCCACTTGGTGAGATACCGCAATGAAGGAGACGCATTTCTGCAGCGTATTGTCGCCATTGATGAAACATGGGCACGAGCCTATGAGCCTGAATTAAAGCGTCAATCAAATGAATGGCGTCACCAAGGTTCGCCACGTCCACAGAAATTTCGACAGGCACCCAATCGGGTGAAAGTTATGCTGATTGTGGCATACGACTGGGACGGTGTGATTCTTACACATGCTGTACCTGAAGGACAAACTGTCAATTGCCGATTTCTACAGCACCATCTACGTCCGGCTATGCGGCGCAAACGTCCACGTTTATTGCACAACAATCTCCCTATCGTGTTGCATGACAACGCTCGTTGCCATGTCGCAAACAAAGTCACTCTCCTATTGCGACGGTGGCAGTGGGAAATCCTGGAACACCCTCCCTACTCACCCGACACGAGTCCTTGTGACTTCGATCTGTTTCCGAAGTTGAAGGAACTCCTCCGCGGTCACCGATTTCGTGACGTTTCATCTGTACTCCACGCATAGGGCGCTCGGTCGCTCATATCAACAATCAACACCAAGGTAATCTAGAATAACAGGTAGGTCCAGTTTGTCAGAAGTGCTTAACGCACATGCGTATTGTGACGTCACTGGATGACTTATGGCTTTACTTCCGGCGTGTGCGGTAGCCATTATTCTGGTCACAAAAGAAAACATTTTCACGTAAAAAAACAAAACTCTTACGTTGATTTCTGAAGAAACGTTTATTTGTAAACTTACTATTTTATAAATTAAAATTTCCTAATGCCTGCATAAATAAAGTTATTAAGAAATAATATCGAAATTATCATCTGTCTCTTAACTGCCAACGGTTCCGACGAATCAATTTCGAAATCTTAACAAGGAATGATAACTAGGCCTAATGATAATGAGAAATACGTTATCGTCCTTGTCTCTGTGTTCGCTTAACTATCCACACATTGCGCGACGAGTGAACATGAGACCAAGGTAAATGATTGGTAATTATGTAGATAACGGCCTCCACCCCAACTTGCGTGTTTTCCTACCTTGCGTTGTTTTTTAACATACATCTTGGGTTGCTTAGTGTTTTTGGGGGGGGGGACGAAAGATTTAGTTTTTATTTATGGTGTAAACTAGCTTTAATTTCAGCAAACTTGTTCCACTCTCGGCGCTCCGCGCCTCACATAGGCCCTGCGGGCCTCGTTCAATAAGGCCCATTGGTCACTGTTGTCCGTTACTCGAACGCCTCTGGCGTTCTGTCTATGACATCCCCCTCCGGGGTAAGTTAATGATATATACCCCAACTTGTTTGGTCACAGGGGGAAATTGGTTTCCCCCCGGCCGGTTACAGGAGGCCAATGGTTAGTATTTTCCATTGACCATTTTCACCATCGTCTGCGTTTCCGTGCCTGACTTCAACCGCTACCACCAGATGGCGTTGCGTATCTAGTATCTGGAAGAAGGAAGTCGGCGCCATTAAACCTAAAGGAGACCGCTTTCGAGCGAAAGAAAATCACGTTCCCACCAAAAATAAAAACTAAACTTTTCGTCCACCCCCTCAAAAACACTAAGCAACCCAAGATGTATGTTAAAAAACAACGCAAGGTAGGAAAAAACGCAAGTTGGGTGGAGGCCGTTATCTACATAATAACCAAATGATTTTACCTTTTAAAGACACCCACTCCCCTTCTAACGAACTGATATATAACCCTTTTTCTATTTAGTCTCAGTAAATTTCACTTACCTTGGTCGCACGATCAGTTATCGCGCGATGTGCTCATAGTTAACATCAACGCACCCTGTGTTCACATTAAAAAGATAATACGTAAGTACATTTTACAATAATTATAAATTACGTAAGTCCCTTCATATAATGGCATTATTATTTAATTCAAATATATAGTATAAAGAATGAGAATTGTCAAGGAAATGAACGAGTCGCCAAGTGTGGCTATCGCACGACTGCTTTCATGGCCGCCATGTTTTAGTTTCTGTTGAGGTTTCGATTTAGCGGGTATAGGTTTCGATGTCATCCATTGACGTCAAGATACGCTTGCGCAGTAAGGCAATTTTTACTACTTCCGGCAAACTGACCCCCACCTTGTTCTAGATCACCTTGAATCAACACCATGCCACTGGTCTACAACGGCTTCCCGACATTTGGCAAAAGGTGATTTGCTTTGCTGGTGATTACATAGAAGGAATGTAATGCAATTGTACTTGTAAGTTCATTAAAAATTGATTTATACCTATGTTGCCATTACTTAATTTACAGCCCTCGTATATGGCGTTACATTCTGATATCCTCTGTACTTCACCATGTGGGCTTCTATTGCAGAAAATGTGTTTTGGTTAGTTGCAGTCTGTATCGGTCAGACTTTTCGATGGAATTTCAAATCGTTCATAATCATTATTGCCCACCTTCAGCAGCATCAAAAGCAAATATTTGTAAAAATCCTACCTGCTATCCGTTGACGATATAATTCTAGAGATTTCGTTTAAGTACGTTATGTTAGCCATCACTTGAGTTCCGTCAGTGACGTGAAAATCATGGAATAAGGCATTGAGATGGTCAATCCATCTGATCTTAAAATTTTAAAATTCATTTAATTAAACAAAATGTTACAAGAATATAAAATTGAGCATATACTGAGTGGCCAGTTTATTAGGAACACCCCACTAAGATGGTGTTGCGCCACCCCTAGCACGATTTGCCATGGCATGAATTGAATTAGCCGCTGGAAGTATTGTTCTGTGATGTTTGTCCATGCGGATGCAACGGCTGCTCCCATTTGATGCTTATTGGATGGTGGTGGATCCATGCCTCAAATAACCCATTCCAGCTCATCCCAAAGATGTTCGATTGGGTTCAAATCCGACTGGGACTGTGGTGGCCAGAGGAGTAAGTTGAATTTATTATCGTGCTCCTGGAACCATTCCATGACGATACGAGCCTTGTGACACGAAGCATTCTCCTACTGGAAGTATCCTTCCGATGGGGGAAACACAGTAGCATTCGTGAAGGGATGAATGTTGGTTTGGTTTGGTTTGTTTAGTATTAACGTCCTTTTCAACTGCCATGGTCATTTCAGGACGGCGTTATAGGGGCCGCAAATTTTGCCTCACAAGGGTTCTTTAACGTGCAGCCGGCAAACGACTACACGGGACCAACGGCTTTACTTCCCTTCCGAAGGAAGTGCGTGATCTCAGGATTTTCCCCCTGAAAAAATCCTCGTCGTCCTCGGCCAGGATCGAACCCGCGTCCTCGGGCATCAGAGGCGATCACGCAACCCCTGAGCCACCGAGGCCGATGAAGGGATGAATGTGGTCGACAACAAAGTTCAGGTAGCCCTGACCATTAGGACGTTGTTCTACAGGTATCAGCAGACCAAGAGTATGCCAGGAAAACATTCCCCAGACCATTACAGAGCCTCTACCAGCGAAACAGTGGAACCCAGACAGGAGGGGTCCATCACTTCGTGCTGTTGTCTCCAAATTCTGCGTCGGCCATCTGCATGGTGCAATAGGAAACGGGATTCATCCGACAAGCAGACCTTCTTCCAGTCGTCGACTGTCCAGTGTTAGTGATCACGGGCAAATTGGCGATTTTTTTGTGGTTTTGGGTGGAGATGAAATGTACCCAGATTGGCCGCACCAATGTACAACATGTAGTGCGTTCAGAAATGTTATTCTGCGGTCCAATGTTGTACTCCATGTTGAGTTGACGAATCGTGACATTTCTATTCGCACAAACAAGCCTTCCCATCCTATGCTCACCCCTTGGATCGACAAGTCGTTCGTGATCACAGGCTTGTCTCTGGCTGGTTATTTATTTTTTGGCAAACCCTTGAAATGGTTGTTCCAGAAAAGCCTAGAAGACGTGCAGTTTCGGAAATACTTAGCCGGGCACCAACTATCATCCCGCGCTCGAAGTCACTGAGATTCTTTGTTTTCCCCATGGTGACGGTCAAACCACTTGCAGTTGACAGGTGTGTTCACGCTTCATATTGGTACCGACTATCATGTGACCAACAGCATTAACACCGAACTCAGCCTTCTTCAGATACCCAAGTCAACAGTAGGCGATGTCATTATGAAATGGAAGACCCGGGGATCAACAACAGTTCAACAACGAACCGGTAGACCCAAGAAACTAACGGACAGAGACCGTCGAGTCCTTCGTCGTGTCACCCGCAGCAACCGGAAGTCCTCGGCGGAAAAAATTGCCACAGAGTTTCGAAACGCCTCTGCAAACGATGCCAGTACCGTGACGATTCGTCGGGAACTGCACACGATGGGATTCTATGGCCGTGCTGCTGCCCACAAGCCCCACGTCAGCAGGGTCGACGCCAAGCGACGTCTGGACTGGTGCAAAGCCCACAGAAACTGGACAATGGACCAATGGAAACGTGTAATGTGGACAGACGAATCTCGCTACACACTCTGGCAATCCGATGGACGAGTTTGGGTTTGGCGCATACCTGGAGAACGCTTCTTACCTGAGTGCACAGAGCCCACAGTCAAGTTCGGAGGAGGAGGAGTCATAGTGTGGGGCTCGTTTTCACGGTACGGACTGGGCCAGCTCGTTCCTGTGCAAGGAATCATGAACTCTGACCGTTATCTGAATGTTTTGGACAACTGTGCACTTCCAACGTTGTGGCAATTTTTCGGAAACGGGCCATTTCTCTACCGACACGACAATGCTCCGTGCCACAAAGCGAGGCGTGTACGGCAGTGGTTTGCGGACTCAGGGATTGAAGAAATGGGTTGGCCGGCACAAAGTCCCGACCTCAATCCTATAGAGAGTCTGTGGGATGAATTGGAAAGATCACATCGGCCACCTTCTGTACCTGAACTGATTCTCGCTCTTCGGGAGGAATGGAGGAACATTCCAGAAAGTACCTGCCAACATTTGGTGGAAAGTCTTCCCCGAAGGGTGGAAGCTGTGATTCGGGCAAAGGGATGTGCAACGCCCTATTGATTTCCATGAAATCGTGGCTAGAGCGCCAAAGTGCATGTGTCCGGATATTTGTGATCATATAGTGTACTTAAGTGGTGTTGCTAATCAAGTTCATGTTCCTATCATGTTGATGGCATATCCCAATGGAGATGGCTTCTTCCAATAAGACACAAATTCATGAGGCATGGTGTCAGATACCTCGGATCGCCTTTCAACATCTCATGGAGTCAATGCCAATAAGAATCGTAGTCCTCTGTATCTGTTGAAGGAAAAGGTGGCCCAACAAAGTACTGATAGGGTGGTCATAACAATCTAGCCACTCTAGCTCTATTGCTTCACTGCTGATCTCTCTCTTTCTTTAAAATTTTAATATAAAAATTAAAAATCAAGATCATTTACACTTACTCTAGTTGCCGACTGTTGAAGTTTCTGAATGGTTATGGGCTTCTGCTGCATCTGAAGTTTATTGAATCTTTCTTCGGGATAGATCTAAATAACAAACGCACAGGAAGAGATTTCACGGATCAATTTCAAACTTCCAAATTGATAGTAAATAATAAGAATGGATACATACAGAATAAAAGAGAACGGTTCAAAGTCAAGCGAATTACGGCCGGTTGCAACAACGTCAGTTAAAACGACCCTAACTTTCGCTTAGTTAACGATCGGTTAAGTCCTTTAACCGGGAAATGTTGCACCGATCCTAGTTAAGTCTCATTTAGCTAACTGAATGTAATTTGAGTAACGAAGGGTGTGATTGGTTCGTTTTGCTCCAATTAAACTTCCGGTCGACATGGCCGATTGTTTTCAATTAGCTGTTTGATAACTATATTATCCAAATAGGGTATCAATTTAGCTGGTTGATAATTAGTTTATCCAAATTGATATTTGAAAATTAGCTTATCCAACTAGTTATCCAATTAACATATCCATTAATCTTTTCAATTAGCTCTTTGATAATATTAACTTATCCGTTTAGCTGTTCGATAATTAGCATACCCAGATTGCTGTTTGAAAATTAGCTTATCCATATAGCATACCCAATTAGCTATCAAACTAGCTTATCCAGGAGCTTATCCAAATAGCTGTTTGATAATTAGCTTATCCAAATTGCTATTCAAATCGCTTATCCATTTGGCTTATCCAAATAGCTAATTCAAACTGCTATTCAAATCTCTTATCCATTTAGCTTATCCAAATCGCTTATCCAAATAGTTGTTTGATAATTAGCTTATCCAAATAGCTTATCCAATTAACTTATCCAATTAGCTTGTCCATTTAGCCTATCCAATTAGCTTATCCAATTAGCTTATCCAAATAGCTTATCCAATTAGCTTATTCAAACAGCTGTTGGATAATTAGCTTATCCAAATCGCTTATCCAAACAGTTGTTTGATAATTAGCTTATCCAGATAGCTTATCCAGTTAGGTTATCCAATTAGCTTATCCATTTAGCATATCCAATTAGCTTATCCAAATAGTTTATACAATTATCTTATCCATTTGGCTTATCCAAATAGCTTATCCAAACAGCTATTCAAATGGCTTTCCAATTAACTTATCCAAATAGCTTATCCATTTAGTTTATCCAAATAATTTGTACAATTAGCTTATCCATTTATCTGTTTGATAATTAGTTTATCCAATTAGTTTAATATATAATTCTATTTTGGAATGCCGTTTTGCTTCGCTAACCATGGACTTAAACCGTGGTCATCGAGCGTTTAAGTTAAACTGCCACTTAACATCTGGTTAAACCTTAAACTCTCTAGATGCAACGCAAAAAATTTTAAACGGGACTATAACGAAGAGTTAGTTTTAACTGACGTTGTTGCAACCGGCCGTTAGACGAATTATAGCATATTTTATTTTTTATTTTTTTGGTACGATTGTTGTGTTATAAGTTTGAGTGTGCGTTGTTGCGAAGCATTGTTCTTCGCAACAGTGATCATGTGTCGATATTGCTAACATTGTCGTCTTGAGGAGGTTTTCTCTTCTAGGAAAACAACGTCAGCGTTCTTTTAGGTTTTTATTTTTTCTGTTGTTTAAAAACTGTTGTGGAGGTAGCTTTCGTAAAGGAAGGTTGTTTTTTTTTTTTTGGTTATGGAAAAATAAGCAAAGATGCCGAGGCCTAATGTATATTGCAGGATAGGATGGAATGGAACCTGGGTGAAGATGGGCGTGAGCTCTTCCTATCTTGTTTAGCGCTCAAAATAAAAAGTTTGTGTTGCTGCTCCATGACCTTGTTAAAAAGCGTCCTCCAGTATTTAAAGATATATAAACAGTATTGGTAATTAATTTGCGTTTGAGGGGTGTGGTGAAGTAAGCTCGGCATTCCGGATTAAACGTCGCTGCGCCCCATGGGTAGGGAAACTTTGCTGCAGACAGGCAGCTGATGTGGAGGTAAGCCGCTCAAGGCGAGGAGGAAAATCAGCAGTGCAATTGTGACGACAACTTTGGTGAGTTGCATTTTTTTTTTTTTTGCTTTGAGGTCCAAGACACGGTAATGGGAACGACTATGTACGAGGAAGAATCAAATGAAATCCGCAATTAATTTTTTTCTACTGCAGGGAGAATGTTCGCTTGTACATTATTTTTCAACATAGGAGAAAAAAATGAAAGAGGGGCTTGCAATCATAGAATTACCATGGCTATACGCCTCTCGAAGTTAAAAATGTCGTCTGCAAACGTATAGGCTGTATTTCGTGTGACTTCAAACGACGAAGCTATGTCGATTAATAAGCGGTAATATCCATCTACTACCTACAAAAAAAATAAAAAGAAAAAATAGTTATCATCATTCAAACGTAACTGTTGATAAGCAAAAGAAATAAAGGAATTTTACCTTATCTTCCCGTCTTCTATGATAGTAAACTCGATTAGGCATTCCCAAACCCGAAGGCTCGATCTGAAACAATAATGAGAAAAAAAAAATATTATTAAAACTCCTAAAGACTGAAATATCGATAATGAAGATCGACTGATTCTAGTACACTACATCCCAACACTAGCTGAAAGATGTAGCCACAATGAGCTGTGCAGAAGTTTTTTATTTAAATTATGAAGCACCATGATGCATATACTCTCACGAACGCATTACGAAGGGCGGCTATAAAGTCATTACAACTAGGTGTGTAACACGTGGCAAGGGGCACTTGCAAAAAAGAGCTGAGTGAGTTGATTAGTCGGAGGGTAACGATGATTTGGATTTAATAAATGTATAAATGTACGAGGGGTGATTGATAAATAAGGTCTCCATGGCTGTAACTTTTTTATTTGTTAACCGATTTTCAAAATTCTTTTTGTACCTTATACTCACATGTCCTCTTTGTAATGCACTATTCACTTTTCGACATAGTCCCCATCCCTTTCCACGCATTGCGCCAACGCATGACCACTCGGTTGAACTCGTTGAAGAGGAATTTCGGGGTTGTTGTCGACACCAGGATTGAATGGCAGCTTTGGACCCTCTTCTGGAATATGATAACGTCCGCCCGCACACGAGTCACCATACACCAGAGGCGTTGCAGCGCCTACAGTTCAAAGATGAAAAATTGCAGTTCAAAAATGAAAGACTTTGCACATTGCGACTTTCACCACTTCCCAAAGAAGAAAGACCCTTTAAGGTACATGAGTTGGTTCTGACGGCGAGGTAAACGCTGCCATTCAATCCTAGTGTCGACAACAACCCCGAAATTCCTCTTCAACGGGTTCACCCGAGTGGTCACGCGTTGGCGCAATGCGTGGAAAGGGATGGGGACTATGTCGAAAAGTGAATAGTGCATTACATAGAGGACAAATGTGAGTATAAGATACAAAAATAATTTTGAAAATCGGTTAACAAATAAAAAAGTTACAGCCATGGAGACCTTATTTATCGATCGCCTTATAATGAAATTATTTTTCGACTTTTAGTCCAGATTTTTTTTTATAAAAAATGACGCCTAAAAACCGCATTCGAGTTATGTACGACTCTTCTAAGCAGAGCACTCTTCACATAAAAGCTAAGTGAACAAGACAGCATCATTGGTCAGTAGCTGTTACATAAACCATGTTTATGGCAACGACAGTTAAAACGTCTTAGCATGGGTTTGAAATGCACGATGTTCGTGACATTTTACACATGAGTTCTGTAATAATTGAAATTATCATTCCGTTCTTCATATTTTCGTGTTTGTATGCCAAATTGCCCTCAAAAACTGAACTCTATGCTTTGAATTCACTTTACAAGTGGATAAAAATATACAGCAAAACCAATCAGGTAAAAAGGTAGGGGAGAGGGGGGTCTGTTCGAACGCGGGTTGCTTTGGACAAATCGATTTTTTCAATCGAAACTACCGTAAATCTTCTACTATAACGCGACGGGAATTCTTCTCCGACGGGTTCACCTGACTAGTCATGCATTGGCACAATGCGTGGAAAGGGATGGGGACTATGTCGAAAAGTGAATAGTGCATTAGATAGAGGAGAAATGGGAGTATCAGATACAAAAAGAATTTTGAAAATCGGTTAAAAAATAAAAAAGTTACAGTCATGGAGGCATTACTTTTCAGCCCACCCTCGTATAAAGCATAAGTTATCGATCTGTATTTAAAAGCACAACTATTTTACTTATAAATTTTAAGTTTCTTATCTACTTCTGGTATGCTCCGGTGTCATAACCTCTTCAAATGAACTAGTCCCATAGATAAGCTTTTTCAGTTTCACTTTTCATTTATTGATTGTTTGAGCTACGTCGCAGTTACGATGGCTTATCTTGTACAGAGGGGAGATTATCGCTGAACAATAATCTGGACACTTACTCCTTCGAGGGAGTTTTGCACCATCCCAGTAACTAACGGCTGCTACGAGATGACAGTAGCAGCCGGGACCGAGGGCTTAACGTGCCCTCTGAAGCTGCTGGCAGATGAAAAAACGAGTGGCCATCACCAACTGCTGGACATCCAGCACTGGTCACTCAGCAAATGGGTCAGACTAAGATCCCCCAACAGCTGTACCCCAAATAGCCGTCACAGCCAGCAAAAGTTTGAAGGAGGGTGAGAATCCACCGGGAATGAATCTCATAAGGCAAGGCCAGCAACTGCTTTCCATGATGGCATCATCACATGAACAAATGATCTAATATGGGACAACAGGCGGATTCATGTCCAAGAATTGGCTTCAATATACTGAACATAATAAACTGAAATTCAACAAGATCCAGTTGGGTCCAGATGGATCCCTAAGCAACTCTCTGAGGATCACAAAACCACCTGGGTGCAAATCTGTTCCATGCTGCTGCAGCGATAGGACAGGGAAGGTGACAACTTCCTAAGGCGTGTTGAAACATGGATTCATCACCATATTCTTGAAAGCTTGTGTGCACGCATGGAGTGGCGACACACTGACTTACCACCACTCACCTCACTTCTACAAACCTAGCGTCAATAAACTTCGGACACCAAGTAATTTGGCTAAAAACACAGTGAAAAGTGCATACAAAGGATTGCAGGCTAATCAAAATAGATTTACTCAGTGTACATGCAACAATATCAACATCGATTTAGAATCGATTTAATGGTGTGAAATAATTTATTCAAATTTATGTAAAATTGCGTTGTCAACAGGTTTCAAAGAACTTCGTACACAAGGGGTCGCCAGCATATAGAACTTTCCTGAAGGCTGTAGAAACGCCCTTTAAAAGCACCGTCCACGCGACAGAGCACAGTATTCGTGTTGTTTTGAACCATGGGACGTGGTAAGCCAGTAGAAATGTGTAGACGGCAATTCCAGAATATCAAATCCCAGCGAGCTATTGCCCATGAATTATGAGTTCCACTCTCTCTCTACTCTTAATGAGATCATCATGCGTTTCAGAGAAATTGGGAAAACAGAACCAGGGATTGCACCAGGCAAGCAGCGATTACTGAATGTTAGGGACCTACGAGTATTTCGACATTACATGCATGCTCCCATAAGTGAAATGACTGTTTGGGCTCAAGAATATTTTCATCTACCCATATCCGAAAGCACAGTCCGCCGTTACTTCTACGCTACAAAGAGGAAGCCATTTATGAGCACTGTAGCTAAGCGTCGCCGGGTAGCATGGGCCAGAACCCATCTAAAGTGGACCCTTGCTCAGTGGAATAGTGTTCTGTGGTCCGACGAGTCCACCTTTGCAGTGATGTCTGGCAACAACAGTCGCAAGGTGCTAAGGACCAAGACAAAAGTAATCATCCCGACTGTTACCAGAGGAAAGTTCAGAAGCCTGCATGAGTGCAGTCGGGACAGGATCGCTTCACTTTTGCGAGGGCACTATTAACTCCGCTGCCTACATAAACATTCTTCAACAGCATCTGCGTCCATCCCGCCAAAAGTTGCTCAATAGAAGACCAAGCATC
This sequence comes from Rhysida immarginata, assembly GCA_023313115.1. Taxonomy (NCBI): domain Eukaryota; kingdom Metazoa; phylum Arthropoda; class Chilopoda; order Scolopendromorpha; family Scolopendridae; genus Rhysida; species Rhysida immarginata. The sequence continues at coordinate 178,420 of JAHWFO010009692.1, read as the reverse complement.
TTTCAGCAGGACAACGCAAAGCCTCGTGCTGCTCGGAACACCAAGGCTTGGCTACAACAGCAGCGTTTCAGGGTGCTCGACTGGCCTGCCTGCATCCCAGATCTGTCACCCATTGAAAATGTATAGCGCATTTTAAAGCGAAAAGTCAGACAGCAGAAGCCTCGAACACTGCAGCAGTTGCGGGCATGTATTTCCGAAGAGTGGGACAAAATTCCAGTAGAAACAACGCAAAATTTAGTGTCCAGAATGCCTCAACGACTTCGGAAAGGTGGCGCCACTCAGTGGTAATGTGCAATAAACGGTACGGTGTACGAAGTTCATTGCAACGTTATGTTAAAATGCTATATGACAGTTGTACTAAAGCTCTGTGCACTCAATAAAGTAATTTTCATTTGTTTACAATTAGTTTCGTTGTACTTATCCAAAATTCTGTAGGTGTCCGAGGTTCATTGACGCTAGGGTTGTACAACAAACTGTCAAATTTCGTTATACTCATCACCCTGTATTAATATAGGGGTCGTGGGTTCAACTCCTGTTAAAGTTATGGTGGTTAATCTTCACTATCTATACATCGCCCGAAGACTGATCATGCAACCAAGGTAAATGAACTTTTCTAAAAACTGGGGGGCTGTGCCCCCCAGACCCCCCCCCCCCCAACAAACTCATATATAGCCCCATTTCAATTTACTCACAGTTAATGGTTAAAGAAGTGATGGCATAGAAACGATAATAATTACCTGGATGACGGTGCTCCCCGGAACGTAGTGGTTGGACTGGACGGTGACACGGAAGAAAGGGTGGACGTCGTATCGCGCCTGAAGCTGACGCAGCACGGAATCGAAGTCCCAAACGCTGGAGCTCCACGACCCATGGATGATGCTCCACCCGCGCATGGTGTCGACGAGCCGCTTGAGCGGCATGATTCCCGCAGCGTCGACGGCGTCCACGTTGGTGCAGGAGTCGTAGAAGGCCTTCATCTTCCACGGGAGCGAGGAGACGTTGGTCGTGTGGCGCATCGTGGTCAGCCGCCGCCGGACCATGTCGTGGTAGTGGTGGACGTGGTCGTCGAGCGCCGTGTACCTCCCGTAAGAGTAGAGCCTCTCCTCGTGCATCTGCTTGATCGCCCAACCGCCGCACGCATACTCGAAAAAGTCCCTGCACGGTTCGGCGCTGGTATTCATCTTCTCCAGGACCCCGGCGCCCAGGCGAAGGCATTCGGGCCTCTGGCACACGGCGCGGGGGGAGAAGCCAAAGCAGTCCATGTTAACTGCGAGGACGATGACCACGATGAGGAGGAGCAGGGCGAGTAAGACGAGGATAAAGAGCACGACGATGCCTCGCCAGGTGAGCGCTAGACAGGCGCACCTGTCCTTCACCTTGTCCTTAAAGCGTCGCCGCTTCTTCTCCTCCTCCTGCGGCGTCTTGTTCAAGCAGGAGTCCGTCTCCAGGCAGCCCTTCTCCTCGCTGTCCACCATCTCGCCGTTGCGGACGCGCACTTCCTCCAGCTGAGCCTTGCTCCGCTCGTCTGTCATCTGCACTACAAATGATCACCGAATTCAGTCACTTGTAATTATCCACTTCAGATAGGCTTCCGCGTTCTCAAATGATGATGATGATGACCCCTCCACTTCTCTCAGCTAGAGCTCGCCATTGACACGTCCTTTGGTCTCCACGCCAGCGCTCAATCTGAGCCGCCCGCGCCTCCCGCACATTCTCAGAAGCTGCGAGAGTTGGCTTAGGGCCGCCAGGCATGATCAAGCGATAACCGTCCCGTCGAGTGCCGCCAAAGAAGAAATCATTTTATTATAAACAAATTGTAATGTTGGAATGGTTAGGTTAGGTTACCGATTGTAACTAATTTTCATGAAAAATATAGCAATGATAGTTTAAGGAACCTTCTGAGTTTGTATTAATTTTTTTTGTACCAGGTTCATGAAAAAAGTTTCTAATATGAAACTTGTTTTAGTTTGTCCATGGAAAAGAGGAAGACAAGCAGCACTCTACCTGGCAAAATTTGTTCTGTTCATATTATCGACCCCCTGTACAATAAAACATCCTATTATTTTGTACTCAAGTTACAACAGTGATCAATAGGGCATGAGCAGGAAAGCTACTCCCCACCCCCCTATTGCTTACAAACCACACTCATCCGAGGCGGGTTCTTTATCTTAGCGGCTTCGTCAGCCGGCTGACATTGGCACCAGGTAATGACGTCATATCATTGTTTCAGCCTAGCATTCTTCTTGATTTTCCATCCGATGACGTCATTTTTGGGTGTCTCTATCAGCCGGCTAGCAAATCCGGCTAAGATAAAGAACCCGCCTCAGATATCAGTCTGCCTACCTGGAAGCTTTGAGATATTAGGTCGTTGCATATCAAATGTCGGATTGCAGAGGTCCTCTAGAAAAGACACCTTCACACGTGCTATTCGAAATAACCCCCATTGCAATCCAAACATTGTTGCCAACGACTTGGTAGTTGCTCGAGCCCTCTCCAATAGAATTCATGGTCACGGGACTCAATAAACTCCCAGAATGCGTGAAAATTGTCCACGCTCTGGAAAAGATGGTAGCCGGTAGGGGAGAGGTCCGGAGAATACGGGGGGGAGGGGGTGGACGCGCGTTGTCATGCAGCAGAAGGACGCCTTTGCGATGCACAAGTGCAGGTTATTGCTGACACAGTTTTGTGTGCAGGAAGATCGTCTCCCCCTACTGCAGGAAGATGTAATGCACTACACCATGGATGTTCCACCAAAGAGTAACCATGAGCTTCCTGGGGTGCAACAGGGAACTGTCGCGGGGGTTCATCAGCATCCAGCCACTGTGCTGACCGTTTCCTATTCTCATCGCAGGTAACAATGCGATCAAGAATCCCCGCTTCTTCGTGGCGCAAAAGCAATTCCGTACACACTTCCAACCGATGCTCTTTTTGGTTTTCCGTAAGTTCATGTGGGACCTGTTTGTCCTGCTTTTTCACCTTGCCGATGGTCCTAAGGTGTCTACTGACATCGTTGGGACATACATTCAACACGTTGGGCGGTCTGCCGCGTGGCTCATTTGCCAGGTCCGTCAATCCCGCCCAGAATTTTCGGAACCAGAGTTGGGCAGTACGTTCGTTTATGGTGCCTCCACCGAATACCTTATTGATGTTTCGAGAGGCGTCGGATGCAGTACTGTGATTCAACCTGAACTCTTCGCTTGGGTTCAAACGCTATTAAATATCATCGCAGACATGCAAATTTCAGGCAACTAGTCGCTGATAGGTTTATGTCTGGGAACGTACCACCGCAGAATAAGGAATACACAGAAGCGACGATCTGTGACGTCCTATGGGGAAAAATGGAAAGCGGTCACGTGATAGCGATCGCCCTGCTTCTAGCGATTGCCATGGACTCGCCGCACACAATAATATTTAAAAATAGATAATATTTATTTAAAATCATTTTCAGTGATTGCAGAAAACAGTTCACTACAGAAGAAGCAGACTACAGATTGGAAAATATTCATAAATATTTTTATATTGTTAATATAAAGACGAATAATATTGTTTAAAACTGGATAACATTATTTAAAGGTATTTTCATTTAAATTGCTTGCAGAAAGCTGTAATATCATTTAAAAATGGATTAAAATTATTTAAAGGTTTCATCATTTAAAGTGCTTGCAGAGACGCAATTTACAATAAAAAAAAAAGTTCAGTATAAATATGAAAAAAATTAACAAACATGTTTATATTGTTAATGTAAAATTGGATACAGTAATATCATTTAAAAATGGACTAAAATTATACAAGGTGTTTTTGAATTGATCCGATTTATCCATCGATATTTATTTCGAGTTCTTAATTTAATGAAAAAAAAATTCTTCATTACCCCTTCATTAAAGCCCCTGTCTACTCGTAAGTATAATCAATCTCTTGCTTCAGCCAGGAGCACCGCCGTGACGTCATCAACAATGGCAGCAGCAGCAACAAGTGTTCAATAAGAAAAAAAAATAAATAAATAAACAAAACTATCGCTTCCTTCCCGTCTCTTCCTTCCTCCATCTAAGCCAACCGAGCACGAGCCTACATGTAGTAAGTATCTCATTCAGTACGTTGTTATTATGATTATGATTATCATTATTATCACATATGTTTTGAATTTTATTTCCAAAATTCCTTTACTTAAAACGCAACTTTTATTCAGTTTTCAGATGCCCGCCATTTCAAAGGAAAGTGTGAGCGTCGCCGCCGGAATTCAACTTCACTGCTGGTTCCACGAAGCGAGGGTAGCACCTGAGTTGATTTAGCTGACTAAGCGTATTGGCTTTTAAAGGTTAAGTGTAAATATTGGGATTGATGGCGTTTAATTTGATTATCGATTGCAATAAAGATTAGCTACTTAAGCTGTGGTTAAAGTGGCGTTTACTGAAAAAACATTAGAAACACTAAGTGGCTTTTTTGTTCATGTTTATTAATTTTTTTTTTTTTATTAAAATTTAAAATTTTACATCATTCATATAAAACATTACAAGCACAGCAGAATATTAAAACCTATTAATAAGTATAAACAATATAAAAATCTAAGAACCTATACAAATTAATATCAATAGAAATCCAAAAAAAAGCTGAAGCTTATACTAGGATTTCTAAAAAAAAAAAATACAAATAATTTAGTTAAATACAACTCCTTGCCAAAAAATTAGAATAACGGCAGATCAGGTTCTGAAGTTAAATTTGAGTGGAGATTAATCAAGGAACTCTTGTAACTACACATTTAGACTTTTTTTTTCTTGGATGATGTACTTATTCCTCTAGCAGACCTCAAAATTTAAAATTTACAATAAATAAATTGAAGATGACGAGATACTAGGTAACCACAAGTCTTGTGTGTTTGATGGACTACGAGCCGCTATCAACTGGCCAAACCATCACTAGGGACCTTTTCTCCCAGCAGTTGTAACGTGTGCAACAGGCATTGCAGCAGAAGGAGCCAGCATTGGTGAATCGCAAAGGGGTACTCTTCCTTCATGACAATGCCTGGCCACATGTGGCGCGGCTTGGCTGGGAAACTTTGTGTCATCCACCTTAATCTTGCTCCAACGGATAATCACCTTTTCCATTCTCTGCACAACCATCTTCGTGGAAAATCCTACACCAATGATACAGACTTTTGAAAGGCACTCACGGAAAATCGACGGTGTAGAGTCTGTAGACAAGTAAACAAGCCTACACTGTAGACTCTGTAGACACTATAGACAAGTCGTGTTCATGCTAGCTCAAATCGACAAATGCGTCATTAACCACGTGACTGTCGACAAGTGTTGATTGTTACGTGGTTAATGACGCATTTGTCGATTCGAGCTAGCATGAACACGACTTGTCTACAGTGTACAGACTCCACACCGTCGATTTTCTAGTGTAGACTTTGACCATCGACAACTGCCTTATTCTTGTCTACAATTCAAGAGCAGTCGACTATGAACTTGGCGATCGTTATTTCAGAATTTAGCAACAGATTTCTTATTAAAAACTTTTTTCCTTCGTTTCTGGTCTGCAGGCTTAATATACATAGCTCAAGAATACACATTTTCTAAAAATATTAACAAAAACTTGTTTAAAAATATTTACATACATAAAGTACTCTCTTGTGGTACGAAACTTGAACTGTGAAAATAATAATATAGTGTGTCTACGAGTATGTGTTTATATGTATACATGGATAAATGAGTAAAATTATGTAAACTTGTGTATAAATGTGTTATATGCCACTTATCGACGGTTAGATTTTGTCGAGATCGACAGCTTGTCGATGAGTTCAGCCTAGACCCCCTACTAATAAAGTAATCCCGAGACAGAGACAAAAAATTAGAATAATGACAAGAAAAGATACACAAATCACTTTCATCGAAAACGATTCATCAAACTTATACTTATTAGCACCGCCTTGGCTTTCAAATAAAAGAGGGTCTAAAAAACGATACAGATACTATTCGTTTATTGCCGACGCGTTTCATTATTACACCATTCTCAAGGCTGGCTAAATAGATACTAACTTCAAAAATTCAAAATGCACAAGCAAAGTCTTGGGGACAGCAGTCCTTTGGAGGCAGAGTCTGTGCGTGTGTATTGAAAAATATTGGATTACTGAAATTCTGATTTGGGATTCTTAAAGACCATTAAAAAGTAGAATATGAATGTAAGACCCACCCCTATCTCTGTTTTCATCGATAAAATTGGGTTCAAAACTTTGAGGACCTCTATCTCCTAAATGGTTGGATCAATTGAAAAAACACCAAGAATAAAGCATTTCTCGAATATTGTGTATATACAGGGTGATTCAATTCGTGTGTAAAACAATTTAAGGGGGTATTACAGAGGTCAGTAAACACAAAAAGTCCTACGAACATGGGTCCGAATTTGAACGCTAACTGAGATATGTACAGAAATAAAAATGCCGCCACCAAGATCAACAAGTTAATAACTCAGGTTCTGTAAAGCCTAGATTAATGAAATTTGGAGGAATAACAGGGTACATAAGACTGTGTATACCGTTAAAATTTGATCGAATTCCAACAAGAATTTTCGAGTTACTCATTCAACATGATAACACGTGTTCACTTGTGAGTACTAACCAGCACTTGTTACAATTTTGACTGAGTAACTCGGAAACTTCTCTTTGGAATTCGATCAAATTTTAACGGTTAGGTTAAGTCAGCCCATTTTCCGAGCTTAAAACATCCGAATCTGCAGATTTATGACTTCATTTAATTGTGAAATTTGATTGTCAACTATCAACTTAATCTGAATTAAAGTAAGGAATGAGAGTTGTGTATTTTTTTTAAATTTTTTTTTTTAAATTTAAATTATTTTATTGTATAATGCAATCAGTTTATAATAATTACAATACAATAAAATGTAACCACTGAGCCTAAGCTCGTAGGGTTTACACTAAAACTAAAAACTAAATCTAAAAGGAGGATTAAAAAATAATAATATAAAATTATGATGGAAAAGGAAAAAAAGAATCCAAATCATTATTTGAAGAGACCCATTTTTTTATAACTCTCCGCCAATTTCCTTTAAGGGAAATATTTTTAATATATATATAGGAGCAGATTTCTAAATTCTTCTAGAAATAAAATAATATTGATGAAGAGAATTTGTACGTACAACAGCTGGAATCGAAATCGCATTAGTCGTAACATATCTAGTTTTATAGTGGCTAGTTAAGCTTAAAGGAATATTTTTCTCCCTAATTACCTTTATCATTACTTTCAATACAGAAATTTGTTGAAGATTCATAAAATCAACTGAATAATTATGACCAAATAAAATCTTAAGTATCATTTTATGATAATTCTGTAATTTTAAAATATGAGACTTCTAAGTCCCACCCCAACTTACAATGCCGTATTGTAAGAGTGAGGAAAAAAATGCATAATAGTGAGGTAAAATATATTTCGGTTGAATCAAGGTCCAACCACTACGTTTTAATTTACTTAAAAGTGTTTGACATTGTAAGTCCCAATTTAAATTTGAATCAATAATGATACCTAAGGAATTAAAATTATTTCCATTTCTAATTTCTCCACAAAGATCCATTACATAAAAAATCATGAAAAAGTAATGCAGAATGGTTCATAAACATATTTTTATATTGAAATATTTGAAATTTAGACTTATTTGGATTTAAGCGCAGACCATTATCAAAAAGAAACCTAGGTATTCCTACTAGATCACTCTTTAAATTTCTAAAATTTAAATTGAACTCTCCTAAGTAAAGAATAACAAGATCATCTGCATAAGCATAAGCACTACCTAACAAATCAAGATTCAAAACATCATTGAAATATAAATTAAATAATAGTGGTGCCAAAATAGTTCCCTGTGGTACCCCACGCTTAACTTCTAGGGAATCACTTAGTTTATTATTAAGAAATGTACGTATATTGCGGTCTGTTTGTAAGATTTGTTCTGAACCAATTATTAACAATTCCACGCACCCCAATTTCATTCAATTTTAACAGAAGAATGCTTTAGCTAAGTCAACATATACTGCTAAGGGATTGTTACCCTTATCCATAGCTTTAGCAATGGCAGAACTTACTAATTGTATTAATGGTTCGGTCCCTCCGTATTGTTTACCAGAAATAATATTACAATTATTGATAAATTTACTTAGCTTACTCATCATAGCCATTTCAAACACCTTCGCAAGTGGTGACGTTAAAGTGATAGGACGATAGTTACCAACAAAATCTCTTACAGGTATAACAACAGAGTTTTTTAAAATACGCGGAAAATTCCACGATCAAACGACAAATTTATAAGGAAAGATAAAGGTTTAGATTTTGGCTCTAATTCATTCCAAACTCTCTAAATATAGGTTATTTGGATTTTTTTTTACTTTCGAAATATTTTACTGGTTTGCAGATTCATGAGTACTCGATACTTTTCCTAAAAGTACCGATACTGCTGTCGAGTACTTTTTACGAATACTCGATAGTTCTAGTATCGAGTACTCGAAGAGTATCGCACATCTCTAGAAACGTATATTTGAAAGGGTTTTCAATTCTATATTGATTTTTATCGTTTTATCGTTCTATAGTAATAAAAATATATAATTATAATACAAACAGAAGATAATAAATTAACTGAGGAAACTTCTTCAAAGAAATCACAATACAAATCGAAGAGGGAAGGAAAAATTCCGCGACCTGGACCCGAACCAGGAACCATGCCTATCGCTGGCACCGCTCTTACCAATCGAGCTACCATGCTGTTACAAGATATCCAATTGGACTTCCATGAAGCCACCAAGCAGCTCAATCGGCAAAGCTGGCCCCGAATCGCAAGTCGAGAATCATCCTAACCCTTAACACTTTAGTTAAGGGATTGCGTGTAGGAATGGAGACAAAGAGGTCGTCTCAACTGATGTCTCTCCTTTAATGGACAGAAACTTGGTGCTGACGTCTATGCTGATAAGCTGCTGAAATAAATTACAAGAGATAATGTTCAGGAATTTATCCTTGCTTAAATCCCATGAAACGTTGGAAACCCACAGATGGCGCAAGTTATGACAACTTGAAATCAATTGGGTGAGTTGGAGTGAGGATTCAGGATTGTAGTAACGGTAGTCATCCAAAGCCAAAGATTCCAGTTTACTAAAGAGGTTTCGTGAAGGAATTCCGGCTAAGACTGTGACGTCTTTAAAAGAAACTTTCTTGAGATTCTTACAAAGTTGGTCGATGGTTGTGTAGTTGACGTAAGGAATGGACTTGAAATGCAGGTCTCGTATGAAGTCGCCGTTTTTTTTTAGAAACTGGTCGACCCCATCGCTCTCCATATCCTGGAACTTTACTTCCGATAAGGTTTCGATGGCGGGAAAACTTTCAAGATCTACACTGGATAGGCTGTGCAGGGTTAACGCTTTCAAATTTGGACACATTGAAGGCAGGATGCCAGGACTGATTTGTTCATAAAATTTCTGCGTGTAAATGAGTTCTTGGATTTTGAACGCTTTCTTGGTCTTATATGCCAGTTGAAATACTTTGCCCATGTCTGCGGCGTCGCATTCCAGGATAGATAACTCTGGCAGGCCGAGCAAGAGTGCAACCAGACCGTCGGTGAGGTATTTGCTCGCCTCGAAGAACTTGACCGTCTTAAGACTTTGGCATCGACTTGCTGAATTTATGGAATTCCAGCAAAGGCTCTTCACTCCTCGACTAGTTACGAGTTTGCAGGCCATTTCTAGGAACTCCAGGTTGGGACAGTTGGCCCCGATTGTTTCCAGTAAATCATCATCACAAACCGTTTTGACCTCCAAATGCGTCAGTGAATCCATGCCTCTTAAGTAGATCTTCAAACTGGGAAAAGGGAACTTCGGGAAGCGTGATCCGTTTTCGATAGATGCGAGTTTCAGCACGGTGAGCTGTGATTTTGTCTCGTGAATCATGTCGAAAACTCCTTGCAGATCCGTGATGTGAAGTAAGCTCAACTCGAGTCTCCGTATGGGTTTGGATAATAATATTCTGAACACGTTCTTGTGAAGGATTTGCTTCCTGAAGTCCATACAGGCTATGATCTCCCCGATGATGATGGCGCCACCTTGAACAAAGGGATTTTTGATGTGGGTGAACCACTCAGTTGGGTCCTCTTCAGCTTTCTTATGGTTGATTTCCAGCAGCATATCTACGACACGTTCTAAGCAGAGTCTCTCCAACTTTGCCGGGGATTGCAGGCGCCAGCGGAATATATTGGCTTGTACTTGCTCCATCTTTAAATATAAATTATTTGGTTCAGTTAACATCATGAATACTAAAATATTAAAAGAAATAAGGCCTGTCCAAAATTATAGAGACAGCACTGTTATTTGAAAAAGATAGCATAGAGTCAATTTTTTAATGAATTTGGTATCGTATAACACTGGTCAACAGCCTAAAAGCTCGCGGAACCACTTTTTAGAAATCGCCATATAAAGTATTTCCAATTTCTACACCTATTTCGCAAGATGTAGCAAACAGTTAAATGTTCAGTTTTCAGCATATTAGACTCGTTTTGCCGAGGACTTTCAGTTGTATGTGGTTTCTGGAAGGGGGGTCCAAAAGTTAGGGGCCCGTTTTTCCTGGTACCGCCTCTCCAAGGTAGAAATATTCTGGTGGAACCTTTCTCCATGTTCATCACTAACGTCACCAAGCTTGGCAGGAGAAAAATCCAGATGGGAATGATTATATCCCAATTGATAAAATGCTTGCAGAAGCTCATCAAATTCGGCATAGTTGGGTTCCTTGTTCTTTCTTCAGAGCTATCCAAGCCCACTGGCTTCAATGCAGTTTCATGAGCTCCCTGATTTGAGGGCCGACAAAATGCCTTCTAGATGCTGGAATCCCTCGCCCCATTGCCTTTACAAAGTTTTGGCAACACAAAATTTCAGCTTTTATACAGGGTGTCTCACCTAAAGTGAACCAGTAGCCAACTTCTAAAGTCCAAACATGAGAGGTTACATTTGTCAGAAAAACAGGAAACAGCTATGAATGGGAGGTGCCTTGACAACCAATTAGAGTGTTTGAACGGTACCACCATTTTCCAAATCCGGATATGTCGGACTGAGTCACCTTTTGTAAGCCAACTTTGAAAGCAATTTGCAGAACATCCCACTGCACTTGCTATTTCCATAAGCAGACCAGTTTTGCGGAAACGATTCCAATTCTCTTAGGAGCACAAGGACTGGACTATCGTTAATATGGCCGTTAATATGTGTTAAACAATGTCTGGATGGCACAACATACCTCCGTATCGTCGCCGATCAAGTCCACCCTGTCATGTTGATGGGTACTTCCAGCAAGACAATGCACCATGCCACAGAGCTCGTATCGTGCAGGAGTGGTTCCAGGAACATGAGGGGGACTTTACCTTACTTCGGTGTCTCCCACAATCCCCAGATCTCACTTCAATTGAGCATTTGTGGGACGAAGTCGAACGAACCATCAGACGGCTGGATCCACCACCGTCCAATCTAGCACAACTAGACAGTGCTATCCATCAGGCATGGTGTCAGTTCCTCCCACCACCTTCCAACATCTCGTGGAATCAGTGCCATGAAGAATCACCGCAGTATTAAAGGCAAAAGGTGGCCCAACGAGATACTGACAGGGTGGTTATAATAATATTCTCACTCAGTGTATAACCGTGGAATTTACAACCTGTGACAATAAAGTTCGATAAATGACGTCAAATTGCTAACGGTCATAAGAGTGCACCATCGTCGTATCCTGCCCTAGACAGGTCGAGACATTTTTAAACAAATTTGAGAGAATCAGCGCTGCGAGTGTGTTTATTGTGTTTAAACAGGACATTGAAGAGAGAAGGCGCAGTACACGCGGTCGAAACCCAAAATGGATCAGCGAACGAAAGAGACTCATGAAATGATGACAACAGTTTACAAAGAAAGTGCTATTACTTTGAAGTGTGTTTATGAGTGGTTTAAATGGTGGCCGGAACACCGTAGAAGACGCCCCCCGAAGTGGCCAGACATCCAACGTATTGTTACGACCCAACTGAAGGCTATCCCTAAAAACAACTACGCCAGGAGTTTCCAGGACTTGTCCAGGCGTTCCCAGAAGTGCATTACCATCGACGGGGATAACTTTGAAGGATGGTAACTGCTGTTTCATGTTAGCGAGCAATCCACTCTCAATATGCCATCATTCACCGAACTTTATTGTCACAGGTTGTATGTAAGTGTGTAAATTTTTATTTGAGGCGAAGGGGCGAATTCGCTTGAGCATGTAAGCTTTTTGGTGAAGAGATTTAATGATATTATCTACTATCTCATTGAACTTGAATTTTTTATCAAAATTAATTCTAAGTATGTCAATGGTGTTCAAGCCTTTAGGATCTGAAGGAAAAAATCTTCGTTTTTGAGTTATTTAGAAACAATCCTCTCTGGGTATAGCAGGTCATGAAATGGGACAAGTCTGTTTCAAGTTTGTATATATATATGTGATTGATCTATAAGTCAAACTCACCGAACAGGAAGTTACCATCTATTTCTAAGACTTGTATTTTAGAAGTTGGCTACTGGTTCACTTTAGGTGAGATATCCTGTATACATTACATATACAGCTATGAAACTACCCCTAAAGTGTAAGTACTGCGGAAAGACTTCTCGTAGATGTGAAAAATCCACTATAGCAAAGCATGCCATCGAGGAGAAACATAAAGGCCTAAGTGTTTATGATATCGATTTAAAAACTCATGATTCTAAAAAGATATTTTGAAATTTTGAAAAAAAAAATTCTGTCTGTATGTAGGTGACCAATTTTGGGCAGCTAACTCCTTCGAAACGGCAAATAGCAGAACCGAATAAAAATTACACATAATTAGAGGGTACCTTATATTGTGCCTTAGCGTATTTTTATGTCAATTGGACAAGCCATTTTAGAGATATTAATTTTTTTCTAAAAATTAAAAAATGGCTGTAGCGCTCAAACCAACGATCCAAACTCAATAAATTGACATGTACGGACTCCTCTCAGAAAGGCAAATTTTTTTCTTGTAAATCACTTGTTAGCCGTTTTGGAGTTATTTACTACCCCCCCCCCCCCCCATGCCCCCTCCAATAATTTTTTTTTTATTTTGCTTTTTAAATATTTGGGGGGGGGGTCCTAAAAGTATGCATTCAGTTTTTTTTGGAAATGCATTCATTTCTTCGCCCCAAACACAATAAATGCGACAATTTTTTTTTTGAGTCGTATCATCATCTCGTGGTAGGCCTGTGTGAATGTACCATTCCGCCATTCCAATTTATTTTTATTGTGTTTGGGTCAATGAAATGAATGATTCTGTCATTTTTTTCATTTGTATAAAAAAATTTAATTTCTCTGAAAAGC
>JAHWFO010009692.1:125936-140047 GCA_023313115.1 Rhysida immarginata | reverse complement strand
ACAATGTATGACGTTTCAGTGCTGAGGCTTTCTTTATAGGAGGCGTTCGTTGGCTCAGGCCTTATCTTTAGGAGTCGTTGACTAGGGCCGACCGTGACCTACGATAGAGATATTTTATTAAAACTGAAAATGACTTTGTCTGCAGTTGATCGGGGTAGACGAAAAATTAGGTCTTCTATCATACCCAAACCGGCTTATTGTCTATTTTAGCTCAAAATAAAATGGCCTTGTCAGGCTCTGCAAGAATGGTTTGATCCCTGAAGAATATTTGTATGAAAATCTTCCATCTACGAGCATTGCCTCCAAAACAGCAGAGTAACTGCCAGAACCTAATTACGACAAAGAATCAGACTGTAGTGCATAATTTTAATTAATTTAATTGATTATTCAGTACAATAATCTAATAAAATCGATAACAACAGCCTTTAATCCATGGTGATTTAATGTTTGCGGTAAAATTCACTAACTACATTTTGATGATTTTTATTTAAACTGAAAGCTCAGGAAAGAAATTGTATCGTCATATAGGTAAAAAGCAAACTTATATACCACATTTTCTAAAAATAGTCCAAACATGAATTTTAATTTCAAAATTTCCTTAAAACTTCATTATCTTCAAAACTCTAAAATATCGTTTAGTGAGTTTTACCTCTAGAACGACGATATATAGATATACAGGGTGTTTCAAAATTATGTACAATAAATTTAGTGACGTTCTTCAGGTCAAAAGAAGACGAAAATGTTCTATAGCACTTTGTCTGGAAACGATTTACTTACGCGATACAGCCAACTAAATCCGTGGCTCCAAATTACAGGAATTGTTCAAAGTGCCCGCCACCCGCTCGTTGCATGAGCGACCGTCTGATGTCATGGAAGAGTTCGTCGCCAGCATGCATTTTCAATTCGTTGTCACAGATCCATAATGTTAGGAACTTGTGTGCTGAAGACGATCGTTTTCATATGACCCCACAGAAAAAAGTCCAAGGGATTAAGGTCGGGTGATCTTGCAGGCCAGGCTACCTATCCACCGATTCGTGTATGCAGCATTAAGGCGTGCTGAAGCGCCATCATGTTAGATCTTATCAAAAGAGGAACATCTCCCAGTAATTCTGGCAATGCATTCTGCAGAAACAAAAGATACGTTCGCCCAGTCAACCGTGGCGGCAACACATAAGGGCCAATTAAGTTATTTCCGACAATTCCACACCAAATGTTCACGGAGAAACGCTTTCGATGCGCTCGAGCTCTGGTAACGTGCGGGTTAGCATCTGCCCAATGGTGCTGGTTGTGAGAATTTACGATTCCTGTCCGGGTGAAGGTTGCTTCGTCCGTGAAAAGTATCTGGCTGAGACAACTAGGGTCTGCAGCATGACGACGTTGTATCCATTGGCAAAATCGTTGTCGGTGTGGATAGTCCGTTGGGTTGCAGGTGGTATGGATGCAAAAGCTGACGGTGAAGAATGCGCCAAACAGATGAGTGCGGAATGTGTACCATGGAAGAAATACGACGGGTGCTTGTCTGTGGTTCATCGTGTATGATGTCAATTATCACATCCTCCTCATCCAGAGAATGTGCTACAGGCCGCCCTTGTCCTGTTTGACGGCCAAAGGAGCCACGCTCTCTCAAATGTCTGTCGACAGATACAAATGTTCGGTTATTTGGCAAACGTCTATTCGGAAAGCGTTCTTGGTAGAGTCTTGTTGCTTCCACAGCATTTCCGTCCGCAAGACCATACATTAGGTGTATGTCAGTGTATTCTGCACTGGAATACGGGTACATGACTTTTTTTTACGTAAATCGTAATGCGTATGTCAAAGCACGCAAACGTTCTGAAATTGCTATTCCTAGTGAGTGGATGTAGAGTAATGGAAACAAGCGTACCCAACTAATGGAACAACCCTAAAGTAGGTTTAAATGGAACAAAGCACTCAACCTAGTGTTGGGTCGAAACGCTGGAACTGCTAAAATATCGTCCGCTAACTACCGTGCTTCTCTACTCTATCATATTGGATTACTCGCAAACAAATCGTTTCCAGACAAAGTGCTATAGAACATTTTCGTCTTCTTTTGACCTGAAGAATATGTCACTAAATTTATTGTACATAATTTTGAAACACCCTGTATAAAGAGCTTATTTCCATATAAAAGTTCATTTTCGCTTACTTATTTTTATAATGTAATAAAATCGTGTAAACATTCCAAGGAGGAGCTTTAGCAATGAAGCAGAAATACATTTACATATTTATTAAAAAGAAATTAATCCCCCCTCCCCCCGAGTAGGGTAAGGCAAGTAGCAGGTCTTGCAGTCATCTATTTTTACCCCTTTATCTGCATTTTTTACCTCTCCCCAAGTTTTTTAATCAAAAAATTAATTTTCTCGAACGTAATATGTAGATAATGTAAAAAAAAGCTCATATTTTCATTCCTTTCTCATCATTTCCGAACGTATGATATACCGCATGCCATATGTTGTCATAGTTCTAAAGACCAAGTGACTGCCACCCCCACAAATCCGACCCCAATGGAACAACTGGACATAAACTTCATAGTAATGTAGATCTTGCCTAGAGGAATCTGAATACTGAATTACACGCCTTTACGTACCTAAATCATCACCATCATCATCACGGTCAACCCTTTGCAATCCACTACTGGATGAAGGTCTTCTCTAAACGCTTCCATTCTTCTCAGTTTGAAGCTTTGGATTTCCAGTTGACACCAGCCATCTTCCTTATTTCGTCGAGCCACCTTGCATGGGGTTTAAAGTCTCGAGGGTACCAATCCAGAATGACTGTGATCCATCTCATGTCTTGTCTTCTAGCAATGTGACCAGCCCATTGCCATTTAGAACATTTGATCCGTTCGATGACGTCAATCACCTTCGTTTGGCTTCTTATCCAGCTGTTGCGTTTTCGATCTCTTCTTGTAATTCCCAGGATACATTTTTCCATGCTTCTCTGTGTTGTCTGTAGTCTTTGTGTTGTCCTCCTTGATAAAGTCCATGTTTCAGCTGGTAAAACACACTGGTTGAAAACTTTTCGTTTCAAGCTAAGTGGCATGTTGCTCTTCAAAATAATGTTATTCTTGCCAAAAGCACTCCATCCTGTTCTAATTCGTCTGTTAACGTACCTAAATAGCACATAGATATGTTGTCCTCTCTGAATCCCACCCCCGTAATTCCGACCCCTTGAGCAATCGGCAAAGGGATTTCACGTGCGCGCGCCGATGTCAGTAATGCTTAAAAGATGAACAGAACGTAACAATGTATTCCTTCTTGACAAATCGATTGTTATATGACATGCCATTACACTCATAAACAAGCTGTAGATATCTGACATGGTGTTAACTTTTTCTATTGTAGTTTGTTATGCTGATTTCAAATCTGAAAACGGTTTGCGTATTATTAATCAGCATGTTTTAATTACCTAAGAACAACTGTTGAATACCAAGATATCCACAAAAAGTTTTTTTTTGTTTATGCGTGTTATCTTGATATTCTTTACACTCACTGTTTTAGCACGTGAATTCGACTTGAGGGGGTCCACGAAATTTCTGAAAAGTTGATACGGCCGAGCTAAGACTTTGATTCGTTTTCAAGTTATCGTGCAAACGGCGGATAAACGTACAGACCAAGGGCGCATTCTTATAAGTAGCTTTTATGCTAAAGCTCCTAATAAAGACATCCATGAAAAAAAATGTGGAAAATGATCTATCATTTAAAACAGAAACAGAAAAAATTAACTGAGTTATAAGCATTCTCTGATGATTTGTTATTAATATTGTAACTGAATTTTCCAAAGACAAAAACACAGTAAACAAGAACGACTTCACCGCCATGGCGGATAAAAGGAACACATTTTCGTGTTACAACAGATACACAGAACAGATCTGCAATTTAAAACACTTTAAATAAACTATGTAAATATTGAAGCGAGCGATTAGGCTACTAGCAATTAACTATGGATAACAATAGGACTAACAACTCCCTATTACATATATGCCATATCTTAGCATAGAAAGTCCTAATGGCACTGTAATGATACCATCAGAACACCTCCATTCAATAAATGTGTAACTACAGGGTGAGGCAGCGTTCAAAGTAGGATATTAAAAGCACACCATTAGGATGTAAATGTAATTTATTTATTATCTCCTATGTTAGTTAATAGTTAAAGATGTGTAAGTCATTGACCATTGCGTGGATTACTTTTTGAATATGACTCCTGTCAAATGATGCCCCCTCTGCACAACACATTCATCTAGACGGCGCACTAACGAGCATTTTGCTTTCAAAATCGGACAAAAGTAAAAAAATCCAAATGTAGCTAATGACACCAAGACCATAGTTATTTTGTACCTGAGTTAACGTACTATCCGGGAAAGGGTTTGAAGTAGACCCTTTCCGCACCCCCCCCCCCCCCCCGCTGCACAGGTAGTCGGAATCTAGACATCGCGATGCATCGTTCAGAACGCACGCCTACATTCTCGATACGCTCTATTTTTGTTTCGTAGTTAAAGTATATTTTTTTGGAGTTAAAGTGACAAGTTTGAGTTATGGATCCTTTGGAACAAGGTATGTACTTAATTTAAAAGAGAATCGACCTCACGGAAACCTCACGGAATTTAAAAGGTGTTTATGTTATAGTGTCGAGGAAGATCGAGTAAAATTTTATTTTTTATAGTATTCTATAGGATATTACCCTGCTATAACAGTAAAAACATTTTCCACATCTTTCCACGACTTTGAATTAAAGGACTTTAACCCTTTAAGGTCGGGAAAATTTTGATCAGAAACAGGAATTTTTTTTGCGGTTTTGAAGGAAGTTTTCGCGTCTTAAATAGGCTTCTTCTCACATCAGATCCATTGATCAGCTGTGGAAGAAAAAGGAAACCCAGCAAAAGCCAGCCGTTTTTAAAAGAAACAACAGACCTTTTCAAGCCCGAACCAAATAACGATGATTCATTAATGGATGAAGATGAAGAAGAATAAATGTATATTTTTTTAAATATGTACTTATTTTCACTAAAATATACTTTTAATAAGCTTTTCCATGCATTTTCATTTATTTCCAATTTGAAAATTACTCAAAATATTTTTGTCCGATTTTGAAAGCAAAATGCTCGTTAGTGCGGCGTTGGAAGCTTTCCATAACTCGGCGTAACGTATTCTCTGGGACATTGCCCAGGGCAGTTCTGATGCGATCCTTCAACTCAGGAATGGTGGCACAACGTGTTCGGAAGAAAACTTCTTGCTTGAGATAGAAACAAAGGAAAAAGTCTGCACATGAAAGATCAGGTGATCGAAGCGGCCAGGAGATGTCACCATAACGAGAAATTACTCTCCCCGCAAGAAAGCTATGCAAATTCTGGCTGTATGCGAGATCGCTCCGTCTTGTTGAAACCACAATTGGTCGATATCCACATTTAACATTTATTCCAATAATCATTATCCCAACGCCACTTAGATGAATGTTTTGTGCAGCGGGGACATCATTTGACAGGACTCGTATTCAAACATTAATTAACCCAATCAAATATTGACTTACAAATTAACAAATGGCATACTTGCAACTACTATTTGACATAAATAAAAAGCATTTATTTCCTACTGGTGTGCTATTAATATTACGCTATGAACGCTGCCTCACCCTGTACTTTGAAAAATATTAAACTCTTTTGCCAGAAATATGTCTTGTATTTGTTAAATTGCTCCAGTCTCGTTAATTAATTGTCACACCTTGTAATATTGAATGACTAATTAAATGCAGGATTAAAAAGAACAAGATAAGAGGAAAAAGGTTTTATCAAACCAAGCTTTTCTAATGTTTTATTTAGTGGCAACATTACAGCTTAATTTTGCAACAATAAACAATAGATACATTTACCTCTCGCCATAACGAAATGTCCAATTGTTACAACAATCAATTCGTAGTAATGAGTTAGTATCATTAGAACACGAACCAATGAACCGATTTGAAAATTTTTTTCTTTATCATAAATTGTCATCGATTCTCCATAAGTGTGTCAAATTGCAGCTCCCTAGCTTGTCGGAAAGTTGGTTTAATATTGATTACAAGATTTGACCTAAACAAACTAACACAGCAAAGTTAATAAAAGCTTTTAAAAATGCACCCAAATCCCAAGCGAACTGGTTTTTGACGTTTGCAATTTTGTTATCAAAGTATGAATCAGAACTGCTGCTCTCCATCAAAACAATTTCACATATTTGTCCTCTTCAATTTTTAATTGCTTATTTGAAAAGACGTTAATAAAGAGATATTGGTCCATTAGAACGCAAAATTAGGAATTTTTAAAATTTATTTTATTTATTGAATAAGGTCATAAATAAAAAACATTGAGGCTTAATAAATGTACCCTTTTTTTAATTATTTAATATAAAAATAATAATAATAATAATAATAATAAATCTGTAAATAGTTATATGCCCGTAAAAAAATATTACTTGGATTGAAGGAAAGAAAACAATTTTTTTTTTTATGAAAATTAAATGGAAGGTACCAAAACACAGTTCCTTGGATGAAATAGGTAGAACGAGAGTATATGGTAAGTCTAACTAGTTCTTCTCCCCTTCAATCGGGTTTGTTCAATAACACGTCTCAGAATTAACTGCGCATTCTCTCAAATCTCGAATGAACTCGGCGGTTAGTTTGAATTTTTAGTTTGGGTTTTACACGAGTCAAGATAGCAGTCCTGTTTCTGGTTCTTGGAGGATACATTTTCAAAGTAATTATTAGTTAATTATTATTATCTTTATGTGAAATATCTTACGGAAATTGAAGTAATTCTTTTTGAATTCAAGTTAATTGGTGTAAATATTTTTTATTTTCTTAAAGTTTCTTTGGATTTAACGTTTGTGGTCATGACCGTTAATATTGAGTATTTTTTTAAATAATTTCTTAAAGAACTGTTGAGTATTATGGATACATAGGCATCAATATAATACTACAATAAGAACAGCTGTTATTTCAGTTTTCTAATATTAATGCAAGGTTCATATTTACGCATTCTTAATCTTAATATTCATAACTTGACTTCATTTGACAAAGATGGCTGACAAGTGAAAGTACGCTACAGTTATTTAAATGTTAAAAATGCTTAGAAACACTTCTCTTAAAGTTTTCGTCCAGATTTTATGGCTATTCTGTAAAAATTTATGGCTAGTTCGATCAAATTTTGAATGCAATCGTTAATTAGTTCATGGTTTCGTGTATTCATTTATTTTTTCTCAACTGCCGCTAAGTGGCTATCGTCATACGGGTTTCCATGTTACTGATTCAAATAGATTCATTCTGTGATTGAGTACATGATTTTAAGTGCCCTTATTTGGAGCTTGTAAATTTAAAAAAATCGTTCTAGGAAATTGACATTCTTATACTAAATCCTTGATCTAAATTACGGAAATGGATCAGCATTTAGATCAAGATTTGCTGATGAGCTGAAATATTGCTCCTGAATGTTGATCTTCACAATTTACTGCTCGAAACTTAAGGAATATATGATATTAACTCCAAAATCTAGATGCAGATGATTCAGTGCTTTCGCCTTCCAGTTCCGTAACCTGTATTTCTTCCTGGATGCTGAGCATGCTATGAATTTCATATAATCGCTAATGTACAAGGGTTATTCGTAAAGTAAGGTCTATTTTGCAATAAAAACAAAACTACTGTATATATTTTCAAAATTTTTCTTTACCGGATTCTATATACCATAAACTATTTTTCCACATAGTTTCCAACTTTATTTAAACACTTGTCATAGCGCTCAATGTACTTCCGCATGGTCACTTCATAGAAGCTGACACCAGTGAAGAAAATCACGTAGTTTTTACTAATCAGATCTTGTGCTTGGGTACAACTTGATCACCCGCCTTACAGTCCAGTGGCTACCACCTGTTCCAGGATCTAAAGGATATCATCGGCAGCCTGCATTTCAGCGACGATGAACAAGTAAAAACTGAATTTCTTCACTGGCGGCAAGTGGAACAAGTAAAAACAAGTGGAAAAATAGTTGAAGGTACAGTCGGGTGCAAAAAGGTTTAGACTTAAGCCATGGTTGAGCACGTGAATAGCACATCCCAAGCGCATACGTGTTACCCTATTTTCATTGAGAAGGGAAAGGCCCAGTCTAATCTGCCTTAACTCTCAGTAAAAGTACCCGATTTTGCAACGGGTCAACATCCGGTAAGCTCACTTCCTACGGAGCAGGTAAAAACTGTACATAGAATCTGGTAAAGAAAAAATTTTGAATATATACTTGATCTAATTTATTCTGTTGGATCCGTCAATGCGGGTTCCTTTAAATCGTGCATCCAGGAGAGTTGGTACAACCCATAAGTTCTTGGTGTCTTTGCCAATACTCTGAATTCCACCTTGTCTGTACATGTTTCAAATTGTCTTTCTCACGGCGTAGGTTGTCAGCTGCTTTTTTTTACACTGATGAATTCGTGTAAAGCAAAAGGTTTGTTTACAAAAATTACTCTTGAATGATTATAAAACAACTTCACTGTGGCAAAATTATGTGCAAAAGCAAACCATTAAGCATCATAATGTTGGTTGGTTGTCAGTACTTGCTCGGCATTTAGGTTGCAAAAACAAGATTTGCCTACAGGAAACTTTAAGCACTAACTTGCTAAGGCCTGCCAAATCGGTAAAACTAGCGTTACCAGGTTACTAGCCGCCTTTGCTCTGTAGTTTTTTGTATAGAATACGAAAATTCCGAAAGTATCGAGTATTATAAAATATTAGATTCTGAGATTCGATACTGACGAAGTATCGCCCATCATTAGTTTGAAATTAAATGTGCTTGTTTGATTTCTTTTTATTTGCATTATTGATGAATTTTAATACTTCGTTAAGATCTTTACGCAGTGCATATTTTTTTTAATGTAAGTTAATCTAATTTTCATGTTCAAAAATAATCGACTTAGCCTAGAGTTCTGCATTTAAGATTATTTAACATATCACGAAATTTTGCAAAAAATAGAGCAACTCGCAATTTTTATTTTTTTACTATATCCGGCAGATCTGTTTCCGTTTGTTTTTTAAATAGACGCCAGATGGCGGAGTGTACTATGGATCCTTAGAGAGCCTGTACTAATAAGGAGAGAGTGGCCATGGAGAGAAGTGCCGCCATATTCTGGCAAACTTCTATTCGGAAAGCACTAAATCATTAAAACTTTAGCCTTTTTTACATGAAAAAAGAAAACGAAATAAACAGATTTAAGTATAGAAAATACTTTAAATCAAGTTGAAAATCAACGGGTTTAATTATTTAAGTAATAATTTTGAAATATCATTTTTCTAACTTTATAGCTATATCGTAACAGGTTCAACTGGTGGGTGTCGAGAATGTCATGGCTACAATAATAAGGAACAGATATATATGAGAGGAGGACGAGACCCAAAAACAATAATAGTTATTAATTAAAAATAAATAAAAAATATTTATTAATCATTTTTTTAAATATTTATTTATTTTTTGAATAGAGAAAATTATTTATTTTTTATTTTTAATAACTTTTATTTATTGTATATATAAAAAAATTAAAAATAATTAATAATATATAAAATGAAAATAAATGAAAATATATATACAATAAAAATAGTTATTAATTAAAAATAAATATTTATTAATTATTTTTAAAATATTTTTTTTTATTTTTAATTATAACTATTATTTATTTATATATTTTCATTTATTTTCATTTTATATATTAATTATTTTTTTAAATATTTTTAATTATCTACAATAATAAGGAAAGACTTTAAAATTTATTTAA
The DNA here is from genome assembly GCA_023313115.1 of Rhysida immarginata. Classification (NCBI taxonomy): domain Eukaryota; kingdom Metazoa; phylum Arthropoda; class Chilopoda; order Scolopendromorpha; family Scolopendridae; genus Rhysida; species Rhysida immarginata. The sequence goes on along the minus strand of JAHWFO010009692.1, from coordinate 130,247 downwards.
AAAATTTGTGCTGTATTTAAAAATGGGTTTAATTTTTACTTCTTGCACATAGAAATCGTACAATATACCTGTAATTTTATTAATGAATGTACATTAAATAAACAATACAGGTTTTACAAATTGGTTTCATACAATTTTAAATGAATTTCATACAATTTTAAATAGATTTAATACGATTTTAAATGAATTTAATACACTTTCAAATGTATTTAATACACTTTCAAATGAATTTAATACTCTTTTAAATAGATTTAATACATTTTTAAATGAATTTAATACGATTTTAAAAGAACTGGCCGCGTTTGATTTTTTGAGATGTAGTGGCTTGAATTTCATTAGGAGTTGACTGTGTTTCAACATGTGAATTATTTTCATCATTTAATTCATTTTCGCAAGATACTTCAGTGGAATTGGGATCACAAATAAGTCCGCCCGCCGTTGTTTAAATGTACTATTACTGTATTTCCTGTGCATTCATATTTTCATCTATTTTATCCGATTTTACAAACGAGAAATGTTCCTAATTTTCCAATCGTCTGCTTTGGAAATGTTTGTCGTTAGGTGAAGCATTTTTACAGGTAAAATAGTCTTATAAATTATCGGTAGGTAAACAGTAATATAAATTTATAATATTTATAAAAAGTTTGTAAAAATTTAAAAATAGTTTTAGTAATAAATTTAAAAAATTATTTTTAGAATATTTAATAATTAAACTTTATTTACACACATTTTATTTATTTAAAATCGTATTAAATTCATTTAAAATTGTATTAAATCTATTTAAAAGTGTTAAATTCATTTGAAAGCGTATTAAATTCATTTAAAATCGTATTAAATCTATTTAAAATTGTATGAAATTCATTTAAAATTGTATGAAACCAATTTGTAAAACCTGTAAATATTTTTCTTCAAAAAACCTTTTTTAGCACTATTAGAACATCTACAGCAGCACACCCTATCATTTTTCTACTGTTTATGCAATATAATTAAATGAAGCCTAGCCTATGCTTATGCTTGATAGATTCGAAAATTTTGCCAGAACATGGCGGATTTGACCACGTGATCAGATAAACCAATCAGCTTGTGTCCCCTCCATGGCCACACTCTCCTTATACAGGCTCTCTAAGATAGCCAATTTTAATGTTAATCTATGGAGAAAACAGCAGATTTAATTGATTTTTTATTTTTATTTATTTTTAATTACGAGGGGGAATAAAGATTTATAGAAATTCAGTACCAAATGAAAATTGCTAAAAAATAATAATAATAATAATAATAATAATAATAATAATAATAATAATGCCAGGTGGAAATTCGCATAAGAAATTCTGCTTATTTTTTGAACATTTAATTTTAGCCTGTCATTTTTTAATTTTAGAAAGCAATAGTTATTACAAATTGTTAAATTTGCATTTCTGTTAAATTTTTAAAAAATTTTTTAAAATAAGAACTTGTGAAATAGTGATATACCGTGTCTCTCAAAAGTCGCGTGCCATCTGAAAAGTTTATGAATATTTGTTTATTCGTTACTTTGCAAGCAACGGGCTATGACAGCCTAATAACGATAATAAAAATAATACAATATAGTATAAAAAATACAGTATAAAAAGAATAAATATAGCATTATTAAATAAGATAAATATAATAGTTCAAAGTAGTTTTTAACATAGTGATTATAATTTTAAAAAATTTAATTCAATAAAAATTGTATATTATCAGTAATAAAAAAATAAACGTAGAAATAATAATCAGCATATCTAGGTAAAAAATCATAAGATAAGTGTTTTATTTTTAATAATTTGTTTATATTGACTACAACTCATAAAAATTAGATCAATTTTATCAGACATGACGTTACAAAATTTAAACATTCTATAAAAAGGGAGATTGCTTATAATATTTTTTTTGGAAAAGGAAAATAAAATATATCATTGTTTCTAGAATTTAACATAGGTACACGTAGATTAACTGAATTTTGAAATTTTGAAGAATAAATTATATTGCGGTATAATTTAAAAAGGTAACAGAGATCAAGTATAATTCGTCTGTTAATTAATTTCTCACATTTAAAATCATTTCGGAGATAAGTATTAGACATATATCTATTATTGTTAAAAAAAAAAAAAAAAAAGTAGGATGAAAAAGTCTAAAAAGTGTACGTAAGAAATCTGATTGTACTTTTTCTAAACCTAATTGCAATTTTACATAAGGAGACCAAATAAGTCATATTCTAATGTAGATCTGACTAAGGTATTAAAAACGAAAATGTTAAAGTTGATACGATTAATACTTAAGGAATTTTTAATGATAAAATAGGAAGCTCGATAGGCCTTAAAGTTATAAAATTGATGCGATCAACAAAGCTTAATTTGGAATTAAAGATGACACCTAGATCCTTAGTAACCGTTTTTTGTGGTAATTTAGAACCATTTAAAGTGTAATTAAATTTGCAATTAGTTTTCTCGAGGGAGTATGTAATATAATGGCATTTGTCATTGGTAAACATTTTGTTTTGGTTACACCATTGTCCAATTGAGTGTAGCTAAGTTGCAATTTTTGGCAATCAGTAGGAGTACAAACAATTTTGCTTAATTTAATGTCATCCGCAAATAGAAATATCTGGGAGGATTTTACCACCTCAGGAATATCATTAATAAATATAATAGTAAAGACCCTAAAATAGACCCCTGAGGAACCCCTGAATAGGACACAAAACTAGGTGAATAAATATTAACACATAATTATCCTATTGGTTAAGTATGAAAATATCCATTTGACATAACAGGGGTTTAATTCATGAGTTGAGTTTTTTGATTAAAAGATAATGATCAACTTTATCAAATGCTTTTTCGAGGTCAATATAAACCATATCGATTTGTTCATTTTGATTAATACCGTTTCCAATGAAGTGAACGCAATCAAGAAGATTTGAAACAGTTGAGCGACCTCTCATGAAGCCACATTGACAAGATGATAAATTGGGAGAGACAGATAAATATATTTTTTGATAAACTAAATATTCAAAAACTTTAGCAGGGAAGCTAAGAATTGAGATCGGTCGGTAATTTTTTACATTTTTATTACCTTTGTTGTGTATAGGAATGACCTTACTTTTTTTTCCCACACATCAAGAAAGATGCCCGTATGAATGGAGAGATTAAAAATAGAAAGGGCAAACAAAAAATTCGTCACACCGGTTGATTTTGTATTTCTAACTTTATTAATAGCCTCGGTTATTTCAGCTTGAGAAAACAGTTGAATTGAGTTGGATGTTTTCACGTAATCCTGATATGTATACATTTTAGGAAAAACATCCTCAAATGTATTATTGTTATCAATGGAAGAGGCATTAAAGACTGATTTGAAATTCTTAGCAAAAGCAGTTACAATGTCATTTAAATTTTCCAAAACTTGATCATTTTGAAACATGGTGTTATTAAAATGTCTGGTATTAGACATTAATTACTTTCCAAAACATTTTGGGATTGTTTGATATGATACTGAGCGTTTTGTATATAATTTTTAAAATCTTGTTTAATAAGTTTCTTCGCTTTAGCTCTCAATACAGAAAATTCTTCTGTCATGAGAACGTTTTCTTTATTCGTGATCTTATTTTATATTTAAATTTAAGTAATTTTATCGCTTCATGACTAAACCATACAGGAAGTTTCCTAATTCGCTTATTTGTAATAATAGGAACACGAAGAGAGACAATATAGTGTACCACATTATAAAATTTGGAGACCATTTCATTAACGCAACTATAGTTATTCAAAAAAGACCAGTCAACTACAGAGATAATTGTAGAGGGCAAAGAAGTTAGAATATTGGCTTTATGTTCACACGGTTTCGCAAGCTTATCGTTCATGTTCAAAATGTGCACCATGCACTCGAAAACCATGTCTTACACGATCCAAATTTTCTTCTGTCACGCGTAAAAGTGTAGCAAATGCTGAACATGACATTTCGAAGAAAATGTGGATTCCTGTGTTTCTTGACTGATCCAGTTACAATACTCAAGTCTTCTCATTGGGTCAGTATCGACCATTGCGTGTCTATGCTGCAGTTTGTACGGATGGAAATGTGCCGATTTCAATATTCGGTGTACAAAATCTTTACTGATGCGGCTTTCCCTTGTCACGTACCGGAGTGACCTGTTAGGACTTAACTGTAACTTTGACAATCACATCGGCTCGGCGGTCTTCATTTGTGGCTGTTTCTGGTCGACCACTGCGTTCCTGTGAGAAAAGTATCCGACCTAATAATTTTTTTTTTTTTTTTTTTTTTTTTTTTTTTTTTTTTTTTTTTTTT
>JAHWFO010009692.1:105250-125926 GCA_023313115.1 Rhysida immarginata | reverse complement strand
TTTTTTTTTTTTTTTTTTTTTTTTTTTTTTTTTTTTTTTTTTTTTTTGGGACCATTGGCGAAAGTGGCGATCAGCAGATGAAAATGAGCAAAATGAACTTTGAAATCTTTTAGATTGGTCCAATTTCGAAAATTTTTTCAAACTTGTATTTTTTTATAGTCTATTAAATGCACATGCCACATCAGATGTCTATTATAGAGATATTGAACGTCAATTATTTATAATTGATTTTTCGGTACTAAATTATACCGGTCAAAACAAATATTTGATTTTAAGTGTTCCATTAAACCACTTTGGTTGCGTTTTGCTGTGACTTGCCATTTTCGAGATATAGCATACTTCGGAAATTCGAATTTTGGCCGATATCTCGGGAACTATTGCTCCCATAGAAATTTAGATGCGATATTCGTAATCAGCGATGGAAGAAGCATTCATTTCATATATCATATGTCCTCTACCTTTAAAGAAGTGCCAACAGACTGAAATACAGGGTGACCCAAACTTGTCTAGCATATCGACGTTTGACGAGTTGTTAAAGCAAATAAATAAAACACTTGAGAGTGGAGTGCATACTGACAGATCATCACATTGAACTACAAAACAAAACTAAATTGATACAAGGAATAAGAATAAGTAACAAATCAATGTCGAGGAAGCCCCCCAAAATGGTTGCCCCCAGCTCCAATGCACTGGTTACATCTTCGGACAACTGAGCTGTAGCTGCCACAATCTGGTCGGGTGGAATTGCTCGACTACAAGCTTGAATGGATGCAATGAGCTCATCTTTGGTGGTGGGCGGATTACTGTAGACCTCCTCCTTCAGTTCTAGATAAAGATTCTAAATAAAAGAAAATAGACAAACGTCGATAGCTCACACACGATCGAAACTAGATGGAATGTTTATAGGACATTTTTTGTTCCATTTTAAACCATACATTGTTCATAAACAATTATGCTAGATAAGTTTGGGTCACCCTGTATAAATTCAGTGTCGAACTTTCGAAGATGACAAACTAAAAGTTCGTATGGAATTCTTGAATTTCGCAACTGAGAAAAATTATGTTCAAAAATAAGTAGTTTTTCATATGCGAATTTTTCTAAGAAAATCTTTCTAGCAATTAAACAAAAAAATTTTTTTTAATAATTTTCATTTGGTATCGAATTCCTATATATTTTTAAAACAGATTTCCCACCCTCTCCCCTCGTAATTAAAAAAATTCAGTTAAATCTGCACTTTTTTCCATAAGTTAACATTAAAAATGGCTGCTTCAGGCTCCATAGTACAATCCGCCATCTGGTGTCTCTCTGAGAAATTTTTTCCCATTCAAAACTTTTATAGGTTAACAAAAAAGGAAAAAAAAAATAAGTGTCTAATCTTTTTAAATTTTATTTTCTAGTCTCGACTGCCATGTGCCAAGAGTTGGAGAAGTTGGTCAGTGATGTTCCCTTTTTCCTGTTCGCACCATGGATTCTTCGGGAGATTTCGATTCAATGGAATGAAGCCATCTGTTATAAATTGTGGGTATCGATCAGTATTTATCTTAGGGTGAGAGCCATATTCCACTAGGACAACAAAATTACGGTTAACACTTCATACAATTAGCGATAGAGAAACCGTAATGCCCCCGTCCTAATGCCCCCAATCATCACGCACAAAACACATTGTGGAAATATGGCTCTGAATTTTGAGTTAGTTGTATATCATTAGTATAGTTGGGGTTATAGTTTTTTGAGTACAGACAACCACAACTTAGTTTTTCTTGTTGTTTATGATGGGCGGGGGGTTAACGTTAATTTCTGTAATTGGGAATTTTAAGAATTTAGACTTAAACTTCCTAGCTTAAGTTAGCAAACTAAGTTTCATCGGTTCCGGAGACGAAGTTGGTGGAGTGACGAGACGATTGTGACGATGAGATGTGATGTTGGTGAGCGGAAGAGGAACTACGATGGAATGAATATCTGGTTGGTTGTTTTCCAGGCAGATATTCCAACGTGGGATCCATAAGGTGGCATTAGTTAAGTTTTGGGGTAGTGATTGTCTGTGCTGTGATTACCAAGACCTTACAAAAACTATTTAAAACTTTACCAAGACAAGTAGACTCTGGGTTGATTTAAGTTGTATAATTTGGGTTAAATCGTTCAACAACCCCCTCTTAGAAAACTTGTTTATAAGGGAAAGGAGAACTCTTAACGTTAAAAGGGAAATGTTTGGTAATCGCATTTGGTAGGAATTGATTTCGTTCATAGTTAAGAGAAAGAAGGACCCCTTTCTCTCTACGAGGGACCTCATAGTCTGAAGAGGACAACAGCGCACGAAGATAGGATCCGATATTTATTTTAAAACAAATAAAGGACGGGGAAAGACCTCGCTATCCTTTTACATGAAAAACGGATGTCGAAGGCCTTTCACATGGGTGTTTTTTTTGGTTATCTTGGTCTATGAACTTCTCAACTGCAGAAGAGGACTTCGGCTGCTGAAGACGATGACACTACACAAATACACATACACATATTACATGCACTTTATTTTTAAGATAGTTTTAAGTTCTAGTTTTAAGTAGCATCATATCAAATTAAGAATTTATAAATTTATAATTCTAAAAACTTCACATACCCCCCCCTTCCCCTTAGCTTTTAAAATTTTACATTCTCATTATAATTAAAAAATAAATAATAATAATAAAATGTTTAGCTGTTGCTGTTTGTCTCGGTGAAGAGATAACCGGGTCAGATAGCAATCATAGGATATCACTTAGCTATTACTGCCTAGAAACTATGGCTCGGTGATGAGGGAACCGTGTCAAGGCAGTAAACACAGGACATAACACTCTGTAGACACGTTCTCCAACGTGTTCTACTGCGCTCCCTTGATGTTGGTGTGAATCCATAGATGTTTGGTTTCATTCCAACAGCCCTTGTACCATGCCTTCCTCAGGCGGTGTGCATTCTACTGCATACTGGCGCTGATCCATTTGTCTGTTCTATCTCGATGGGTACTAACCATGGCTGGCCTACCAATTAATATCTGACTTCGGTTGGCCCGCCCCTACCATCCGATTGTCTCTGACGGTGACCAACCAATAAAATCCTGTTAGGGCTGTTAGGCAAAAGCGTAGCGTTATAAATGTAAATTACTAATTCCATGTTTTTTTCTTCATGGTGCAAGGCAAGGGTTACACACTGTTTTGAGGTAAATTTGTACATACCAACTTGTAAGTGTTGGTAAAAGCGATCTTAGTTTGTAAACATTGTGCGTACAGTTTGGTTCCTGCGTGTAAAGGGAAGCTTACTGTCCGGCAATCAGCGTTTTGTAGAGTTAAGGCTCATGTTTTCGGTAAGTACATGTATTTAGAAAATAGTTAGTAGGTAGTAAGTAGCTAGTAGGTTAAGTACTTTAGGGATTATACTTTGTTAAAATAAGATTCTAATATTTTTTTCCCGCTTTTACAGGTTAAGAAGAAATCGCATATTTTGGATGAGTAAGTATGAAGGTTTCGTCTTGAAACCCGGATAACTGGATGTACCAGTAAAGGAATGGAAAAAATTGTCTCAAACCACAAAGACATGGCGAAGGTTTCTTTGTGGTTTTCCTTCCTTAATGTTTCTCAGTCCCTCAGTTTAATGGATGTCGAATGTGGTGCAACTTATCAAAAAGAAAACGTGACTTTTCTTAAGAAAGCATGGTTAACTAGACATTGTTTTAAATTTTGAAGCCTACCCCTCATAAGTTATCAGGCACTTCCTATTTAGGTGTCAGTCAGATCACTGGTTTCCCAGGATGACACTTTTGGAGTGTTCCAATTTGCAAATCCGCCTAGGGAACCTAGGAGCCGGAACTCTAGAAGTCGGCGCGGCTTGTATGGAAAGCCTCATTAGGTGTATTTCGCAAGTTTCTGTGAATTTTGAATGGCCCAATTAATAATCTAGATCACGTTTTCTTTATAACATCTGAAAGGCTTAGATTAATTTTTTAATTTTTTGTCTTTGTTTAATCTTAGAAGTGACCCAACTTTTGTTTCAAAATCCAAAGCAAAAGGCGAGGAATCTACTACGAAAAATTAAATCTTAGGTAAGTACAAACCACTCCTCACTGGGAGTGCAAGAAATCCTAAGTTATCAGTTTATAAGAATTTTTTTAAAGCTTTTTCATGCTGGCTTCGTGTATAGCTTGGTAAAAATCTGGATCCTAAGATTAATACTAGTGATGTCAAGATCCGGATATCCGGATCTTTTTTTCGGACCTAGATCCGAGATCCGGATCTTGGATCCGAGATCCGAAATTCGGATCCTATATCAGGAAATTGTGTATATGCAAACTTTTTCTGAAAGCAGTTTATAAATGCTTTTAGTAAGTGATAGCCTAGTCCTCTTTAAGTCCTAATTAGTCGTAATACGCATCCAGCGAAAGGATCCGAAACCCGGATCCGATATCCGAAATCCGGATCCGGATATTTTCAGATCCGGATCAGAGATCCGGATCCAACGGACATCACTAATTAATACTGTTTTGCATTACACGAAATGGTCGCTTAGGTTTTCTTAGTTCTGGTGAAAGGTATCCGTGAAATTTTTCCAAACTCATTATGCATTTTGTCTTTATTTCATAGGAACTCAAATTTGTGGCGTGTGAAGCTGAAGTCTGCTGTGACGAGTATATTGTGGATTTCTATATCGTAAACGGGAGTCCGCGTTTCCTTGCAGTTCTTCATATGATTGGCTTTAATGTGCAAGATAGTTACGTCAAAACTGGATCAAAATCAACTGAGTGCAGAGGGTGAATTAGTGCAATTGATCTGGCTCTGAATTCATTGTGATATTTCCTCAATTCAGCTTCCAGATTCGACTGTCAGTGAATTTGTGAAGATTTTGTAAGTGGTTTTGAAAATTGTCACCACTTAGGGAAAGGGATTGTATTATTTTCTATGGGGAAAGGAGGGTTAGATGTCAAGTTTTTCCAATGTAATCAAGCTTGAAAGTGTGTAAAGGTCAGGTTCTTTCAGCGAGCATCTGTGGGGGAAACTAATAAAATTCATAATTGAGGCTTTTGGTATAGCCAGTTCGAATCTTCGATAATTATCAATGATTCTGATCTCCCTTTTGGAAGAAATTCGAAACAGTATAACTTGATAGGACTTTGTATGGTTAAATTTTACAAGAAATGCTTTGTAAACGCCTGGGACACTTGCCAAATTTAATTGAATCTCTGGCAGAGTTACTTGTGCTGTTTGTGATCGACTTCGATTCGGATTAGTTTTACATCTTCGTCGAGAAGAAAGTAAGCGTAGATTATCCTGTCTGCAGTAAGTGATCCTAAACTGCTACCGACCTACAAGAGCTGTAAACCTAATGTTTGATTGACCAGTTCATAAGACGGCTACAAGTATTTCAACTTTAACCTTCCGAGTGCTATTTGTCTGAAGATATTGTTCATCCTATTTTGCCACTGGATTCCTTACACCATAATCAAGACGACCTCTCCTACTGGCTAGTTTATTAGGAGCACCCATGACTATGCAAATATTTTGACATAGCATTTACTACGTATCAGTTGGTCACTTGACAGTCGGTACCAATATAAAGCGAGAACACGCCAGCTGCAAGTGGTTTCACTGTCACCATGGGGGAAAACCAAGGATCTGAGTGGCTTCGAGCGCGGGATGATAATTGGTGCCTGGCGAGGTAGATTCAGTATTTCCGAAACCGCACTTATACGCTTTTCCCAAACAACCACTTAAGAGTTTACCAGGACTTTGGATGGACTTAAACAACTAGCCAGAGACAAACCTGTGGTCGCAGACGACTCGTCGATCCAAGGGGTGAGCGTCACGACTCGTCAACTCAAAAAACGTCTTCAATTTGCCCGTGATCACCAACACTGGACCGTCGACGACTGGAAGAAGGTCAGCTGGTCGGATGAATCCAGTTTCCTATTACATCAAGCAGTTGGCCGACGCAGAATTTGGAGACAACAGGACGAAGCGACGGACCCCTCCTGTCTGGTTTCCACTGTTCAGATTGGTGGAGGCTCTGGTCTGGGTAATGTTTTCCTGGCATACTGGGGAATTCGTGTGTTACAGCTGCTAGGGGTGACCAACAGTCTTAAGCGGGGGGTGTTCCTAATAAATGGCCACTCAGTGTATGTGCTCCAGTGCAGTTTCATCCGTGGAGAAATTGACTTGTGTGAAGTGAAGTTTGTAATTTGTAGAGTATGCTTATTCACATTATGTAAACTTTTGGCGCCATTTTTCTTGTCTTTTATTTTTAAATGTTTGCCTTTCTGTGTGTATGTTCTGCGTGTCGTTTGTGTGTGTGTCCTTTATCGTTAAGTTGTTGGTATTCCTTAGTTTTTCATGATTGTGACGAGAATGTGAAGGAAGATGATTGTGCAAATTGGATCTAAATCAGGAGTGAACCAAACATTTAGTGCCACGAAGAAAGCAGAACTGTTTTGATTGTGAATTTGTGAAGATTTTGTAAGTGATTATATTATAAATGTAGGAGTAGTGATAATTATATATTGATAAAGATGAATATACTCCTTTAATTAAAATAGTAAAATTAAAATAAATAATAAAAAAATGATAATTATAATATAATAAAATAATAAAAAAAAAAAAATTTCATCTGATCTTCGTCTCTTCTGTACATCTTCTGTGTTTCTTCGTACTTAAACTTTAACTCTGGTGACTTTTTCCTTGTTTTTTTTATTATTTTATTATATTATAATTATCATTTTTTTATTATTTATTTTAATTTTACTATTTTAATTAAAGGAGTATATTCATCTTTATCAATATATAATTTTGTAAGTGATTTTGAAAATTGTGATCACCTAGGGAGAAAGCCTTGTTTTGTATGGGGAAAATGGGTGAGATGTCAGAGTTCATGTATCAGCTCATTTTCAGGTTTAATCTTATGCAAGTTTTGTTGTGTCAAATCTAATGATAGAAGCGAAATCCAGTCTCTTCCCAGTGCAGCTACAGTAAGACCCCGAGTTACGTCACTAATTGGTTCCCGGAAAGTGACGCAAGTCGAACATTTCCTATACATGTTCTTGAATATCCATTCATGTATTTAGAGTCGGGATCATTTTCCCTGTGTAAAATAGCCAAAGCACCTTCTAAGTGGTTAAAAGCATTGACTGGCAATCCATCTCTTCATCAGCAGACGCATCTTTTCCTAAAACCTTCTCTACCATCACAAGATTTTCATTAGAAATATCTAAATGAGAAAGTGAAAGCTCATCGACATCTTCAATGCATATGTCCACAACACTTTCCACCAGATCTGAAAACCCTTCAGAATCAAGAATTGAGGGCAGAGCATCCCATGACTCTTTGATGTTCTTCACTGCATCCAGTATTGTGAAGCTTTTCCAAAATTCCCAGAGTGTGTGGCTTCTTCAGTGTCGACTGCTTTGATGGCCATAGCAAATGTTCTCCTCAATGACCCCTTGATTCATCGGTTGCAACAATGTTGTTGTTTGGCGGGAAATACAACACTGGAATCACCTGCTGCATGAAGTGAAAGAAATTATGGATTTCTCAGAAGATATTGTTCATCCTGTATTGGTTCTCCAGTAATTTCTTCCGTAAGGAGACATTGATTGTTGATTTTTGTAACTGCATATTTGTAATATGCTCATTCACATTATGTAAATATTTGGCGCAATTTTTCTTATGTTTAAATGTTGTTCTGTCGTATTTGTATGTTTGTGCTTTTGTGTTTGTGTATGAATGTGAGAAAACATCGCGAAGTGTTGAGCTCGTAGAATTGTACAATGTTTCTGGGAAGGGAGCTAAATCTTTGCTTAATTGCAGGGAAAGCGAACGATACATAAAGAAGCAAGTTTATTGAACCAATCCTATTAACCAACCCTAACATCCTTAACTAATGTCAAAATAAGTTTGCTTCATTATGTGCAAGGTTAGGTTAAGTTTTAGATATAGAGCTAGTTTAAGTTCTAGATTATATATTATGATGATCAATAGTACCGGTAAGGAATTATTTTTTTAACTTAAATTTCTCAGTATTTTCCAGTTCTGGATGTCTTCACGGAAGAGTGCTGTGTTAAATTCCGAATGACAATCGAACGGTGTTGGAGCATAGCTTCCATAATCTCATCCTTCATAAACATATTCCGAAGGAAATGCAGTGAAATTCCCAATAGCGGACACCACTACAAAGTGAGGCGCTTTCTTTTTCCAGCCATGAATCTAGAAATCGAACAAGTTTGTCAATTCGTAACGGACACAAGCTACGTGATGATTCGCGTATGAATTTAGGTTACTCATTGAAAGAATGGCTTTACTCAGTAAGCAGAGTACACGCAAGCCAGAAAGCTGTTTTTTGACCTAGTTTTTCACCACTCACATTTCATGTTTAAAATCGCAAGTGAAGTATGTCCGCTATTAAGAAATCGAAAATGAAAACTGTTTAGAAGTATTGGGCCCATAGAAGACAATGTAATTTTGTGTCCGCTACGGAGAAATGTCCACTATTCAGAGGGAAGTTTCACTGTACACTGAACTAGAAAAGAAGGCTGATGTACGCACAAAGGTTGCCCACAATATGAAAGAGAAATTTGATTGACGATTGTCTGAACTAGGAATATCGCATAATAAAGCGACAAAAAATGAAAAACCTATGAAACCCAGTAATCTGAGAAGATGATAGGCAACATAGTTTTCATGAGCTCTTGAACATATTTCCTAACATGGGTCATATTGAAATCCTTATGGAGTTATTGCGAGCAATTCGCCGATCCGATTGTGCAATAGTTCTGGAAAGGTTGAAATTCCTTCCATCTTGTCTTGCAAATTGTAGTCCAGACGGGCATGCCATATAGCAAGATGACACGAACAGTCGCTTTGTATAACGGTAGTTTATCAACACTGAGGAATCTCTTACAACCCATTAATCTGACAATCGACAATCGAACAGTGTAGTGTATCGGTATTCGAGTGGAACTTGAAGCATAGCTTCCATAATCTCACCCTTCATAATCGTATTCCAAGGGAAATACACTGAGCTAGAAAAGAAGCCTGATGTACCCACAAAGGTCATCCAAAGTATGAAAGAAAATTGCCTCCTCTTGGTGGAGGAAAATTTGATTGACGACTGTCTAGACTAGAAGCAGACCACTAGTAGTAGATAAAACACGACCTATCAAGTCCAGTAATCTTGAAATAAGACATTAATATCAAGTATATGCCTTGGATCACGATATCTCTTTCTATGCATAGGATGCTTTAAAATGCCCGAGACTAGCTCGTTGCTATGATTTTCTATATTGGGCAGCCCTTGAACGTATTTGCCAATATGAGTCATGTTGAAGCCATTAGAAATGGAGGAATTGCGAACAATTCTCCGATCTTTTTGCGCAATAGTCTTAAGGGTAACGTTTTGGAACGTTTGCAGTTCTTTCCATCTAGTTTTACATATTGTGGCCCAGACGGGCATACCATAGGTCAAGATAGTCCGAACAATGACCCTATAGAGTAAGAGTTTATTATCAATGTTTAGAGCACTATTCCGGCCCAGCAGAGCAATCAAGCTAAACTTGGCTCTCCTGGCCTTATTCAACGCATAAGTTGCGTGGGGAGTCCAGGTAAGTTTAGAGTCAATAACACCAAGATATTTATAAGTTTCAACCCAGTTCAGTTTTTTGCCATCTAATGATCTTTCTCTTCTTGGAGACAAACATCGCCTTGCATTTGTCTACATTCAATTTTAGCCTCCACTTGCTAAACCAGCTTTCACACAGCCCATTAATCTGATCCTATACGGAATTTTTATAGTGGGTATTATAAGCGGAGTATACGATTACACAGAATGTCTGCCAATCACCAGAAAGAGAGAAATTCTGCAATGTTTCTCAATTAGCTCGATATTCATATGAAAGATATATTAAAGAATGCCCCAATCACAAGTCGTTTGTGGAAGAAGCTTTTCAGATTAGCTGGAGGGTTTGCTCGCAACAGGAAGCATGCAAAGGTTTTCGGTGTTGTCTCTACTGCAGGAATTGAGACAAGCATGTTTTGCTGTAATTAAGAAGCCGCTGATACTGAATATCAACAATCATCACACACCAAAAGGGAGGAAACCCGGACACTCCGCAGAGACCGGACTGTAGTTCAAAAGCTAGGACATGTCCGGGTAAAATTGTATCTCCTAGACTGTACCGTGAGATCCTTATAGGAAGATAGACAGAGTTTGTAATGAATACCTTTATAATGCCTGGAAAGGCTGTAGACTCTATTTTTCATGTTAAACTGCACTTTAATCCGACGAATGACACTTCTGTGGAGCATATTAGCAACTTCAATCGAAAAACGCCTTTTGATGAATCAAAACTGAAATTATTGGTTGTATATTATGTTCAGTAATTGCTTAGTTCTTTTTCTCCCTAGTTTACATTCTGGACCAATTCGGATGTGTACTCAGGACATGGATGCATAATGAGGTAAATCTGTACTTTACAATCTTGTTTATCGAATTTTTATATAAAATTTCTTGGCTTTGTATTTCCCAGAAAGTGAATTGGATTGCGATGCAAGGTCCTCATAAGGAAGATGTTCATAGAAGATCCAAGCAATTTAGCATTCATAAGCTTGTAATGTACTTCTTTGCTCTTTATTTAATTTTAAAGTTTAAAAATAATTTAAATTAATTGAACACTGAATAGGGACTTGAAAGTTCGAGTTTTGAGGTTTTTATAGTTTTGAGTTTTTCCGCATTGGTTTTTAGATGTGCTGGTTTTAGGAGTTTTCAATTTGAGGTTTCTGGTGTCGCTTTAAGTTAGTATGGTAGTTGATGTTTTTGCATAACTTTTTAGAAATGGGTATTTTTCGATTTGGAGCTTCTGGTGTAGCTTAGTTGAAATTAGTATGGTGGTAGGTCGTAATTCCGAAGTGCTTGGTTGACTCAGTTGAGCTGGTAGATTTCACTGCTCTTTATTCAGTGTTCATGTTTTTATTATTGGGGATTAAATTTACTATTTCATTAAAGAGCAAGGAATTTAATTTAATGTTTCCTACAATGTAAAGATTTAGTGTTATTTAACGATTGATGTAATGATCAATAGCTGACGTCTAAACTTTTCAATGGGATGAATCTGCCTGCTGCTTACGAGATTTGAAACTGGATACACGATGCGATATGGTCTCTCAAGGAAGATTTGGATGCTGCTTCTCAAAGAGTAAATATCAAAGGTAGATCTATTAAGTATAAACTCATTTTTGGCCTACCACTCTCTAAGAGTGAAGGCCTGTGTTCGTTTCAGAAACTCAAATTATTTTTTTCTCAAATCGACTTAAAAACTCATGATTCGAAAAGATAAGTTGAAATTTTGAAAAAAAATAAATTGTAATGGCGGAATGGTATATTCGCGCAGGCCTCAAAAAAAAAATTATTCAAAAAAATTTTTTCTGTTGGGGGGGAGGTTGGGGGTTCTTAAAACCTTATTTACTCCAAAACTGCTTTTCAGTCAGTTTTTTTTTTTTTTCAAAAAAAAAGATTCGTCTAAAGAGAGGAGGCCGATCATGTCGTTTTTATTGTTTGGGTCGATGAAATGGTTGTCATTTCATTTTTATTAAAAAAATTAATTTCTCTAAAACTGCTTAAGCCATTTCAATGAAAAATACGTCAATGCTAAGTTTAAGGATCCCTCTAAGTATGAATTATTTTTTAAATCCTAAACGGCTCATCAGAGCCAAACAAGTCATTCACATAAAGACGCCTTAATGAGAAGAGTCGTACATGCCGAATTTATTGAGTTTGGTTCGCTGGTTTGAACGCTACAGCCATTTTTTTTTTTAATTTTTTTTTTTAAAAGTAATATCTATAACAAGGCTTATCAATTGACATAAAAATACGCTAAGGCACTATTTAAGGTATCCCCTATGTATTTTTATTCGGTTATGCTATTTGCAGTTTCAGAGGAGTTATCTGCACAAATAGTGAGCGGTAGGCCAAAAATACATCTTGTACTGCTTTATTTTAAAAATGTAACGCACTTAAGTTGCAATTAAAATAACATTTTATTTAAAATGTGAAATAATTATATTACCTAACCTAATTTTTTATTTATTTATTTATTTAAATCGCTCACTGGAAATTGGGGGATCTGAAGTCTCAAGGTTCACTGCACGCGGTTCTCGAGATTTTTCGACTGTGATTTCTACTTTCAGTGCCTCCGCTGAAAGCTGGCCTATCGGAACCATAGCTGCAGATAATATTCATGAACCGTGAATAAGAATTTTCTGCATACTAGATGACATATTGAACTAGGCATAATTTTTGATATATAACCTGGCGCTTTCAAAGGCAGTTATCAAATTTATTTTGATGTAAAGTAAGATCTATTTTGCAATACAACAAAACTAGTATATATATTTTCAAAAAATTTTTTTCTTTACCAGATTCTATGTACCTTTAACTATTTTTCCATATAATTTCCAGGTTTATTTAAGCACTTGTCATAGCGCTCAATGTACTTCCGCATGATCACTTCATAGAAGCTGCCGCCGGTGAAGAAAATCACGCAGTTTTCACTTGTTTATCGCCGCTGAAATGGTCTTTTTGATCCTGGAACAGGTGGTAGCCACTGAACGCGAGGTCCGGACTGTAAAGCGGGTGGTCAAGTTGTTTCCATGCTGTAGTACATT
Source organism: Rhysida immarginata (assembly GCA_023313115.1). Lineage (NCBI taxonomy): Eukaryota > Metazoa > Arthropoda > Chilopoda > Scolopendromorpha > Scolopendridae > Rhysida > Rhysida immarginata. The sequence continues at coordinate 113,258 of JAHWFO010009692.1, read as the reverse complement.
GAGGCTATGACAAGTGTTTAAATAAACTTGGAAACTATGTTGAAAGGGCGGTTCGATAATAAAATTATCCAGGACATATTCAAAGAAACAAATGCCATGTATACTACAAAGGTTTGTTTATTTTTCAACATAGTCGCCGTAAATATTTAAGCATCTGTCCCAGAGTTTCACCAGTTTAAACATTCCTTCACGGTACATTTCTTGTCCCAAATTAACGAGAGTGTCGAACTTCAGCTTGCAGTGGTTCTTGTTTATGGAATCGTTTGCCCGATATAAAATTCTTTAGAGGACCGAAAAGGTGAAAATCGGACGGGGCGAGGTCCGGACTGTAGGGGAGGGATGCTCTAGGATTTCTCGCTTTCAGCCAGGCTTTCGTCTTCTCCGAAGTGAGGTCGTGCGCATCATGCAAAAACCTCACTCCAGTGTTTCGCAGTATATGTCGCTGGTTTACTCCTTCAGCTTGGAGAAATCTGATTACTTATCGAACTTCGACTTTGACATACCGATAACTCCGGTCATTTTGTCAACTTGCTGTACGCCAGGTATTGACTTAACGAACGAACCGCTTTAAAGACAAACATTAATAGAAGAATTGGGTATCTGGCTATAAAAATAGGTAAAATTTATTGCAAAATTAAGAAGTAAAAAAAAAAGATTTTGTCCCACTGTGCATTGACACGAAAGTGGACGTTTAAACCTGGATATTAGGTTTTGTACTGGAAGGTTTTGGAATATATAATTATATGCTATCTTAAAAATGATTGGCATATTAATGTGAGATATGCTCTTCCCTCTATCCTAACATAACACACCTCACTAATTTAAAAATATTTGCTTCTCTATGTACGAAGGATTGACAATATTTAGACGTTAATTTAATTATCAATTTCATGGTATCTTGATCAATGCAGTTTTATCTGTTTACTTGATATTAGGGTTGAAGTACAGAAGGAATATTTTTATAAACTATTATGGTTAATATGAGCTAATATTTTAAAACTTGACGTTTATTTTTATTTTCATCTAGCTTACAAGATTTATGAAAGACCTGGATAGCAAACATGAAGATGCGTAGAAGTGATCGTTCAAGTGTTTCTGTAAGATGTTCTTCTGTTTGCTTCACTTGGATATTTTTGGCCGTTGTTTTAAACTAAGTTTTATATTTGGTTTTTCCAATTTGTAGGGTCATCTGCTTGGTAGACCTAGAAGTATCATCCTGAAGTAAAGGATAGAATAACGAAACTACATTATGGAAGTCGAGATGGACCAAGCGAGAAGCATCTGTGACCGACTTTTTCATCAAATTCGTGCCAAGCAGTCGAGAATTCGGAAGGTAAAAATCAAAGGTTAACGTTTCGCCAGGAATGTTTGGCATTGAACCCTATAAAGTGAAATTATTATTGAAGATTTTCTATGTTCTTAAAATTGTGGGATTCTAAACTAAGATATGATCTTGTTTCAACGATTTAATAATCTTTTTAATACATCTCGACTCGGTATATATTCTATTGCTGGGTTAAATTTGAGTGCTGGCTTCTAAAGCAGTGATATCCGTGATATTCTTAACCTTCAATATTAGTTTTGGCTAAGTGTTGGAAAATATGTGGGTTTACTTATCGTCCGTTTCGTTTCAGTATCGTCCAGTAACTGTTTCATATCGGCATTTCAGGAAGGACCATCTTGTGTGGAAGGAAAAACTACAAAGCTCTTCTTGAATAACTAACTCATCAGGTAGTCAAAGAAAATCCTTTAATATTCTTGCATTTATTATTCACTATTTTCTATTAAAATATTTAAATTTGAATATTGCAGATCGCGACTTGGATTACAGGATTCGGATACGGCAAGACAGCAGCGAAGAACCTAATATTTAATTAATTTAAGGATATTTATAACAATGTACTTCCTTACTCTTTACTTTTTAAATTAAACGTTTTTGAAGTTACTCAACGCTGAATAAGAACTTGAAATCTATCTCGAAGATGAAATGGTTTTCTAGGATTGAGGTGTTCATTGCGAAGGTTGAATTTTTAGGATGAAGGTTTTTGGTATCCAGTTTTTGGTTTCCGCTTTGTTGAAGTTTCATTCAGTTGGCAGCTCAGTTGTGGTTTGTCGAGTTTGGTCGTAATTCTCAGGTGAAGTTTCTTGTTGTAGATTTTGGGTTGGTTTCTGTAAGGTTAGGAGATTTCGTTGTTTCTTATTCTGCGTTGAGGACTTTAATTTTGGATTTTTAAATTTATTTTTATATAATTAAAGAGTAAGGAATTTAAACTGAAGCATGTATTTCAATTTTTATTTTTTTTTTTTAATATTTTTATCTCTGATAATGTTGAATTTGTTAAATTTTAAACCTGCTCGAGTCATTGTTTCAGATGATAAAATTTATTGATTTTAATATTGTAATAAACTTTGAAATTTTTTAATTTTGTAACCATCAGATTTGCATTAACAATGACTAGAAAGAGGTATGGGTGGGCACTGGCGATAATTGAAAATAACTTAGAAACTCCATGCTTTTCGCATGGTTTATTACTTGTATTGCCATACCATCATAAATTAAAATATTGTTCATACAAGAGCTTTACAGGAACGGAATAATGACAAGTATATGCTCCTTGGTAATGAAGATATTTGGAATCAATGAATTGTGGGATTTCTAAACGAGAGATAACTTACAATTCAACAAAAAATAAGTTTCAGAAATGAGTAAAGCCATGGATGAAGAATAACAGGATAACCGACTCCATAGGCAAGCCCAGCAAGCTCTCTCGTGGTGGCGCCATCTGGTTATTTCCGTGAAAAAACTCCCTTTCTTAACTCAATCCAATGCATCTTTTAATGCTCGTTTTGATGAGATAATTATTTTTTTACAAAAATTGGATAAAATCATTTAGATGCAAGCTAGTTTCTGGAAAAATTTATTAAAAATCACGCGGCTGAATTAAATTAGTTAAAAAAATTATTTAGGTGAAGTTGAAGCTCTTAAACAAAAATAAAAATTTCTTTAATAAATGTTTATAAAAATAATTTAAAATGAAAATAATTGCAAAAAAAATAATAACGTTTATCACAAAAATGTTTTAAAGCTTTTTTTTTAATTTTTTTTTTTTTTTTTTTTACGATTTTAATGAGGCAAACAATTATTTCCGGCATAACAATATTTTAACTGTTATCCTTTACGATTAACGTTTTAAGAAATCCCGCCCCCCATCAAAGTGGTCATTATTCGATCCGGCAGAATTTTGAACTATTTTAAAATTAATTTGACCACATGGTCATTACTTGATCCCTCTCCCTCCCCTTTGTGGTCATAAGTGGTCCAATCCTGACCCCTCCCCCACAAATGAGTATCTATTTCAGGCCCCTAAATTAATAATAAAAAGATATTAAAAAATGCTATTTATTTGCATGTATGTGTAAAATTAAATCTCCCAATGTAATCAAACAACACGTGAATTAATGTGTATGGCTAACTCGCCATTTCTCTAAAATAATCGAATTGAGAGCAAATTATGCATGTTTGATGAAGTGTGTTACCTTTCCGGATCTCTAGAAAGTCGAAAAAAAACAAGTTGCGGGTTTTTGACCTAGAATTAGAAAAATTTGGTGCAGCGCACACTTCACCTCCGTAGTAAGCAGCCACATTTTTCACGGAAATAACTGGAGGGCGCCACTGTTTCACAACTTACATGCGATGCATAGGAGTCGGTTATCCTGTTATTCTTCATCCATGGTAAAGCCATAGGTACTGCTAATTGAAAGTTCTAAATTTTTAAGTATTTCATAAATATTCTGCGACTATAGTACTTCTGTCAGGAATAAAATTTATAAGCATCATCTAAAATTTTAGTTAACCCAATGGACAGAATACTGACCCGAGAATAATGTAACGAATGATTAAAATAATTTATTTAATTAATTGAATGATTAAAATTGAATTTTATAATTATCAATGTAAATTTAAAGATTAATCTAACTTGATATCAAAATTACAGCTTCAAAGCAGAATTGATAAATTACAAAGATACGAGGGTGGGCTGAAAAGTAATGCCTCCATGGCTGTAACTTTTTTATTTTTTAACCGATACTCCCATTTGTCCTCTATGTAATGCACTATTCACTTTTCGACATAGTCCCCATCCCTTTCCACGCATTGTACCGACGCGTGACTAGTCGGGTGAACCCGTCGGAGAGGAATTCCGGGGTTGTCGTCGACACCAAAAGCGAACGGCAGGTTTCACCTCGTCGTCAGAACGCAACTCGTGCCCCTTAAGGTGCTCTTTCCTCTTTGGGAAGTGGTGAAAGGTGCATAGTCTTTCATTTTTGAACTGTAGGCGCTGCAACCCCCTCTGACGTGTGGCGTTATCGTGCTGCAGAAGAGGATCCAAAGCTGCCATTCGATCCTCGTGTCGACGACAACCCCGGAATTCCTCTCCGACTAGTCACGCGTTGGTACAATGCGTGGAAAGGGATGGGGACTATGTCGAAAAGTATATAGTGCATTACATAGAGGACAGATGGGAGTATCAGATACAAAAAGAATTTTGAAAATCTGTTAAAAAATAAAATTACAGCCATGGAGGCATTACTTTTCAGCCCACCTTCATACAATATCTTCCTAAGTTAACAAGACTGGTTGGAAGCTGTTGATTCGATAAAATAAAGAATAAAAGGAAACATTTTCCCACACTGAAAATGGTAGTTTTACTTATGAAAAAAGTTTATTTTATTTATTCATTTGTTTTATTGTGAATAATTGCTGTTGCTCGCAATAGACACTGCCCCAAATTAATCGAGATCAAGAAAGAAAAATTAAATTGCGATTATGATATTTTAGGGTTGCATAGAATTAATGTGAAAGCCAAAAAATTATGAAAAAGTTTCAATATTGGCCTACCAGTCTCTGAGTGAAGCCCTGTGTGTTCATTTCAGAAAGTAAAATTTTTTTTTTGCTGAAATCGACTTAAAAACTCACGATTCGAAAAGATATGCAGAATTTTTGAAAAATAAAAAATCCGTATGTACGTATTTACGTTTGTATGTGGCCACTTTTGTGCAGATAACTCCTGAAACTGCAAATAGCAGTACCAAATAAAAATTATACATACTTAGAGGGTACCCTAAATTGTGCCTTAGCGTATATTTTATGTCAATTGTGTAAGGCTTTTTCAAGATATTAATTTTTTTGGATGTAGCGTCCAAACCATTGAACCAAACTTAAACTCGACATGTACATACTCCTCCTTAAGGCGAATTTTTTTTTATACATGACTTGTTTGGCTGTGATGAGCCGTTTTGGAGTTAACTATCTACCCCCCCCCCCCCTCGTCAATTTTTTTTCTTTTTTCTTCACTTAGAGGGGTTCTAAAACTATGCATTGACGCATTTTTTATGGTAAAAATGAAGAAATGGCAGAAGCATTCATTTCGTCACCCCAAGCACAATGTAAACGACATGAACAGCTTTTCCTCTTATTGAAAAACGCCATTTTCTTTTTTGAATCCGTATCATTATCTCGTGGTAGGCCTGTGCGAATGTATCATTCCGCCATACAAATTTTTTTTTTTATCTTCGGGAGCCAAAATAAATAGTCAGGGCTGGGGATGCGAGAACAATTGACGTACAGTTGTCACTTAATATATACAAACTTTGTTGTACTCGAAGAACTCGAAATAAGCACCGATCACGAAGTACTCGACATATGCATCTTGGCGACATCTGTTGGCAATTATTCTCCTTATACAGGGTGAATACAAAAGTCTGACCCCCCCCCTCTTTTATTTTTTGAACCGAAGCAGATATGTCAATTTTGATGAATCCAATGAATAGGAAGTCGTGGGTGGCCTATCCCATGGCGCACTTTTCATCATCCCAAATATGCAAATTAGGACACATTCAAAATTTATCTCAAAAACCGGAAGGGATAGAGAAAAAAACCCAATTGCAAACTTGTTCAGCATAAAAAAAAAAAAAAAAAAAAATCATCCAAATCGGACCAACCAATTACCCACAATCACGTGGTGAACTGTTTGTAGCTTACAAACAGTCACACTGCACACGGAAAACCGAATGTTATTACCATACTCGCATTCACTTTCATGCGGAAAAGCAAATAAAAGGCATGTTTCAGCACACACAAGACAGAACAATTCCGAAATTACGAACAGTTCACCACGTGATTGTGGGTGATTGGTTGGTCCTTTTTTGTTTTGTTCGTTTTAACCATATAAAACCTACGATGTAGAGAAAATGGAAAACAAAGTAAAATAGAAAACAATAAACAATCTTCTTTCGAGCTCCCCCTTCCCAGATCCGCGAAACTTCACTCCAGACATGTTTTCTGAATGAATTCCTTAAAATTCTATTACCCACTCCTCCCCGACCCCCTCACCTGATGAGGTACTTGAACCTTGGTGGTCTACTTGGACCCAAATCAAATTGTCCAATTGTACCGATTCCGTCCTGCCCAATCGTCAGATGTGCCAGTTAATAAATAACTAAAGTGATCGTGCCCCAGCTTACTTACGATTGGCCCTCTTTTGGTCCTCTACCTTAAAAGATTGTTCGCAGCATATAATAAGTTAATACGGCAGCTTTTAAATTGGGAAGAACAGATTCAGTGACGCAGACGTGTACTAAGCATGAAAGTCGTGCTAAGAACTGAAGTGGCTGAAATATTGATTTGACATTTCCAACATTGTGCCTGCTTTTAAATCGAGGGGCTTCCCGTATAATGCAATATTTATGTGGAATGGCTGCTCCTAGAAATTCCATCTTCTGTTTACCATTGTGTTTCCTCCTTTTGTACCACGATATGTGTCCATCTAAAAAGACACTTAAATGAACATTATATTAGTATTCAATCTTCGTATTATGCCTGATGTTTAAAGTTCCATCTGGTTTTGTGAAAGAACTCTCCTTCCATCTGTCAGCATTCTGGAAGTATCTGGATGCCGGTTCTGTAGAAATCTGCAAGCTGATGTCGAAACCACATGAGGACAGCCTCTTTCACTTCCTCATTGGAGCCGAACCTCTGCCCTCCCAAGGACTCATTCAATGGTCCAAAAAGGTGATACTCGCAAGGGGAGAGATCCGGCTGTATGGAGGTTGTGGTAAGGTGTCCCATTTGAGTTCCGTCAGTGTATCCATAGTCAATTTGGCTGTGTGTGGTCTGGCATTGTCTTGCAGAAAACAAACTCCACTGGTAAGGAGTCCTGGTCGCTTTTTCCTTAGTGCCGGCTTCAGGGACGTCCTCAAAATGTCACAGTAGTAGGGTGCATTTATGGTTCGACGTTCTTCCAGAAAATCGACACGAATGATACCCTTAATGTCCTAGAATACAGTCGCCATCACTTTCGTTGCCGACGGTGCCCTCTTGAATTTCTTGGGTCGTGGTGAATACACGCTTGCTTTAGGAGTATGGTGACGACTCCTGGGTGGTCTCAACACGCCTTAGGAAGCTGACACCTTCCCTGTCCTATCGCTGCAGCAGCATGGAACAGATTTCCATCCTCGGAGAGTTGCTTAGGGACCCACCTGGCACAGATCTTGTTGAATTTCAGTTGCTTATCGTGGATGATGCTCTCCACACGGCCGGTTCAGTATTGAAGCCAATTCTTGGACATGAATCCGCCTGTTGTCCCTTATTAGCTCATTTGTTCGTGCGACGATGCCATCATGGCCTTGCCTTACAGGTTCATTGACTGTGGATTCTCGTCCTCCTTCAAAGTTTTGGCACCGAGCAAAAACGGATGATCGAGACAAACATGGCTCGAAGTGTCTGATGAATTTCAGATGCTTTCACACCTTCGTCGAGGTCGAATTTGAACGCCCCTCGTACATAGTCCAGAAGGTTTGAGGCAGTTGATCGACCTTTAATAAAACCATACTGACAAGAAGAGAAACAAGGAGAAAAAAAGGTATAAATTTTCTGAAAGACTAAATACACTATATGATCAAAAATATCCGGACACCCCGCACAGATCATCGATTGGCCCAATGTCACATG
>JAHWFO010009692.1:90709-104850 GCA_023313115.1 Rhysida immarginata | reverse complement strand
TGATTTCCATGAAATCGTGGCTAGAGCGCAAACGTGCATGTGTCCGGTTATTTGTGATCATATAGTGTAGATGCATATGCGCAACTCATCTTCCATTTCCCTGGTTCGATTTTCGATACGGAAATTTTTTTAAATTATTTTTATTGTAGTTTATAGTTTTAATATTTAAATTTAAGCCTGCATTAGGTGCATTTAAATTTAACTTTTATTTTTAATGAGAGGAAATAAAACAATTTCAGCCCGTTAATGATTTCATTGGCGCCGCAGGCCCTGAACTCGGCCGTTTGAGGTTATTCCGCTTCCTTTTTAATTTTATTTTTAAATCCTTTTTGTTATCGATCACGAGACTCATTTCCAGCGACGTGGAAAGCGCGAGAGAGTAATAAAAAATAAAAAAAAACGATTTAAAAACGCCTCTTTTGTTGTTAGGTTTATGAAAATCCCGTTTTGTAAGCGCAGGGTTTACAAGGGCGGCCGTTGTTCGTGGTTGCGCATGCGCCGTTGACTTTTTTTGTAGGAGATAAGGAGCCCGGGCTATCGTTTACTGAATAAACTAACTCGCGTGTTTATTAAGGAACTCGTCGGCGATAAATTAGCCATCAACGCCCTTTATCTCGCCTTCCCTAATGGAAAAACGCAGCTTCTCCTCGATGGCACTTAACGGAAATGAAACGCGATTCCACTTTGGGTTTAAAAATAATAATTAACATAATGCACATGTAGATCATATACTGTGCATAATCTCTTCTTCAACATAAATAAACGTTGGCTCTGCTACTTAATGAACGCCGACAGGTTGGGGGTGTATTGGCCCTTTAAAAATAGAAAACATGCAAATGTTGAGAAAGCAAATGACGCCCTCTCTCTATGTTAAAAGGCTTTTTTTATTCCAACATGTTAACGTTTATCTTCTTTAGTGATCCTGTTGGAGATGGTGGGATCTGATTGGGTGGAGAACAGGTTCTTCATTCTTGTTCAGGTTGAGGAGCCTACCCAGAGAGAGAGAGAGAGGGAGTTTTCTGTTCTCATTCAGGAGTCTCCGATCATGTGAACGTAGGTTTCTAGAAAGTCTGAACAGGTACAATATAATGCGTTGTGTATATGGAAAATATTTACTTTAAAGTGATCCACCCAAATATCTACAAATCTGTTAACATTGGCAACAAACTGTTAATATAGGAAAGTGAGGATGCGCCATTTGACCTTTGACCTCTTTAAGGGCTCAAATCATAACAACAAAAGTGGCAATGGAAAACTTGTAGAGCACACCACGTTCACACCTAAATCACCATTTTTACATAATTTTATTTTATTATTTCACAAGAAAATTTGGTTACCATCTGAAGCAGTACATACAGAGGATTGTTAAGGATCTGTGGTAACAAGAAGAAACTGTGGACACAGCGATCAGACTAACGACGATAAGAAATCACAAATCCACAATAATCATTTTTAATGCCTCAGGTGCACATTTCGGAGGCTACGCTCTCTTCATTATCCTCTTTGACTTCTACAATTACGACAGCTGTTCAAAGTGATTTATCATAAGCGTTGAGATATTTTTGAGCACTGCGAACAGTTGCTTCTATCCATTTCTTAGCAAACTCTTATCAGTAATCTCCTATGTCTAGGTAGCAATTGTGGCAATGTCTTTTATCGGGATCGTCTTCATTCAATACATAGGTGGTAAAAGTTCAGAGTAGCGTCCCCTAATAATCACGCCAGTTTCTGTGACAAATAAAGTAAGTACTGATCATTAACCTCCTGTAATCGGCCGGGGAGGAAACCAATTGCCCCTGTAACCAAACAGGTTGGGGTATATATCAGTAATTTGCCCCCGGAGGGGGGCGTCGTAGACAACGGAAAACAGACTTGCGTTTGCTATTGTGCGGTAGTGATTAACCATTCACTTATTAAGTAGATATGTTAAAATACTAAATTCATAGCATAAACGCGACGGGGCTGCCCGATGTCTTCCGTGATTATTAGGGGACGTTACTCTGAACTTTTACCAAAACCTTATTGAAACCTCAAACTAAGTTATGTCTAAACCTACAAAATGGCAGATCGAAATTGTAATAAATTTGACATAACCGCCACAAAAGAAATGACAGTTTTATATAGCCGCAACGAACGCCATCTATTAAAAGCAATTAAAAGTAATCCGACAAAACTACCAATTTTGAATTTTTCGATTTCTCAGCTATTCCTTTGGGTTTTCCCTATTCTTATTTTTTGTATTACAGGAAACAAAACAAAAAAAAAGTTATTCATATCCGTCAAGCCGTTTTTAAGTTTTAGCGAGACTAACGAACAGCAATTCATTTTTATTCAGTTTTTGAACTGTTTCCGAATCCATTTAAAATTATATTTGTTTCATTTGAAGCAGAATTTGTGGTTTTCAAATGAATTCGTCTGCACCCTTATTCGACTCGAGTTAACACTCGTACGCAGCCTTATCATTTAGTCTTGCTGAAATGTACGCTCATGTACAGGGTGATTATAATTAAAGTTACGATTTCAAAAATCGATAATTTGAAAACTACTCGTCAGCCGCTTCATGGCGCTGGCAGGGTTCACATTGTTTGAGATATGCAAATTACTAATACGTGACATGCGCACCGCAGACATAGCTGCCATAAAAATGCAGAGCACCAGCTCTTTGCTTGGATGCTTCATCATGACTCTGACTATGAAGGATCGCTCTCTGCTCTTGAAGCTTTTTTATAAGAACGATGAATGTGCACCAACAGCTACAGTATTAGGAAGTTTCGGATATTAAAAACCATAAAATCGGGTCCAGTGGCCACAAATGGTCTGCGAAAAATGATTGCTAAATTCGAAGAGACCGGTTCATTTGACGTGAAACGGGGTAGAGGAAGGAAACCGATTTCGGTTGCGGCAGTGAAAGATGTGGCTACAGCATTACAAGAACAGACGAACGGGGAATTGGCCGAATGCTGAATAGTCCTCGGAACATTTTGCGCTGTTACCTGTACAAGATAACTCATGTGCAGCAGTTGCTATCTGCTGACCTGGAAGCACGTGAATCTTTTGCACTACGATTTCTTGCTCGGATGGAAATGGACAACGAATGACCATGGAACATTCTGTGGTCTGACGAAGCCCACTTCCATTTGCAAGATTCTGTAAATACGGAAAATTGTAGGATATGGGCGACCGAAAATCCGTTCCAGCTACAGCCATTACCTCTTCACTCTGAAAAGTCACTGTGTGGTGCGGAATAACGGGACAGTTTATCGTCGGTCCGTTTTTCTTCGAGGAGATCACTCCTGCGGGTCCCGTTACCTGCACCGTTACTGGCAAGCAGTATGAAGCACTTTTGCGTAACCATGTCCTTCCGCCTCTTCAGCAGCGTCAGTGTGTGGATCGCACAATATTCATGCAATATGGCGCTCCTCCGCACATTGCTACACCTGTGAAGCAGCTGCTGAGTGCTCATTTCGGAGATGCTAGGATCATAAGCTGCCATTTTCTAACAACGTGGCTACCACGTTCCCCCGACTTAAACCCGTGTGATTTCTGGCTTTGGGGGTACCTGAAGAATGTTGTTTACAGCGGGCGGATTGAGAATCTAGCCGACTTGAAGGCAAGCATCACACACCACATCCATTGCATCAGTACAGATACCCTCCGATCTGTTGTGGAGCATGCCATTTTGCGCTTCCAATTAGTAGCGGAACAAGGTGGAAAGCATATCGAGTAAGATGTTTGTTCCATGAAGCTCAATAAAAATGGGTTTCAAAATAAAAATACAAGTGTGTGTGTGTGTGTATGTGCGTGCGTGTGCGCGCGCTCAGCTTTGGCGATCGGCTCTAAAAGCCTACGGATATGAAAACGGAACTGATTGAACGTAGGCGGTCGAGGAAATTATATTAAAAATAATAACCGACTTTCGGTGCAAATCATAAACATTTGGCAAAAAGTGTGCACGAAACTGTAAATCCACACATTTGGGTTACTTTCGGTGTCCTAAAATTACCCGAAAGCTGACGAACGAATGCTGTACATTAACACTACTGTTAATGACATTATTGGAAAGAATGGAAGGGAAAAATTCAGACTACTTGGGTCGATCTAGGGAACCATAGTAGAGCGGACACATACAAGGAAGTGGGAAATACCAATTACAAAAGCCTGATTACAACGCCAACTTGACAAACTAATTCCTTCCAGCCTCCTATTGCTAGTTTTTTCATGGATCCTTAGGTCGAGAAACGGGAATTTTCCATTCGTCAATTTTATGGCTGTTTTTTTGGCATTATCACTGTTGTCGCTTTAAACGCGTATTCTTGTCTTTTCGCTTCTAAATTTTTCGTAAACCCCTGAACTCTATTGTTTTCTTTTGGCTAACGCTGTGTCTTACGTGAGCGAACTTCGAGCGAAGCGGATCGCAGCGAAAATATCAAGAGCATTATTTCTGTGAGAGTGTCTTATGTGAGCGAATCCTAGCGGCGAGAGGTTGAGGCGGCAAAGAGGTGGGCGCGAAGAGAACGAACCTGTTTGTTTTTTTCACGCGAACGAAGCGGTGCCTGCCATAATGGTCGAGGAAAACTTGATTTCCTGCGTACAGGAAAGACCAAATTTGTGGGATCAAAGGAATAAACATTAACATAACCATCTTTTAAATGGAAATTAAAAATTAATTACGTGAAATAGAAATTGAAAACTTGTTAAGATTAAATTTGTGCTTGAAAAACTTCATTAAAATTGAAGCTTTGAAGGCACATCTATTACAGTAATTTGCAAAAATTAATTTGCTATCTAATAATAATAATAATATTAATAATAACAATAATAATAATAATAAGGTCAATTCTTCAATATTAAGTCAATACTTGAGTTGGATGACCTGAGGGGAGTGCTTATTATTTATTTAGAATAGAGTAGAGCATCAAGCCCGTTTGCAGGAATTTTTCAAAGGCGGTTTTGACTTCTCAAAGGGGAGGTTTATTTATCTTAATTAATTCTCCACAAATAAAGAGGGTTAAGCCCCAGCTAAACTCCAATTATGCCTTGGTGATTTTGGATAGGTTTTCTTGAAGCGGAGAAATAAAATAATATAAAAAAGTAAAAAAAAAAAAAAAAAAAAAATACAATTCCATTTTTTCTTCTTCGTTTGTAATAATTTTACATAAGGAGTTTCCATTAGCAGAAAGCGACAGATACATGACTGGCACAAAATGATCTGACTGATCTCAACGTAAAACCTCTTTAGCTCGCCGCACTGAATTCGCTTTCATGTTTCGCTCACGTAAGACACATTGTCCGCTTCTCTTTCCTTCGCGCACTTTCCCTCTCAATTCGTCCGCTCACTCGCGTCTCTCCAAGATCGCTCACGTAAGACACATAGTAACAACATTCCTGTGTTTCACGAATCCATTTTTGGTTTTTTCCCCTGACATTACCCTGCCAGCGCCATCTATCGGCAGATTTTAGAACTATTTTTTTCCTTCGCCAAACAAAATTCCATTGCCTCACGATTGTTCTGCTAAAATATCAGGTCATTCTGACGAGTAGTTTTCAAATTATCGATTTTTGTAATCGTAACTTGAATTATAATCACCGTGTATAGTAAAAACTGGTTTGCTCATGCGTCTCTTTTTGATAAATTAAGATATATAATTCACCAAATATAATTCAATATTGTTTAAGATGGTTCAGTTATTGAAAGGGATGAATATATACAGGGTGGTCCATAAGTCTGTCCCTCCCTTTTATTTTTTGAACCGAAACAGATATGTCAATTTTGATGAATCCAATGAATAGGAAGTTGTGGGTGGCCTATCCCATGGTGCACTTTTCATCATCCCAAATATGCAATTTAGGACACATTCAAAATTTATCTCAAAAACCGTAAGGGATAGAGAAAAAAACCCAGTTGCAAACTTGTTCAGCATAAAAAAACAAACAAAACGAAAAAAAATCATCCAAATCGGACTAACCAATCACCCACAATCACGTGGTGAACTGTTTGTAGCTTACAGTCACACTGCATAAGGAAAATTGAATGTTGATATTTCCACCATGTAAAACATGAAAATCAAAAAATTAACATAAATTACCATACTCATATTCACTTTCATGCGGAAAAGCAAATAAAAGGCATGTTTCAGCACACAGAAGACAGAACAATTCCAGGATGGCAAGCTACACTGTTCCGGAAATGGTCAACATGATCACGTGATTGTGGGTGATTGGTTGGTCCGATTTGGATGATTTTTTTTGTTTTGTTTGTTTTTTTATGCTGAACAAGTTTGCAATTGGGTTTTTTCTCTATCCCTTACGGTTTTTGAGATAAATTTTGAATGTGTCCTAATGTGCATATTTGGGATGATGAAAAGTGCACCATGGGATAGGCCACCCACAACTTCCTATTCATTGGATTCATCAAAATTGACATATCTGCATCGGTTCAAACAATAAAAGGGGGGGACAGACTTATGGACCACCCTGTATATATATTTTTTTTTTGCAGAAGGAAATATCTTGTAGAAGAAGATAGAAGATGCTGAACTTTGTGAACGAAAATTGGGTAAATGGTAGTATGGGTGATTGTGAGCAAAAAAAAAGTTCATATGAAGATGGTGAAAATGCCACCACCAAGATCAACAAGTTAATAACTCAGGTTCTATAACATGTAGGATGATGAAATTTGGAGGAATAATAGGGTACATACACAGAACTGTGTAAATGGTTAAAATTTGATCGAATTCCAACGATTAGTTTCCGAGTTACGCATTCCACATCGTAACACATGCTCATATGTGAGTACTAACCAGCACGTGTTACGATGTTGAGTGCGTAACTCGGAAACTACTCGTTGGAATTCGATTAAATTTTAACAGCATAAACAGTTCTATATACCCTATTATTCCTCCAAATTTCATGATCCTAGATGTTATAGAACCTGAGTTGATCTTGGTGGCGCCATTTTTATTCCAGTTCATATCTCAGTTATCGTTCAAATTCGGAGCCATGTTCATATGATCTGTTTTGCTTAGAATCACCCATACTACCATTTAACAAATTTTCGTTCACTCATTACGGGACACGCTGTATTTTGTAAACTTTAAATGTTTTCTCGAAATATTCAATTCTTTGGCACGCAACTTCTGCTCAAAATCCTTATATGGCCACACAAATACCTGCATCTCTATAATAATTATTAATAAAAATAAATAAATAAATAAATAAATAAATAAATAAATAAATAATAAATGAAACTCCAAAAAAGACAGATCCTATATCCAGCATTTCTTTAATGATCCGATTGGTAAAGGAATTTGTCTTTTAAAGGATTTGTGAATACAGAAGTGAGAATCGATTCAATCTTCATGCTCATTTGTTAGGGTTCTCCAGCAAGTGGCGCCATCTGTTGGCAGAAATTGAAAGAGAAAAGCTGTTTTTTTCTCTCTCTCCCTCTCTCTCTCTCTCCTATCGAGCTGTGAGCTGGGCACTCCTGTCATCTCTCGAGGAGAATCGAAGCTCGTTGCTGGAGGGCAATGCATGGAGAAGATGGTGGATGTCTACCATGTTCTATGCACGCCCCTGTAGATCGAGCAGGACTGCCCCTAACCCGCCCCTATCGCAGGGTCCTGGACAACTGCCCTTCTTGCTCGAGTCTAGGGTACTGTCCTGCAAAATGAAGGGTGGGCTCTGCAATAACCGCAGCCACTTTTTTTCTCAAAACTAATTGTGCTGCAAAAATCAAAAGCAAAATTGCGCACTCAGTCTACAGCATGGTTACCCTATTCATGGAAATCGGCTTTCTAAACTATAAATTATCAGTTATACAAGCAAAAGCATACTCTTTACATCTTAAACTAAGCAACACTATGCGCAAAAAAGATTGGGATAAATTCAATTATAGGATGAACTTAGTTAATCAACAAAAAATTGATCATAAAACTAAAAAACTTTCGAACAAGCTAACTCTTATCATTAACAATCAGAAACCTTTGGCTAATAATAATATAATGGGCTCAAATAATGTAATCAATCAGACGGATATACAATTTAGTGAACAAGAATTAGATTTACTATTCGCGGTTAATAATAAACAAAGATATTCAGCAATTAGTCGGCGAAATAGAGGGAGGTATTAAGTTTCTCTCAAATCCCAACAAAAAATCCATTAGAGAACAATGCACAAAAATTTTATTAAAGAATTGGAACAACAACATCCAGAATGTTTCAGATAAACAAAATTTTAAAATTATTAATTCTCTTAAATCTAAAGACTTTTCTTCTTAAAAAGTGACAAGGGTAACAGCACGGTTATTATGAAAAATAGGGTCAATGATCTTATCTCTGAAGGCTCATTTGATACCTTAACTGGTGACCCTTTAACTAAACTAACTAAAGAAGTGAAAAAGGTTTTAAATAAGTGCCCTAATACTGTTCCTGAAAATATGGTGCCCTCACTGACCATTGCCAATCCCACTTTACCCAAATTATATGCACTACCCAAGATTCACAAACCTGGGAACAAAATGCGGCCGATCGTATCTAACATACACGTTTGCGCTCTAGCCACGATTTCTTGGAAATCAATAGGGCGTTGCACATCCCTTTGCCCGAATCACAGCTTCCACTCTTCGGGGAAGACTTTCCACCAAATGTTGGTAGGTACTTTCCGGAATGTTCCTCCATTCAGCCCGAAGAGTGAGAATCAGTTCAGGTACAGAAGTTGGCCGATGTGATCTGGCCCGCAAGCGTCTTTCCAATTCATCCCACAGACTCTCTATAGGATTGAGGTCGGGACTTTGTGCCGGCCAACCCGTTTCTTCGACCCCTGAGTCCGCAAACCACTGCTGTACACGCCTCGCTTTGTGGCACGGAGCATTGTCGTGTCGGTAGAGAAATGGCCCGTTTCCGAAAAATTGCCACAACGTTGGAAGTGCACAGTTGTCCAAAACATTCAGATAACGGTCGGAGTTCGTGATTCCTTGCCCAGTCCGTACCGTGAAAATGAGCCCCACACCATGACTCCTCCTCCTCCGAACTTGACTGTGGGCTCTGTGCACTCAGGTAAGAAGCGTTCTCCAGGTATGCGCCAAACCCAAACTCGTCCATCGGATTGCCAGAGTGTGTAGCGAGATTCGTCTGTCCACATTACACGTTTCCATTGGTCCATTGTCCAGTTTCTGTGGGCTTTGCACCACTCCAGACGTCGCTCGGCGTCGACCCTGCTGATGTGGGGCTCGTGGGCAGCAGCACGGCCATGGAATCCCATCGTGTGCAGTTCCCGACGAATTGTCACGGTACTGGCATCTTTTGCAGAGGCGTTTCGAAACTCTGTGGCAATTTTTTCCGCCGAGGACTTCCGGTTGCTGCGGGTGACACGACGAAGCACTCGACGGTCTCTGTCCGTTAGTTTCTTGGGTCTACCGGTTCGTTGTTGAACTGTTGTCGATCCCCGGGTCTTCCATTTCATAATGACATCGCCTACTGTCGACTCGGGTATCTGAAGAAGGCTGGAAATGTCACGCACGGATTTGCCGCATAGGTGACATCCAACGATGGTTCCACGTTGGAACTCACTGAGCTCTGCCGAACGACCCATTCTTGCCAATGTCCAAGCAGAGTTGTGTCTGAAGGTGGAAGCTATTTAAATGATGTGCAAGTCATTATCATTTGACATTGGGCCAATCGATGATCTGTGAGGGGTGTCCGGATATTTTTGATCATTTAGTGTAGATTCCCCAACCTATTTGATTTCTAAGTTTTTGGCCAAATTTCTAAAAACTCAAACTCTCAGATTTCGATAGTTCGGTTAAAAATAGCATAGAATTAGCCAAAAAATTAAAAAATAAAGTGGTCAAAGACGGTGAGATACTAGTTTCGTTTGACATTGTCTCACTATTTCCCAATGTACCTATTCCTGAAACTCTTAATTTCCTTAAAGACATTCTTCGCAAGAACCAAATCCCTGATATTAAGATTAATGAATGTATAAGTTTAACAGAACTCTGCGTCAACAACAACATCCTCCAATACAATAAAATGAATAGTGGCACTCCCATGGGATCATGCCTCAGTCCGATAATGGCTGAGATTTTCCTCAAAAGTTTCGAGGACATTCTAAAAAACTCTGGTAACTATTTTCCCGACACTTGGTTCCGGTACGTCGATGAGATTTTTGCCATTTTCGATACCAATATTTGTGATGTAAATAATTTCGTTCAACACATCAATAGCTTCTTTCCCTCGATCAAGTTTACTTTCGAAATGGAAGAGAATAATAAGCTGCCCTTTTTGGATATTTTAATTATTGGGGATAATAACTCATTATCTTTCGACGTTTTTCGAAAACCAACCAATACATTCCCATTAATTCTAGTCACCCCTGGAACCAAAAAGTTTCCACGTTTATCTTTATGATCGATAGAGCCCTCAATCTTCCACTA
Organism: Rhysida immarginata; assembly: GCA_023313115.1. Taxonomy (NCBI): domain Eukaryota; kingdom Metazoa; phylum Arthropoda; class Chilopoda; order Scolopendromorpha; family Scolopendridae; genus Rhysida; species Rhysida immarginata. The sequence goes on along the minus strand of JAHWFO010009692.1, from coordinate 94,417 downwards.
AGTAAAACCGCTTTTAAGCACGAAATCTCCTTAATTAAAAATATTGCTATAAAAAACGGTTACAGCTCTAGAACTGTTGTAGACCTGTTAAGAAAAAGGAAATTCAAAAAGTTTATTTCAGACACCACCACCTTACACACCGTTGAAGAAAAGAAAATTATCTCCTTACCCTATAAGAAGTTTTTTATTAATTCGATCTTTAAACCACATAACACTTCTTTATCTTTTAGCAACCCGAACCAAATAAGATATTTGTTGGATAATCCCAAGGACAATGTATCGCACCTACAGAAGTCTGGAATCTATGAAGCCCACTGTTCCCGTTGCCCAATGGTTTACAAAGGTCAAACGAAACGCAGTTTATCAACCAGTTTAAAGAACACATAGACCACAGAAGATTCGGGAGAAGGTAAGTAAAAAGGAGGGGGGGGGGACGGTTTTTTTCTCTACGGGTAGAGGTTAGTATTATTAATAAGGACCCGTCGCTAACCACGTCGAAAAATACCTTCTTCGCACATATATTTCACGGATAATCATCATACTGCCTAATTAGGGATTCAATTTTCGCACCGGAATTGTACCAAATAGTGGCTCCAAAGATCTGTTAGCAGAAAAGAAAAAAAGGGAAAGCCAAGACAGAAAAAACATTCTTATTTATAAAAAGTTGGCCCAAATTGTCAACCATTACCAGTAACATGCGGTTTCCGACTTCGAATGTACGGTCGCCATTTTCTTCTCATTCTCACGAAACTATTTTCCAATAAATCGTACCAATGACGAACTTCCCGTGTTAGTCTTTCAATCTTCTCTCCACTGTGGATCGCCTCCCTCTCTCTTTGGGTCTGGATCCCGGCATCTTCAGGAGAAACCAAAATCTGCGATTAACACTATCAAATTCGCTTCGTCTTCTCCCCGATTCCTTCCACACGCGCTCCCAACAAAGCCTTTTTCCAAAATCGACGTAACAGAAGATTGTTAGTGTCTTTCCTTTGTTGACGTAATTTTAAACAGTAACAATGACAATATACCAGAAATCGTAGTAAAATTTAATCAATGGGGAAAAATTAATTTTCCTATCTTTTAGCATGTTACAATATATAGGACGTGCGGTCTCATGGACCGCGCGCCACCAACTTCGTTACTAAAATAAATAAGCTTTTTTATCCTCTGAGAAATGATTGCTATTATTCATTTTGTTTTATGTATGAAAAGTAAAAATAGTGCAAAGTATCAATTTTCAACTATTTTATTTTTAAAAATGCCTTTCCTCAAATATTCATGTCTAATTTTGACGGGAAAAGGTTTTTTAAATTTCATTATAAAAGTTACGTTTTTTAGATAATATTGAAAAGTTTTTTGAGGTTTTCTATTAATAATAAGATAAATTAAGTGATGGATAAAATATATTCATGAATTTCATTTTTGAACATTACAAAAAAAAGTACTTTCAAAATGCGGTCTCACAGACCGCGCGCCACCATCCGTGTTACAAACACCCGCGCTACCTCTGGAGTGTTAAGAAATTTAGAAGAGTAAATGATATTATGATAAAGTTTAAATAAATAGCAAGCTGTTATTTAATAAACGTAGGATGAAAGAGTTTGAAAAGATTACGCAAGAAATTTGTTTGTATATTTTCTAAACTTAATTTAATGTACATGAGACGGAGGCATATTCTAATATTGGTCATTAAAAAGAAACACTGAAAAGTTAATATAAAGATTAAGCTCCATCCAATAAAAAGCATTGCTAGGCCCTCATAATCATTATAACTTAGAAATAAAAGGCTCCACTGGAACTTTTGCACCAGCCGGAACTGTGAATATAAGCTGTCACGTTGCTTAACGAATTGCGCGTGCGTTAACAACAGAATGACGAAAATTGTTTATACAGGGGGAGGCATTTTTATACAGACTCCTTGTGAGGGGAGCTGGGGGGGAAGGGGTAACTTTGAAATCTTAAATAGGAACCCCTATTTTTAATGGTATATTCAAATTATACACAATATTGGAGAAATGTTTTATTCTTGGTGTTTTTTCAATTGATCCAACCGTTTAGGAGATAGAGGCCCTCAAAGTGTGGAACCCAATTTTATCGATGAAGACAAAGAGATAGAGAGTGAGTGGGTCTGCAGACATTCCTATTCTACTTTTTAATGGTCTTTAAGAATCCCAAGTCAGGATTTCAAAAATTCAAAATTTTTTAGTGCACAAGTAAACTTTTGGGGGCAGAGTCTATGCGTGTGTAATGGGCACAGAAGGGTCGAGCAAAGGCTAGTCGAACAGGAGGAGGGGTCAGTGGTCGTCGACTCGAAGCGAATTCACACAGATGGAGCTTGACTCCTCCCGAAGAGCAGTGCCATAGCGCAGCACAAAACCAAATCGTAGTCCTCTACGAAGAAATAGGAAGGGTGAGAACACTCTTGCTTTCTATAATATAAGTAACTTGTCTCACTGACGTAACAATGCACTAGCAGTAGAGCACAAGACGTGTTAGGTAAATGATAGGCTCACAATTATTAGGCAGAAATATTTCACACTAATGAGGAATATAATTGTTGTAGTCATTCAATTCGGTAACACAATAATTAAAGCACAAATATGATGATACTAATAACTGCAGCATTACGGAGCTGGAGTTGCATTGGATTTGAATCGTCTCATCGGGGTGAACGGCTCACGGAGAAGTCAGCGAATAGGCTGAGAATTCCCCCTGTTCCTCGCTTGTAATATTGCTCGAGCGAGAACGGAAAGACTCCAACCCAAGCGCTAAAAATTCTATCGCCTACAATCACTTCAGGAAACGTGTCGAGAAAGTCGGCTCGTCGTCGTAATTTCGCCCGCCGCTGCTTTCATGGACGTCGTCAGCTTCGTGTGAGGCAATTAGGCTATCTCTGCTGTACCGGGCGAAATCAGTTGAGAAAGTTCCTCTGCAACAGCACTGATAATTTGTTGGAGTCGATGCCGCGAAGTGTCGCCATTGGAACAAGCTTCTGTTCCCTGGTCGTTCGGCTCGTCGCCTGTTCGTGGCGGGAACTCGCCTGACGCTTCCCTCGCTGCTTTATCGTCTTACGGCCGGTTGCAACAACGTCAGTTAAAACGACCCTAACTTTCGGTTAGTTAACGATCGGTTAAGTCCTTTAACCGGGAAATGTTGCACCAATCCTAGTTAAGTTTCAGTTAGCCAACTGGATGTAATTTGAGTAACGAGGAGTGTGATTGGTTCGTTTTGCGTTCAATTAAGCTTCCGGTCAACATGGCTGATTGTTTTCAATTAGCTATTTGATAACTACATTATCCAAATAGGGTATCAATTTAGCTGTTTGATAATTAATTTATCCAAATTGCTGTTTGAAAGTTAGCTTATCCAACTAGTTATCCAATTAACATATCCATTTAACTTTTCCAATTAGCTCTTCGATAATACTAACTTATCCGTTTAGCTGTTTGATAATTAGCTTATCGTAATTGCTATTCAAATCGCTTATCCATTTAGCTTATCCAATTAGCTTATTCATTTAGCTTATCCCATTAGCTATCCAAATAGCTTATCCAAATAGCTGTTTGATAATTAGCTTATCCAAATAGCTAATTCAAATTGCTATTCAAATAGCTTATCCATTTAGCTTATCCAATTTGCTTATCCAAATCGCTTATCTAAATAGCTTATCCAATTAGCTTATCCAAATAGTTGTTTGATAATTAGCTT
>JAHWFO010009692.1:52445-76607 GCA_023313115.1 Rhysida immarginata | reverse complement strand
ATTTTTGACATATAAATAATGATAACGTTGAGGCAGTTTAATGATAATCAGATTCGGTTTTTAGTTTATTTTCACTTTATTTATTTTTCCTTAATAAACGATTTACATGTAATTAATAAATTTTATAAAACACTGTGTGTAGTTTTTGTAATTTTATTTATCAAAATATAATTTTATAAAATTTTATTAAAATATAATTTAATAAACTTTTATGAAATTAATTTTTATATTTATATCAAAAATTTCACTTTACCAATTTTAATTTTATTAAATTATAAAAATTATTAAATTATTAAAAAAAAGTATAATTATAAAAATATCAAATATAATTTAATAAAATAGGAACTATTAAATTTAAGTTTTTGATTTAAATATAAAAATTACTTTGATAATTATATTTTGATAGAAAATTTTAAAAATTATAATTTGGAAAAAGTAACCGTTTGATTACAAAAAAAAATTACAAAAAAATAACTACACATGCAATGTATTTTGAAATTTATTCATTTATGGAGGTTTATAATATTGACGTAAAAAATCTATCCAAAACTTATAGTTAAAATTTTCTATATTTTTTTTCACCCAACTAGCAGATTTTCGTTATTCAATTTCCTATTTTATATTCAAGTTTAATGATGAGTGATAATTAACTTTGCTAAAATAAGATGAAAATAACATGGACGTTTTATTTCAAGTTTTGCCTCCACATTTCACAGACAGTTTAACCTTGTTATATTCAATTGGATTTTCTTAAAAAGAACTAGATTCAACAAAAAATTATATTTTATGATGTCTGAGAATTGCACAATGCAACATTTCTATAACATTCGGTGAAGTTATAATATAAGCGTACTTGCTTCTTTTACTTCTTCAGATATTTTAACGAATTTCTTAACCTCCAAGGAGCATAGATTGAAGGATTCTGAAATTTTGCTTATTCGGATTCAAATTTAGGATCAATCAACGAATATTTCGTTAAAAATTTAATCTAAATTGCATCTTCCACATGCATTTCAATGGTATCTATCGCTGCGTTTGGGCCAACAATGGCTGACAAACTCACGTGACAGCCGTTCTACCAATCAGCAGCTGCGGGCGGCGCGGAAAAGGTTTGCCGTACTTTCTTAATCTAGAGCTTTACTGCGGACGGGATTCTCGTGAACTCTGGTGAAGATGTCCGGAGAATCACTGACTTCTCCACACGCTGTAACAATTTTAGCTACAAGGTCATGGGGATTGTCGACTGGTGTGGCATACACCAACTGCTTGATGTGGCCCCATAAAAGAAGCCCAGAGGTGTCAAGTCAGGAGACCGGGGAGGCCATGGCACACGGCCTCCTCTCCGAATCCAACGCTGAGGATATGTCCTGTCGAGGTGAGCTGAAGTGAACAGATGCATCATCGTGCTGAAACCACATCCGCTGCCGCACTAACAATGGCACATCGTCAATCATCAAACGATTTCCAAGAATTCCAGCCCACACGTTCACGGAGACCGCTGCTCGTGGGACGTTACGTGGATAGAATGCGGATTCGCTTCATCCCACACGTGCTGATTGTACGTGTTGAAGTAACCGTCTCTGGTAAACGTAGCCTCATCAGTGAAGAGAATGTGCGTGGTGAAGTCTGGGTCAGCCACAAGCTGTTGCGCAAGCCACTGACAAAACTGCAAACGTGATACAGTCCTGCATTGTGCTTGAGAAGCATCGACATCTGCTGCAATGGTTCGGGTGCTTGTCGACGGATTAACGGCAACTCGAGCCAGAACGTCGTCTTCAAACCTTGGTGTTCGAATGTTCACTCCACGGCCGTCGTTTGATAGACCTCGTAGGCAACCTGTGTCTCGAAGTCGTTGGTCTAGTGTTTGAAACGCCCGGCGATGTGGGTGATCACGGTCTGGAAAACCCTTTCCGCTTCAGTAGCATTACCCTGTGCCTCGCCGTAGACGAGATGCATGTCCGTCAGCTCCGCATTAGTCAAGCGATCCATTGTAGGAAAAATATTGTTCCCTGCTACAAACTGTACGTGGTATTTCATTCTTGACCTACCTTTCTGAATCGCCCTGTATATCTGTGTTTTTTCATCAGTCATATTTCTTGACTCAATCCAAAACTAAACAGTAAGAAATTAGAAGACAATTACGCTGGTATCTAATTTCCGGTTTAGCAGTGGTAGTTGGGAGAGCGAAAATACCCGTGAGAAAGCAGCAAGAGAGGAAAAATCCTCGAAATGAAAAGAACTGGAGTTAATGCACCAACTGATTGGTAGAGGCAAAGACCTGGATACATAGTCTCTGGTTCGAATCCAGGTCGCGGAATTTTTCATTTCGTTTTTCATGTTGATATTCTTTACACGAGTCAGTGTTTGGGCATCTTGGAAAACAGGAAACAAACGTTTTACTGCCCACAATTCTGGATTCGAACCAAGTAACTTCCGCGCCCTAATACCCGACTTACACTGCAGTGCAATCAATAAGCAGTTTGGTGTCTACGATATCGATCATGAATAGGATGTTTTTTAATTTATTATTATTATTATTTTTTTTTTTTTGGCGAATAATTTCCTATAAGCTCTTCAAGGCAGACTCGTGTAGACACATATGCAAGGCGGTTTCCCTCTTCAGAACTGAAAATTGGGAGAAGGAGAGCGCCTTATAAAGCGTGAGAAAAAAAGGGAGAGCGTGGGAAAAAAAGGCAAAAAAGCCAGACAATCGTACTGATTGGGTCTCGATTTCAGAATTCCGTGTGGAGAACGAAATAATCGTTATAACAATGTTATAATTCATCGAGGTCGTTAAGGGGGGGTCGTCGAGCGAGGGTTCGTGGCTGGTTTTGAATATGCCGATCATACGATTCCTACTCATCAACATAAGGACGACGACGACGACGCTTAAGATGACGTTTCCCTTTAAATTTGGGGAGAAGAATACAATTTAGCGTGGGAGAGTTCATCTCGCGTCGCGGGTTGGGGGTGTTGGGGAGCTTATGATTTGGAGAACAAAAATCAATGCGAATGTTCTTATTAAAAATGCGAAATTTTTTCGCGCTTCTCCAGGCCACGTGATCCTGAAGGCGCTAAAAGGCGTTTTGCGGGTTTCTGGTTTTTCGCGATTTTGGGTTTTGGGTTGGGTTTTTGGAGATTTTTTTTGGGTTTTGGGATGGGCTTTTTTTTTGTTGGGGGTCGTTTGAGGAACCTTTTGGCGCGCGTGCGATGGGTTCTCGAATTGAACTAGGAGGGGGAGGGGGGTCGTGACGGCGGGGTTCGTTTTGAAAGGGAGGGGGGGGGGGGAGCGTTTAAGGAAGGAGATGTGTGGCCGTGACGTCACGCATTGCGCATGCGCATGGAGCGTTTCCCGTCGGTCGCGGGGGGAGAGCTGAGAGGATCGGGAAGACATCTTTATCGGTTTTGAAAACGAAAAATTTTTGTGTACATACAAAACATCCACATACAACATGCCCACACCGTCAAGGAAAGACGACGAATTCACAGACGACGCCGAAATGGCCACGGATGAACCGGAGGACGATTTGTTGCCAGGTAAGAAGGCGTCTCGCGCCGTTTTGTTTGGATTTTTAAGGTGCTGGCTGAGGAGATTTTAAGATTTTTCAAGTCCGCCAAAAATATAATTGCAAGTCCACATCGGCTAATGAACGAAGGAGGCACCGGGGGAGGGCGGCCGAGGGTTTTGGATTCTCCCTAAGAAACAAGAGTTCGCGTTTTGGATTCTCCTAAAGCGAAGCAAACCGTAAACACTTCTGGCTTCCTTCTTAGACCGAGCCCGCCTCTTAAGACGATGATGATGCGGGAGAAGGCGACCGTCGCGGCGGCGAGGTCGTTCGCTTCTTCCGTAGCACTCGTTTAGGCCTAACGCCGGCGAAGTGTTTTGCTTTCCTCACATGGGCGACCAACACACACTCACACATACGCACAACACACACAGCAGCTACATCAAAACGCCTTTAAAACAAGCCTTCCGGCTTCTTCCCTCCAACTTTCAAGTTTTATTCCAATCGCAAACAAAACTGCCACATCGATTGCAAGCACCCCCCCTTTTCGTTTTTCCCACTTTTTTTATTTCCGACATGCAAAACTGTTCAGGATAACTATTAAGCTCTGTATCAACTCATTAGCATATTAATGTAGCGTGGCTGTCGAGCGCTGAAAGCGAGGCTACATCATTGATTGTCGAAGCTTTTTATTATTAATATATTAATATTAATAATTAATTATAAAATAAAAATCAATTCCATTACTATAAACGCAAAACATAATAAAAATTAATAATAATAAAAACAAATAAAAAATAAAAGAAGGCGCCGACGGTGTCAACCCGGTGTCTCTACTACTTCTTCTTCCATTAGTCCACTACTACTAAGTTTTCGACGCGAGTAGTCTTACTTGTTTAGTTTCCTGCTACTACTTATTACTACTGAAAAGCGAAATTGCATGACCCGCTGCTCCACAGGTTCAGTTCTACTCAACATTGGATTATATCTGCCTAACATTATTATTTCTGTATCCATCTAACAAGAAAAACGCGGCCTAATGTAGACCCTGTCTTAGCTCTAAAGCCAGCCTTGTTAAGTTAGATGAACAATATTATTATTATTTTTTTAGAAATTATTAAAAGCATATATTATTATTATAGACGATAATTAATATTAATGATTATTATTGAAAACTTATAAATTCTTTCCTCAAATATAGATGCAATAATTAATAAATCTTTTAACTTTTCACCAAAGTCAGCATTGGAAATGAACCATAATTATTAGATGGATCAGTATGACATTATGGAATAAAGTTGGATGGCTGTATACGACTTCATCCCATAATCATACTAACCAACTCTCTCGCTTTTGGCTGGAGAATCCCGATCTTTAGACAGATCTCCCATCCTCCCGATTTTGTATTCAGTTATACCAGTTGTATTAGGCATATTCGGCAAATCAGAAATCTCGCAAGACGCTGTTTGGTAAGCTAGCGCTGACCTCCCTTTGCGTGCGTGATCCTGTTGTCTGGCTTACCAAGTCAGAAATCTTGCTAGAATCTAGCTTACCAAGCTAATTACTTTCCTGTATAACAGGGCTGTCCAAGATTTCTGTCTGCGGGCAATTTTCCTTCACCCCATATTGCACATTATGTTGATCAGTTCCTTAAAGTCGAGTTGCTAATTATCAATTCGATACTGTAAAAAAAAAAAAAAAAAAAATCCGAGGCAGTTTACCATTTTATTTCCTTCGTTTTAATGTGACAATTTTCTCGATGTCAGATAGAATTGTATTTTCTTTTCCCGATAGGACACGATTGCTTATTAAGGCCAGTTTCCATTTAGCGTCGGTTCGGCGTAGGTTAGGCGTCTGCGTCTTTTTTTGGAATTTTTGAAAAACGCATTCGTTTTCCAATTAGCGTCTGCGTCGGTTCGGCGTCGGTCACGCGTCGTTTCAAGATCTGGCATGGCTAGATTTTTAGGCGTCTTTTTCAGGCGTCGTTTTGATCTAGCCAATCAGGTGCGATCTACTTTGCTATGGATTCTGGGTAGTTGTCTTCGCCGATTCAGATGGAGAATCACGGCTGCCGTAGCTGCTGTTCGCCGACACGGGTTCTCGCGACTTTTCCTTCGTGAATTTATTAATAAACAGGTTATAAAAATTTCGTGAATCATTTATTTATTAAGTAAAAAAGATATAGTAATAAATTCAAAGCGTGAACTTGACCGGAGTGGTTGATATCTTCTTTTTCCATCACCTTGAGAGAGCAACAATTGTTTGCAGCGACTCGACCAATCAGATCAGAACAGATGCAGGATACTGGTCGCTAAGTGAGAAAGTCGCTAAATGGAAAACGACTGCGCTCGCATGCTAATCAGGGCGCGTCTCACAGGCGACGATTGCAAAAAAGGACACCGACGCTAAATGGAAACCAGCCTTTAGGCATTTAGAATCCGATCCGTGTTAATTGAAATAAAACCAAAACAGATTCTTCCACTCTGGTTCAGTGATTTTTTGCTTTTTCGGAATGTGCGCTATGTTATGCGAGACGAAAAACAAGCAAGTATCAGTAAACATAAGAAATAATGCCTCGTTTAACGGAATCGCCCCCTAAAGTCTGGCAACACTGCATAGGAAAAAACTGTATCCACTCCCCTTCTGAGTTTTAGACTATCTCCTTGGCTTTGCCCACAAGCTTTTTATGTTGCTCGCACGATTTGGACGGCTCTGCTGTATAAGATCAGACCCTTAGATGAATCTTGAAAAGGGCAGTTGCTTATCTAAAAGGGCAGTAACCTATTTAAAAGGCCATACATATAAATGTATAAATGAAAGTGCCTGACATAATAGGCATGTGGTTCCTATTCACTATTCACGCAAAAGCGAACGATATAAATATTCTTAAAGATTTTGACCTATCATATAATGATTTACTAAACAGATGTATCATGTAGGATTTTTTTGATAAAAATCTTTACGGATTTGTTATAAAAATATATCATAAATGCTCCATAGAAAACTAAAAGTGACCAATATGACATTGAGGTTTCATGGGGAATTTAGCGATAATAATCTGCTTACCAACGATAAAAATAATCATGATCAGTTAATATATTTATAATATTTACACTTACTTTTGAAAAAGCTCTTCTAGAAATTTTGACAATTTTTTGTGGAATCTTCAAATTTCTTCCTTTTTAACAGTTTCAGTTGTTCTTGAGTCGGCATGTTGCTCCACGTTCTTTCGCTAATGTAAACTACCGGCAATGGTCGCAAGGCGTATGAACATCGTGACTGATATTATTTATATTTATTCCTTAAAATTTTAATCAATTTTAATCAATCAATCAATCAAAGTTACGTTTATCGAATTCAATTTTTTTTTCGCGTTAGAACAACAGTTATTCACGCTGAAAGGCGACGTGTAAGACTATAAAAGAACTGCGGGTGGTTATGCCAGAATTTGGTCACGTGGATAATAAAACTTCCGTTAATTTCCGTTATACTGCACTGCAGACCATTCGCTAGACGTTTCAGTGCCCAGTGGATTTATTTTAATTAATTGGAGAGAGAAAGTGATGATTAATAAAGACGGCAGGGCCGAAAAAAAACAAAAAAAAAAAAACAAGGCAGGGCAGGGCGGACTGCCCTTCTGAAACTTGTGAAATAGGGGTCTGAAGATTGACAGGGTTGGGTCAGTTATTGCTTTGCATAATGCGAAACAGGCGCATTCGTTTATTCGTTCAATGGAATTTTTTTGCACTGAGTGCACGCACTAGCCGTTCGACGTAGATCTCGTGCGGGCCGTGAGAGGTGTTCGGAGATTTCCATGCACTTCATTCTCGTGCGCTTCGTGCAGTCCGTGCGCGAACTAAGCGCACGAAGGTAGAAACAGGGTCGTTTCGTGCGTTTTACAATTGCAAATGGCTGCCTCCAATCCAGCGAAGCTCCAACTTTCGATCACTGTCAATGATGGTCGAAATTTTGCTTTCAATTGGATGAAGAGGGTTTATACAGATTAAAAAAAAAATCGAAAGTGAAAAAGACTTTAAAAATTTGAAATATAGGCTCTTGGGGCGATTAAAAAGGAGTCGTTGAGGCATCGCCATGTTGTTGGTTTGGCTCAAAACGCACAGACCATTCGGTGAAAGATCGTGCACAACCACTGCACTGAACGCACTAAACTGTAATTGCACGAGGCGCACTATCGTACGAATAAACAAATGCGCCTAATGATTGGTCCGGTTATGTTATCATTGAAATAATAAATGATATTATAACTGGAGATAAGCCTACCAAGCATCAGGTAAAGATTTTTCTATCGAAAAATGGAAGGAAAAATTCTGCGACCTGGGATCGAACCAGGAACCTCGGCTATCATTTATTGTTTCATTTATCTGTGAGTTCCACAAACTTTCTGATGGTTGGATAGGAGAGATTCTCGATCTGTGAGCCAGGTGCGTGCCTCCCATTGGGCTTTCAACCATGACAACTTGGTTGTCTTTAAGACACCTTGAGTCAGCATGGCTGGCCGGGTGTCTGCGATAGCCCAACTGGTAGAGGCGTCGGCCATGGCAGCCGAGGTTCCTGGTTCGATCCCAGGTCGCAGAATTTTTCCTTCCATTTTTCGATAGAAAAATCTTTGTATGTTATCATTGTTTATTATGTTGCTTATGCGTTTCAGTTTACACCATCATCAGAGCAAGATTTTACAAGTACAGTAATAAGTAAACTATATAAATGTACATATTTTTGAGAGGGGGGAGTTGGCTGTTAGCCTCACTTCTGGACCTGTGCATCTGATAGGTTAGCAGTGGGTTGGCAGTGAGATGGGGGAACGGGATAGGGGATGTGAACTTAAAGTTTATAACATTTGGGCTGGAAATATTGATGATACATGATTAGTTTTTTACAAAGTTTCGAGATTACGCCACCCTGGCTCCCCAAACTCGAAACTTTGTAAAAAACGAATCATGTATTATCAATATTTCCAGCCTAAATGTTATAAACTTAAGTTCACATCCCCTATCCCGTTCCCCCATCTCACTGCCAACCCATTGCTAACCATTCAGAAACACAGGTCTTGAACTAAGGCTAACAGCTAACTCTCCCCTCTCAAAAATATGTACATTTATATAGTTTCCTTATTACTTGTAAAATCTTGCTCTGATCATGGTGTAAACTGAAATGCGTAAGCAACATAATACAGTTATTGCATAACCGGACCAATCATTAGGCGCATTCGTACGATTTGCACGGAGATGACGCCGATAGTGCGCCTCGTGCAATTACCGTTTAGTGCATTCAGTGCGGTGTCTGTGCACGATCTTTCACCGAATGGTCTGTGCGTTTTGAGCCAAACCAACAACATGGTGATGCCTCAACGATTCCTTTTTAATCGCCCCAAGAGTCTATATTTCAAATTTTTAAAGTCTTTTTCACTTTCGATTTTTTTTTTTTTTTTTTAATCTGTATAAACCCTCTTCAGATACGAAACAGATACGAAATTATTACAGTTTTAAAAGATGTTGTCATACCCAAATTAGAATATGGAATCATGATTTGGGCGTTAGCTCCCAAATTTCAGATCAAAAAAGTCTAGCTTGCTTATAACGATGTTATAAGAGCCACTCTAAACCTATTTCCGAATGCTCTGCATCATATGGCCTTCCAACCTTAATCGTTTATTAGTATTTATGCGAGGCTTAAAGAACTTTAACGTGCCTTAACCAATCGGCTACACCTTATGCATTATATTAAAGAATGGCTTATTGAAACTGAAAAACAAGAGAAATCCATAGACATAAAATATGGCCTACAATTAAGACCTCAAACTTTCTAGAAAGATCCCCCCCCCCAATACTTTTATACAGGACGCTTTTGAAAAGTATGTGCGAGATACCTAGAGATGTTCTGCACCCTAAAATAAACACACGTTTATCGGCTTCGGTGGCTCAATGGTTGCGTGATCGCCTCTGATGGCCGAGGATGCTGAGGATTTTTTCAGGGGGAAAATCCTGAGATCACTCACTTCCTTAATGAAGGGAAGTAAAGCCGTTGGTCCCGTGTAGTCGTTTGCCAGCTGCACGTTAAAGAACCCTTGCAAGGCAAAATTTGCGGCCCTTTTAACGCCGTCCTGAAATGACCATGGCAGTTGAAAAGGACGTTAATACCAAACAAACCAAACCAAACCTCATACGTTTTTGTCGAAATCGCATTCGTTAAAGGAGTAAACAACTCGTGAAGTTTGGTTAAACGCTGCCTATAACGTAACAAAAGCACATGAAAAAGGTAAAAACCAGTAGAGTAGCCACAGCGAACGTCGTTGTTCCTAATTTGTGTCGAGGTCGCACAATTTTTCCTTCTCTTTTCTAGTTTGTAACCCTGAAAAATATTAGCATCAATGGACCAGGGTTTCAAAATTTTCAGTGTACTGCAGCAATTGCAGTTTGTGAATCGGTGAAGACAAGATGAAAGACTTGCGTGAGCCATCTGAATTCAAACTATGCAGGGCAAGTCAAAATGATGGACTCGATTTCAGAAGTTTACTCTGTGAAATCTAATGTACTTATGGTATTGTGAGACGTGCTACGAAATGGAAAAGGCAAACATCAAAGTTTACTTCAAAAACATCACTCAGGGTTCATTTTAGGCAGGGTTTACGGAGCTCGCCACCCCGTTTGCTCTTTTGATGAAAAATTTCCACCCCGCTGCCCTTTGATCCTGATCTCGTGCCCCGATACCCAAAAAAGCACCCGTAAAGAAAAATCTAAAAATTTTGTAAAAGGGTTAAGGAATTCCAAAAAGAACTATGCATTTTTTATATAAAAAAATCTTTTTTGAAAATTAAGTGCCCTTTTTGGGGGGGCAAAGTGTCCTTTTTTTTGATAACGTCGTGCCCGTTTTAGCCCTTAGCACCCTCCCCTTTTTTAAGTCTATAATGAACCCTGATCACTTATGCCGTTGAACACTAATCACAGAGTTGTTTACATCTCTATTCTCCAGTGGACTCCATTTTCTTTAACCGCTCGCTACTGACCCTTAGCGGTAGAAAGTGAAAACACTGTGAAAGTTAACCTTTCGAAGCACATGTCTCACTATAAGATATGTTCATTAGACATCACAGAATAAATGTCTGAAATCGGGTCCATCATTTTGACTTGCCCTGTATTGTAGATATCGAAATAAAGAATGTTATAAAATTTTTAGGTATTAAAAATGAGAATAAAATTTTTTTTAGTTTTGACTCTTAGATTTTTGGTCCTAGAGCGAACTCTGGCTATAGGAAAGTGAGGATGCATCATCTGATCCTCTTAAGTCAAATCATAATGTAACTTTTTAACGATGTTAGATACATAAACAAGGTTTGCGCTTACTCGCAAGTTACACGTCAAATGGGCAGTTTTGCTATAAATTGACTCGTGATTTTTTGACCAGCGAATCAAAATTGACTTGTTGACCTCCTCATCAGCCCATATCCTTCTCATCACGTTTTAGCCTCATTTCATTTTGTCACATGCTGTATGGTTTACATTTCTAATTAACTATAGACATTGTGGATGCATGTGAAAATATGGAAGTTAAAAAGAATCTAAATTTGTACTTGCATCTTCTGAAATTTGACTCTAACGGCCGTATTCACGACCTAGTAGCAAACTGCGTCGCTGAAAACTGTGTATCAAGTGATACTAGGTTCAGATTTTTTGCTGCTATTCACTATTTCTGTCTAAGACCGGTTTACAGCTACTCACTTTTGAGACTGACTTTTTTGTAACAACATCTACCATTGGCTCTATAGAGCCATATGACCTCGCTGGCCGGAAGGGAAAAAAATCCCCGAATTGCTCAGTCTGCAGTACTACAAGTGCACGTTTCGTTTGCTGCTGTCAAGTTGCAGAAATCTGCAGGATTTTATTTTCATTCCTTGTTTTCTCCAACATTATGGAAAAAAAAACTATACATACCACCATCGAAAGTAAGCAGACGAATGGCGTCACGTGGAAGGAGAAGCAGGCGGCGTGGGAACAGGTTGCGGAATTATTCAGCGCTACGCCGGGAGTAACGCCACGCACAGCAAAACAACTCCAGGCATTCTGTGCATGCGCCACTTCTGATACTAGTCTTGCCACCTACTTTTCTCCGTCTCAGATTTGTGACGAAGTTGAAGTTATTTCTGAGACGTGGTACGCAGTTTATGTCGTCGTGAATACCGTTTTTTGCTGCTACTCACTTTTGATACTGAGACGCGGTTTGATACTAGGCCGTGAATAGGGGGGTGGCCGTGGCCTGGTTGTCTTCGTCAGTTGGCTTGCTAATCGATGGAGTTCAGCAACTTCAGGCGCGGTCAGCTGCTGGCTGGGTGACGGTCAGGGCTTGAGGACCACTGCTGGCGGGACAGCTATTTGTGGCACGGCTGTTGGGGGACTTTAGTCTGACCCATTTGCTGAGTGACCAGTGCTGGTTTTCCAGCAGTTGGTGACAGCCACTGGTTTGTTTGTCCGCCAGCAGCTCTTCCATCATGAACCCCCCCCCCCCCGTGCTTCGGAGGGCACGTTAAGCTGTCGGTCCCGGCTGCTACTGTCATCTCGTATCAGTCGTTATTTACTGGGATGGCGCAAAACTCCCTTGTAGGAGTAGGTGCCGCAGATTATCGCTTCGCGATAATCTACCCTCTGTACTAGATACTAGAGGCCGTGAATACGGCCGTTAGAGTTTCTTTTATACTAGTACAAAGATCATAATAACAGAAGAAACACCTCTTATCCACAAAATATTTTTACTGGACATATACGTATTTCGAACCCTTTGGCATTGAATAATGAACCCAAAGGGTTCGAAATACGTATATGTCCAGTAAAAATATTTTGTGGATAAGACGTGTTTCTTCTGTTATTATGTCGCTTTCCAGTCATTCAACGTTTTTCATAGTACAAAGATCGACAAAAAGTAATTTATCGTAATTTTCGGGGTATAATACGCAGGGGAAAATTTAAAAAAAAAAAACAAGTTAAAAAAAATCAATACTACTTATTATAAAATGTAAATATTATTTAATACTCTGATAATAAACGCAATGAAGATACGATTTAAAAAATATATATATATATATTGGAGGGGGCGGGGTGTGTATTATACCCTAAAAATTACTGTAACCGCTAGGATGTTAAAATTCACTGTGACTTCTTGTAGATCCAAACGTTGGAGACTTATTCTAGAAGAAATTCTGACCTCCAGTCCAGATGATAACAGAATCTTAGATGAATATGGTGACATGATGACTGCTAATATGGTTTCATTTAATTCTCAATTTACCACCACATCTAACTGTGAGAGCTTGTTTACCAAATTGGAAAGAGACTCCAACGTTTGGCACCTAAATAACAATCTTCTTATCACCATATTCATCTAAGACTGTTATCATCTGGACGTGAGGCCATCGAATCTCTAACATCTGCTCAGAATTTCTTCCAGAAAAAGCCTCCAATGTTTGGACCTACAAGAATTCTCCGTGAGTTTTAGCATCCAAGTTGTTAAATTTACTTTTCATTGATCTTAATATACATTTCATCAGTACAGATTTATTACATGGAAAATATATCATTACTCTGGATATATAAAGAGCTGTGGCTTCCTCATCAGTCCATATTTTATTTCCCTGGTAACTGCCATATGACAGGGGTGGATGTGGTATTATTTTTTGCAGCCACTGTTTAACCTCTTTCGTATTTTTTTAGCTACCGATGTTGTCAACCCCCTCTTCCTGCTAAAACCGAGCAGTTGTTATAACAATTACTCCAGACACACTGATCAAGGTTTGGGAAGAACTTGCCTATTCACTTGATATTTGCTGTGTGATCAATAGTGCTCACATTGAACACTTTTAGGAAAAACTGTTTGAGTTGCTTTTTCATTTGATGTATTATTTATAACCATAAGTTACACATCAATATCTCAAAACATCGATTAATCCACGACACTGCCATATTTATTTGCCCTTTGTTCTTTCGTACTGTTGATAGCCACGTCAATGACATCATCAACTTCTAATCTGATACAACCAACATTTTACTAGCTTTTATTAGCTAATCTTCAATTTTTATTGATTGTAGCTATTGTTTTTAATTTATTAAAAAGAAAAACTTATAAAGCAAAGTTGATGGATATGCTGCTCTTTCGTGATTGGCTAGCGTGCTTGCTGATGATTGGACCCATAATGTTCGCCTGACACACGGCCAATGGACTATCAACAGAAACACTGAAAAAGTTATGGAACCAAAATTGATACACAAACACACGATGTAACAGTGGCACAACGCACTAGGCTATAGGATCAGAGGTTGATAGGCTACGTGATAGCTTTTATGCGTTGTAACATGCACTGATATCTTGCATTGTTATATTATCATGCAATTTAGTATTGTAATCGGTGAAATGATTTTATGCCAAAACTTGATGGAGGTACCTAAAAAAATCGGTAAATTTAAATGCACTGATGAGTGAAATCATTGTTGGGGGGGGGGGGGAGGTGATGGCAAAATTCTCGGATTATAGAGTATAGTGGTTTTCAGAACCTTTCAAGAGTAACTATTGAATGGTCTTATGAGGAATTGTACATGCCAAACCTCAGATGTTTCTTTCCTATTTTCATCAAGAATCTTTCAGTTTCTGGATTCATTGAATTGAGTTCTGGTTTCTGTTTATGAACATAAATGCCAGAACATATAAATTAGTTTTAGTTCGTTTTGGGCTATATGTCCATCAGATGGCAGATATGCTGGAGAACACTCGATGATGATCACTCTCCAGTTAAATTTCATACTGATTGATATATATTCTATTGCATGTGTTTATCGTCTGCTTGATGGACTTAACCATCAAAAATTGTGAAATTTAACAGGAGAGTGATCATCACCATCTACTCAGAATAGGATGTAATCTTATACAGTTATCCAACGTTATCCCATCAATTGGAGTTCATACTGATCATCTAATTGCGGAAAATTGCAGTACTGACCTCTTCATCAGTTATGACTTGGATGAAAAGTTAAAGGATTTCTTAATTTTTGCGTATTGTTTTATTGCATTTATATTCGAGGAAGAATTTACAAGATTTGAATAGCAACTAATTTTTTTGTAGGCTTATCATTTTTATACAGGAAATTGGTTAACACTGAAGCTGGTTTTACTCTAGCAGTCTTTCCTGGTAAAGTAGCGAACTGTACCCCCGAAAGTTGTTTAAACTGTTCACAAAAGAAATTGTGTGATGCAGCTCGTTTCGTGAAAAGAGGCTCATTGATACTGTCGAAACATAAGAAAAAATTGCAGACGATAAGCTTGTAACGAAGCAATAAAGCAGATGGGAGCATTCAGAAATATTAAGTTTGCTTTTGGGGAGATAGAAGGACCGAAGCTCAGTGGAAGAGACAACGAGAAACATGAATGCTTGTTGCAATGGAACAGGAAATGATGATTAAAAAGTCTGTCTTCGTGACTTACTCGGGAAACTTTCTCAAGAAAGATTCTTTTAATGTAAACAGTTAAGCGGCTACAGTAGGTTCTAGCAAAGCGAGTGCAGCCTGGTAGCCTTTCTCGCTAGCAAAGCGTGCTAGTGTAAAACCAACTTAAATCAACATTTTTTTTTTTTTTTTAATTGTTTAATTTTCAGTTCGCTGTTTCACAGTTGTTTGCGAGTTTTGATTTTACTGGGATTTTTTTTTTTTGGTTTGTTGTTATTTGATCCCATAGAATTCGGAACTACGCTAACTCATGTTGCCAACTTACGGAGTTCCAGCTGAATTTAGCGGTTTTTACAAAAAAATTATGCAAAAATGGATTGGAAAAAAAAAATGCTAAAATCTCGTTAGTAAATTGAATTCAGTGGACTTTTAGCTAAAATTCTCTTTAACCCTCTTGCTGCGTAAAGTGGATATATCCATACAAAATTTCATTACCTGCGGAAATCTGATTCATTCCACAGGGTTTTAAAAACTTAGTTATTCTGCTAAAAAGTGGATAAATCCATCTTCTCTAGAATGAAACTGAAATTTAATTATGCAGTGTAAGGGTTAACAATAGAAACAAGTCATAAGTCATGTATATTTACGGTAAATAAACTGCTTTTACTATATTAATTCATCCAAAAGTTCGAGATCGAGCGCAAATTGTGAGACCAAAGGTTTTACAATGTGTGTAGTGGCCTTACAGTATAAGAGATGGACAATAGAATTACCAACTAGTTTCGCCATTTATTCCCGGCTTTGTCAAGGTACACAACAAGAGGCTCGCAGGCTTTATATACAGAAAAATGGTACAGATGGACCAATGAGCGTAAAAATATGATATATAGGAAATGGCCAATAAGAGAAACAAGCGAGATAAGCATAAAATAATTAAAATATAAAACTATAGGAAATGACAAAAGTGATGCGGAAAAAAAAAAAAACAAAAAAAAAAAAACGCGGACCGTAAAGAGAACATATCTGGTTGTCAACAGGGGAGATTGACAAAATAAATGGGTAAAATAAAATAGAAAAGGGAGATTGACAAAATAAAACCAGTTTACAGTAAATCAGAAAGGGGATTTAGCATGGTAAATATGTCGAAGTCGGTCTGGCGGTTGAGTAATCGGTCGGGGTTGGTCTTCTTGGCCTTGTAGATTTCGATAGCTTCGAGGGTGGTAGTTTTTGAAGGTTTATGGCATATGTGTAAGACGGACATCACTTCATCTTGCGTGCTAAGGGGGTGTCCGGTTCTCCGCAGGTGGTTAGCATAGTGTGACCGTTTGTCATTCTTGGCATATGACTTGGCATGTTCTTTAAAACGTACTGTGAAAGTACGGGTGGATAATCCGACGTAATATTTGTCGCACAACGTACAATCAAGGCGGTAGACTCCTGGTTGTGCGAATTTATCGTAAACGACTGCGGATGGGGGGTTCAGTGTGCGGGTAGACGAGAGGGGGGAGCGTAAAGATACTCGGAGTCCGAGGGAAGATAGAAAACGGGAGAGTTGGGAGAAATGGGGACCTAGGTACATCAAGGAGACCCACTTCTTGGACTGGGGTGCATCAGGGGAGGTAGGATTGGAGATGGCGTGTTGCCTGCGGTGGAGGATACGGGAAAAGGAGGAGTTGGAATACCCATTCCTATGGGCAAGGAAGCGGATGGTAGTTCGGACGAGCGGGCGGAGGGGTTGAGGGGGAGCTTCAAGGCACGGTCGATTAGGCAACGTAGGGATGCTAGTTTGTGTATCGGGGGGTGTGAAGAGGAACGATGGATAAGGTTAGAGATTCTATTGTCCATCTCTTATACTGTAAGGCCACTACACACATTGTAAATAAGCACAGTATTATGATCCCTTCTGTATCCAAAGGTTTTGTTCGGGCTTGAAACAAAATTTCAGGATCAAAAATGGCATCCCGTATTTGCGAAAATGTAGCTTGTGGGATATTCTGCGATTTAAGAAGCAAATTAATCAAAAATTTTATATTTGTAAGATAGAATAGCACAGACTTTAATTTTAGGAGAAGTCAAATAGGTTTATAACATTACAGCACGTTGTCATTAGTGCGTTTTCTACAAAATGCTCTCGAAATCGTTGCTGCTAATAGCGCTACAGCTAACGGAACTTGACTTCGCTACTTGAACAATCGGTTGGAACTACAGCGATAGATTCTATTGTTTTAATGTAATTTTTAGCGGCTTTTTGCATAATTTTAATGTAAAATCCGCTAATCTAGCGGAAAAGCCACTAAGTTGGCAACACTGTATTGTATAAAAAAAAAAAGGTTAAAAACCCGATCGCTGCAAACATCGCTACCCAATGAAAGTTACGCACATACTATACTGTATTTGCTCTCTACACTGTTTATCCAATCATAGTTGACTATTAAAATCGTTTTTTAGTAAGAAATTTTCATTTATTTTGCAAATTTTTTTCATATTAACCGGTTTTACGAAAAAAACAGTTCGTTTTAAGGGAGTAATTTTTCAAGGAAGTAAACAAACGGGACTGGGACCAAAAGTAATTTCGTATTAATCGGGTTTTCGTATTAACCGAGTTCGTATTATCTGAGTTTTACTATATATTAAATTAAAAATTAAACCCGGTTGGGCGATCAGTTTTAGAATATCGTAACAAAGTTAAGGATTTGTTTGCTGTTTTTTTAGTCGACTCTTTTGTTTTCTTTGCGTTTGGAAGATTTAAGCCTTGACCCGAGTAAAGGGATTGGGATCCTGAAAAGGCTTACCAACTTCTTTATCAGAATCCAAACTATCTTGACTCTATATATTGTTCCATGATAATTCCAAAAAAAATTTGGATTTCAGTCTATGGATTTGGCTTTCAGGCCCAATTCGGGGAGTTTTTAGTACAGTGAAACTTCCCTTAATGGACACCGGATTAGTGGATATTTCTCTGTAGCGGACAGTACATTAGTTCCCGGCAGAATTGCTTCTATGGGCCCAATACTTCCAAATGGCAGACTTTCTTAATAACAAACGCGAACAATCAAGCTATATTACTCCCTGCACTAACTTCTCATTTCGACTTCTTAATAACGGACATTACTTTCACTTGATTTTATACATGAAATGTGAGTGGTGAAAAATTTTTAACGTATAGGTCAGAAAAGAGCTTCTCTTGCTTACATGCGTTCTCTGCTTACGTAAGCAAAGCCTTTCTTTCAGTAATTAGCCTAAATTCATACGTGAATCATCACTTAGCTTGTATATCGTTACACTGCATATGTAGCCCATTTTACTTGCTCGGTTTCTGGATTCATGGCTGGAAAAAGAAAAGGTTGATATTGTTCATTAATTGAAAAATTTTGAATAGCGGGCTCTTGTGAATAACTGACACTTAGTAGTGTCTCGAAGGTGTCTGCTATTGGGAAGTTTCACTGCATCGGCTTTCGAAAATTGAGAATTTTAGGAAGTTTTTATTTTGACGACACTTTTAAGGTTAACTCTAATATTTTCTGTTTACAGCAATTACCATAAGTGTTCTACTAATATGCGAAAAATTTTGACATGAAAAAGCATCTAAATTTGTGGAATCACATTATAAAAGAGAAATAAATTAGTTCTACAACGACTTGGGGGGTGGGGGGGGGAGACTAACCGTCTGACAAACTTCCAACGAAACTAGCATATAATATTTAAAATATTGGTATATTAAAGTGCATTATACAATACATTAATTTGCTTTTTTTTTTTTTTTTTTTATTTCCCCCCCTCCCCCCCTCCAAAGCTAAATGGGGGTGGGGGGGGGGGGGAAGTAAAATTACTTTGATTTGACAAATTTCAAACGAAACTAGCTTGAATATTTAATATACTGATAAATACAGTGCATCATACTGTACATGTAATATATATTACGTTAATTTACTTTTTCTCAATTTCCCATCCACTTTTTTGTTGCCAACAGCTAACTCAGGGAAGGGGGGTCGGGGGGAGGCATTCAAACGAACTTCGATCTGACAAATTTCAAAAGAAATTAGCATATACTAATAATATATAGTACATTGATTCTCAATTTTTCGTCTCCAAAATCTAATGCAAAAAGTGAATTCTCGAAAACAAGATGGCGATGCCATTCATGAAAGCGGGATCGCTTTATACAAGAGATCACATTATAGTGGAATACTTACAATATGTCTAATTGCTATCTTAATGGACTATTTGTTAAAATAAGCATTTTGAGCTCTACAACTATACAATTGGAAGTTCTCTACCTGTAACGGTTACAAATTTACAAATTGAAGGGTGCAAAATTCGAGGTCAAAAGTCAAATTTAACACCACCATTCTTTAGCCCCTACCTAACTTCCTATACAGGGTGATTGAGAAAGGTAAGTCAAGAATGAAATGCCATGTACAGTTTGTAGTGGGGAACAAAATTTTTCCTATAAACATGGGTCTGGAAATGCATCCTTACAGACATAATGCAACTTGTACGAGGTAGGAATGACATTACAGTAAGCAGTGTTCTCCCCAGAAAATTTTATCAGATGGGCGGTAAGCTAAAATAACCGGGCGGACAAATAAAATAGTATGCAGTGTTGTGCAGTTTTTCGTGTATTAAGCCGGGCGGTCGCCAAAATCAGCCGGGCGGGCCGCCCGTTAAAAAGGGCCTGGGGAGAACCCTGAGTAAGTGTTCAAAATGCCGACCCTGAGCCTCGAAGCAGGTGTTTAGTCTGCAGATGAGATTAGCGCAAAATCTGGTGAAGATGTTCAGAGAATCACTGACTTCTCCGCGGTCTGGAAAACTCTGTTGGTAAATCCTTTCCGCCTCAGTAGCATTACTCTGTGCCTCGCCGTAGACGAGATGCATGTCCGCCAGCTCCGCATTAGTCAAGCGATCCATTGTACGACAATGGAGTTAATGTTTTGTTTCCTCTCTTTTAAAGCAGAGAACATGAACAATTTACATGTTTTGATCCTAATTTACACGGACCCTACCATTGCCGTCCGGGTAACGCACATCCATTCCTACCTCGTACAAGTTGCATTATCTCTGTAAGGATGCATTTCCGGACCATGTTTATAGGAAAAATATTGTTCCCCGCTACCTACCTTTTTGAATCACCCTGCAATATATTTGTTGTATCTCCACTCATTTTAAAATTGTATGGGGGGTAACAGCCTTTTGACTCTCCCTGTATATTTAAAACTAGGTCTTCTACCACCCTTAAAAGTTTTAAAGTCCCTGTATATTTTATCATGAATTATTTTGGATATCATGCGCAGAATCTAAAATCATCAGGAAATGACCCCCCCCCCCCCTTGGCTGCTGTACTGTCCGCACGCCACGAGAAGACCGCTGAATTGCTTAATGCCGTCGTATGGAGTTACTGTAGTTGCAGATCAGTCTATAGTTATGAAGGTAGGAAAAGCGCTAAATTCAAGTAGCACAGAAATGAGTTCTGGCCGTGTTTCCAAAAAAATGAAAACATTTGCACGGAGAGGCAGAAATTCGAAATTTGAAACAAATAAAAAGAAAATCGTGCTATTGTTTACATCGATGAAACATGGATGGACTCAAATTTGGCTATTTGTCCCCCAATACTGAAGAGATTCATCTGCAAACTGCAGCGACACTATACGATCACATTAAGCAACTCGGCGATCTTCTTGTGGTGTGCGGACAGTACATGGCCTCCAGGGTAGAAATATGTGGCATTGCTGTGTATAAGCCTTCTTTCATCTTTTGTTTTCAATGAAGTTTTATGTAATCATAAAATTGACCTTGAATGATTGTTAATTTTGAAAGATATTGGTAGACTAGTAAACACCGCGTTTTCCAGTAATTAGGCAAATGACAAAGCACAACGTAGCAAAATGAACTGACCAGACGATGCTGTTTAGGTTTGGATACCAGTTCCCTCGCTGATAAAAACTAATACATGTGCACTGTTTTTAATTGATTCTCATTGTGAAATCTATGAAACGTGAAATTTGTATCTGACTGTCTATTTACACATCCAAACGGAGAAAAAATGGAAGGCATTCTGAATAATACAGATTAGCAAAATCTTATGATATGTAAAATCGTTCAAAACGAAACTAGAATCGAAAGAGACTCGAATCTCAACGACGAAATTCCTGAGGTTCTCGTGGCAGAAATGAGTCTTGTTTTTTTCATAACGCACGAGAATTGTCTAATTTTAACATAAGTGATGTCAAATTTTTTCGTTTTCATACACGAGAAAATGTTTCGAGAAAACGGGGTAAAATTACACTAAATGAAAGAGTGAAAATGTAGGGAAATAAAAATTTTCGGAGATATCGAGGTTCGGTTATCTTTATTTGGATTCATAATTTTATTTTTATTTATTTATTTATTTTTAGTTGGGAGGGGGGTATTTATTTCTGAATATTATACTCAAATCAACTGGTATAGTATTATTATTAAAAAATTCCGTATTGTTAAAAAAGTCTCGTTTGCTTTGTGTGCTTATCATAATGAAATTAATGAAATGGTATGGATTGTTGTCATTTTGTTGGTGTAATCCAGCTTCCATGTGCTGAACATGCTGTCTACCATCTCAGTTTGATTTAAAGCATGTTGTCATTGTAAACATTGTCCTCGTTGCCTTGTACATGTTTGGGGATGCAGTAGATGCAATTCAATGCAATTATTATGAGACAAAAATGAAATTTGTTTTGCTGATATCTTAATATTTCTAGATTTGAGTAGTTTTTTTTTTTAATATACGAGATATTTGTTATATGTTTAATGCATGTAGTGTCTTTTGTGAGGGTTTATTGAATTTTAGGTGCAAATTTATGATTCTATGAATACATTATTCTCTCTTCTCCATAACCTATAATTGCAACTTGACTCCTGCATTAGGTCTGCTGCCTCCCCACCCCTCAAATGGAAGATTTCACTGAATGAATTGGGTCCATTAAATGGGGGATGCCAGCATTAACCCAGCACTGCTTAAATTACCTTCTCGCCTTTTGTAAGCTTTATCATACCTTTGTCAGGTCTTCAAATAAAATGTCCGATTCCATCGACCTTGGCTTGATTTGAAATTTTTATTTATGATTAGCTCATAGGATTGATTGATTTTTTTTAAAAAAACTTAGCTGTGTTATGTTTTATGATGTTTAAAATAAAATAATTAAAATATTTATAACGAACATGGTTATTAAAAAGAATTGCTGAAAAGATATGAAGAGATTGAAATCCACATTTTAGAAGCAGACTCCATTTTAGCAAATTAAAAGACTTTATGAGAAGGAGATGCTTGAATGATCTCAGGTTGCAGTATTTGGAAGACGAATTTTTAATTAGGAGTGTTCAGCAAATAAATTTACGTTGAAATGCAAACTAGGTTTGCTGGCTATGCTGTTTCATATTGAATTGCAGGCGTTTGAATGAAATTTTTTATAGAAATCTGAAGATTTTTTTTCAGTGCAATTGTGCAGACGTATTTACTGACATGTTTCCTCAAGATGGCTTTAAAAAAGGATGTTTTTTTTTTAAGTGTTTATTATTGTACACGTTCAAAGTGTTTAGATTGAAATTATAGTGTATTGACTAATTTTTAAGATGGATTTGGATTTTGGAGCATTAAAGATGAAAAAAGGAACGCCAGGCGAGCTAAGAAAGGAAAAGAAAAAATTAATATTGCAGCTTGCTAAGTTATTGATTGGATTTCATTGCCTTTGTGCTTCCATGATGTCAAAAGATTTCACAGTGAGAGAAAGGAATAAAATGGGCCTCATTAGGAGAAGCTGCACTCGCAGAATGCCCGTTCTCAGCTCCTTTTAAGAAGCAGCCTCTTGTTACAATAATTTCAAGATTTGTTTATTTATTAATTTATGAATAAATAACAGCAAATCCTTAAAACAGTGCAAAAGAAAAGCAAAATTAAGAAAATTTCAAAAATACATTCGGAACAAAAAAATTATCAATACATTTACGAAAATTTTAAAATTATCTATTCAATAAATTAAAATTGTTTAAAAATTTATTAAAGACGCTAGTTCAGCCCCTTTAAAAATATTTCGCTTGTATATTTGAATTTATCAGCCCCTCGTTAAAATATGATCACTAAAATACATTGATTATTCGTATTTTTAAAGTACAGTGTAAAAATTACAATTCTCGACTGGTTTTTTCTTAGATTACTTACCAAATATAAGACTACCTCCAATCTAATATGACCCCTATTTTTTTGGGGGGGGGGGGGGGCTTTGTTAGGGGAAAAAATATTTTTTGGAAAAAGATTTTCTTAATTTGGTATCTAGTATTATTTAGATAATTATTTATATTATTTATTTACATCATTCTTCATTTGAACTATCAAGCTCATCTTTGCTATCTATAACATACGCTGTTTCACTGTTGTCTTCCTGAAGCGTATCATCCCCACAGTCAAGCAGTTGTTTTGGAGATTCAGCATTTCTTGAATCTTTAATAACAGAATTACTAGAAATTATTTTCTAAAAAATCTAAAATTCGCTGTCCAATTTGTGATACTGATGGCTTTTATATTTTGCCAGTTGGCATCATTGAATGGTTTTCCAGTCATTGTATTCTTCCTCCAAATAATCTTTGAACAGGTTGGTTACAACCACATCTAAAACCTGTAATTGTGAGGTCATATGACCTAGAATGATATCAAATCAGTGTTGGCATTTAAACCAAGATTTTGATTTTCAAAGTTGTAGATGTACGATTTTTTTTTTTCTACGAATCTTACTTTATGTATGAAACTAGCAAACCCAAACGACTTGCATTTGCACAGGAAAAAAAAGAAAGTTATAATGCAGATTTTTGAAGTTTTTATCTTAAAATTACATATCTTTCAGTCATTTTGCCAGGAATTTCATTTAATCTACTTCAGGTCATACATTGTTTCATAAAAAGAAGTCTTGAAGGACCAGGAACTTCTGAATTTCTTTACGTAAAATATTTGAATCGACTGCCATAATTCTTACTTATTGTTCGGATTTGTCATCCTCACATGCAACTTGAGAACTGCCTTGAGAAAATTCATGCCTAATTTCCATTATTTGTTTACCCTGGGATATTTTTATTAAGCTTTATCTAAATTGGCGTGCTTTTTTTTCAAATATGCTTTAATTACATTATTAAAAACCTAAAAAAGAAAATAATAATAATAATAATAATAATAATAATAATAATAATAATAATAA
>JAHWFO010009692.1:40847-52435 GCA_023313115.1 Rhysida immarginata | reverse complement strand
AATAATAATAATAATAATAATAATAATAATAATAATAATAATAATAATAACAACAGCAACAACAACAAATGACCTCGCTGGAACACTAATGAAGACAAACAAATTCTCTTAAATATCTAAAACGTGAACTTTTAAATTTAAAAGTCAGTGATGGCTACAGAAACAAAAGGCAGCATGGCGTGCTCGAAGGCAATGGGGCACTGAATACAGCTGAATTCTTGCTTTAAAGTTAATAAAAGTACATGGGCATTTCAGTGACCTACATTTATATTTTTAAGGTATAATGCTAACTTCGGAATCTGTATGCGATTAGGGCATGTTAAGGCTTTCTAATTTCTTCTAGGCTAATCTCTTCCTTACCTTTGTGATGCCATGAAAAGACATAATCTGGTGGTACAGTCCTCAAAAGTTTTTAAAATACATTTTTCAACAATTTGTCCACTATTTTTGCAGGATAAAATTGCGAATAATGATTGCATTAAGATTTTTAAACTTTATACCTTATACAGTTGATCTGTATTATCCCTCAACATTTTATTAATGTTAATTTAAACATGAAAGCTTATTGAGGAATACTTCTTCTCACGGACGAAGCTGTTTGTTTTGACAGTAAAGCGACCACAGGAAACCACAACGAATACAAAAGGCTCGATTTGTCAACGCGGAGGATAAAAAAAAAAAGCACGAGGAGTAATACGATAAACAGCTCGTCACGGCTACCAACTAAACTGATGCAGTTAGTTAATATTTTAAATGAATGTATGTAGCAGTTTAATTAAAATGTTTAGGCTTTAAATCACTCATGCCACAATGATAAGCTCTAATGAATACTTAAGCCGCACATTGTTGGCATTTATTGATTTCAGTATTTTGCCACGCAGATTTTACCTAGCGGCATCACTGAAAATATTAGAGAATCCGGCTACTGGGGCGTTGTACATGTACCGTATTTTTTCCGCGGCTCTAAACCCAAAAAAATCGAAAATTTTGGAGTGTGGCCTGGAAAAAAAAATTTTTCTGAAAAAATCATTTTCGATAATTTTGGATAGAACAAAAAAACAAAAGATCGAACTACTTCGTTTTAGCGCCCATAGTATATTACATAGTAATTTAGATAGTAATTTCATTATTTATATAACTATCTGAATTATTTTTATATATTTTATAGATTTATTGATGAAATGTGTAAATAATTTTAGTAATTTTATTTTAATGAGCGAGTATAACTTTTATTTCATCAGCGGCAGCCATGGCTCTATCAACGAAGTGCCGACCAATAGCGCGATAGAGCATTCTATGACATCGCAACACCTTGGAGCGTAGCCAATGAGATTCGACTTTGGAGTAGAGTAGGCCAGCAGAAGGAATGAAATCTCCGACAATAGGGAGAGATATCAAAACATAAACATTGAATATCCGCCATCTTTTGGCTGCCATGGCTCTGAACTTATCCCATTGTTATGCAATACATCCAAACACGCAACAACTCGTTACCATCATTATACAATAACAAGTCGGGCAAAAACGGTGCACTTCGATGAGTAGCAGTATAGGATTGCCTTCCTCTTGCCCTCAAAAAATGGCAGCTGTACCCATCATTCAATGCGAAGATATTTTCCCCTATAGCTTTAACAAGTGAATTTCATAATAATTTATGAATGAAAATATATGTGACTGGTTAATTATTGTTCTGAAGGGTTAGAATATTAATTTCACTGTTAGAAAACGATTCAACAAAGGCTGGATAATTTAAAGCCATCAACTCAAATCGACCGTTTTTTTTATCGGATTATTTTTGCGGATCTACGATTGATTTACCTTTTCAAAAAGTATAAAATATAATAGAAGTTTACTGTAAAAAGATAGGAAGCAAATATAAAATATGTATCGACTATTGATCAAATATAGGTGTTTATATATGTATTGACTATTGACCAAAAATCATTACGCTTACGACGTTATTGACGATACTCATTTCAGTTGGGGAGAGGGGCGTATTAATATATATAAAAAAAACAACAAAAAAACTAACAACAATTCGACTCTATTTTCTATAAATTTTGTATAAAATAAGTACAATTGTCTCGTATGATAAATAGAGTTGAATATCTTTCTTGTATAAATAAACATTAGCCCTTCCCCCCCACCAAAAAAAAAAAAAAAAAAAAAAAAAACTGCTCCCGATTTCACAGTTGTAGAATGAGTATTTTTTTTTTTTTTAATAACTGAATAATTTTTGGTCCATAGCTAATACAACCCATCTACCAACACGACAATGCTCCGTGCCACAAAGCGAGATATGTACAGCAGTGGTTTGTGGACTCGGGTCGAAGAAATGGGTTGGCCGGCACAAAGTCCCGACCTCAATCCTGTAGAGAGTCTGTGGGATGAATCGGAAAGACTCTTGCGGGCCAAATCACATCGGCCAACTTCTGTACCTGAACTGATTCTCGCTCTTCGGGAGGAATGGAGGAACATTCCGGAAAGTACCTATCAACATTTGGTGGAAAGTCTTCCCCGAAGGGTGGAAGCTGTGATTCGGGCAAAGGGATGTGCAACGCCCTATTGATTTCCATGAAATCGTGGATAGAGCGCAAACGTGCATGTGTCCGGATATTTGTGATCATATAGTGTATATTGTCTATTTTCTCTTATATTTGCTTCCTAACTTTTTATAGTAAACTTATATTATATTTCATACTTTTTGAAAAGGTAAATCGATCGTAGATCGGCAAAAATAATCCGATAAAAACACGGTCGATTTGAGTTGATGGCTTAAAATTATCCAGCCTTTGTTGAATCGTTTTTTAACAGTGAAACTAATATTCTAACCCTTCAGAACAATAATTAACCAGTTACATATATTTTCATTCATGAATTATTATGAAATTCACTTGTTAAAGCTATTGTCGGCGATTTCATTCCTTCTGCTGGCCGACTCTACTCCTCTCCAAGGTCGAATCTCATTGGCTACCCTCCAAGGTGTTGTGAGTCATAGAATGCTCTATCGCGCTATTGGTCGGCACTTCGTTGATAGAGCCATGGCCGCCGCTGATGAAATAAAAGTTATACTCTCTCATTAAAATCAAATTACTAAAATTATTTACACATTTCATCAATAAATTTATAAAATATATAAAAATAATTCAGATAGTTACATAAATAATGAAATTACTATCTAAATTACTATTTAAGATACTGGGGGACGCTAAAACAAAGTAGTCAGATCTTTTTGTAGACCCTAGAAGTTTGCGGCCTTTAAAGGGTTATTTTTTTGTTCCACCGTCAAATTTGCGGCTGCAGGCTAAAGTGAATGCGGCCAATTTTCAAAAAAATACGGTAAATATTTTGTAGCTGATTGATCAAATAGTGTTTAAATACTGTAAAGCTTGAATAAAGGCCCGGGCATCTATTTGCCGCAGTGGTCCTGACCTCTTCCCTGGTGATTAATCGAGACCCAGCGTTTATTTAAGACCCGGCGTTAAGGGCTATTCCCAAGAAATGGAAACAAAAAAACACCAGAATTTATATAATTAACCTGAAAAACGATCAGACCCGGCGTTTATTTGAATACCCAGCCTTCATTTAAGGTTTTACGGTATGTTGTTATTTATACTAGTAGCTTCAAAAAGTTCCCAGAAATAATTTTTTTTTCTGCACATAGAAAAATTACAAACATTTAAACAACACTTCCTTCAAAATTTTGTCCTCGGGCAGTAATACACTTCTGCCAACATCTGTATAATGCTTGGAAACACTCTGCGAAGCCAGTTTGTGGAACGATGCAAAGTGCAGGTATCGCAGCAGCTTTTGTGTCTACACTTGGGTGTCTGTCTTCTTGTACGATGTTGCTCACAAGATTAATTGTGGATGGATTGATTGAAGTTGATGGACGGCCACTCCGTGGTCATGTTTGATATTCGAACGTTGTTCCGTAACTGATATTTTATGTAGCGAAATAAGAATGCGATGTTTTACTCTACACAACCAGTTAACAGACTGCCCGTGCACCACAGCATTCCGTTTAAATCACGTCAAAACACGTTCGAGCGTGATCTGCAAATAGTAAACGATGCTGGGAAGCCTCTCTCGCCTACCTCAATTTCACAGCATATCACGATTCCGAGAACTTTTTGAAGCTACTAGTATATTAAACTCTAAAAAAAGAACAGAATTATAAATTATATATTTGCTCTTAAAAATAGTGTAAAACCCCGTTCAGTCTTCATGATCATTCTATAAACGTTCAAGGTGAAAGCATTATAGTTAAATTCTTCTGCGCACACTGCAAAATTCTGATAAAGAAAAGGATTACAATTTTTGTCGATAGATGAGGAGAGTGTCCTTTACCGCCGACCAAATCTTCTCTAATTATTAAAATTAACTTGGAGTCTTTCTTGTTTTGGTTCATAGTCGATGTTCTTGAATAAATAGAATTTTTTTCTACACTATTTACTCGGAGCATGGCGGTAAAATTATTTTATGTAACTAAATATTTAGAGAAGCGATGTTTTTCCACCATTACGTGGGCTAGCTGACTTTTCTGAATTTTTTTCTGTTAAATGACAGCCAATCATAAAAAATCTGTTTTTCTACGGCAACCTATCATAGCAACAGAAATGTCATTAAATGTTAATACCTAAGGAAAAATCTGGAATTTGCCTATACAGTAGATATGGAGCCTTTGCAATACAGTAGAGCCCCTGTATCCGTGGGGGTTTGGTTCTGTCGTTTCCCGCAGATATTGAAACTGCGGATAGTAGCAAACCACTTGTAAGCTTCAGATTTTTGCACATATAATATTGAATATAGCAAAATATGTAAATAACTTTGAAGAAATGTTCTCTTATATATTGAGTGAGCATATTATTATGATCACCCTGTCAGTATCTCGTTGGGCCACCTTTTGCCTTTAATACTGCGGTGATTCTTCGTGGCATTTATTCCACAAGATGTTAGAAGGTGGTGGCAGGAATAGCACTGTCTAGTTGTGCTAGATTGGATGGTGGTGGATCTAGCTGTCTGATAGTTCGTTCGACTTCGTCCCACAAATGCTCAATTGCAGTGAGATCTGGTGATTGTGGGGGCCACCGAAGTAAGGTAAAGTCCCCTCATGTTCCTGGAACCACTCCTGCACAATACGAGCTCTGTGGCATGGTGCATTGTCTTGCTGGACGTAGCCATCTCCATTGGGGTACACTATCAACATAACAGGGTAGACTTGATCGGCGACGATACGGAGGTATGCTGTGCCATCCAGACGTTGTTTAACACATATTAACGGACCCAATGCATGCCAGGAAAACAATCCCCAGATCATAACACTGCCCTCACCGGCCTGAAGGTGTACTCGTCCATGCTTTCGTGCCGTTTCTGCCAGATTCTCACGCGGCCGTCTGCATGATGTAACTGGAATCGTGACTCGTCAGACCACATGATTTGTTTCCACTGCTCGATAGTCCAGTCCTTGTGCTCCTGAGAGAAATGGAATTGTTTCCGCTTGTCGCCTGCAGACGGCAAAGGAGTGTGGACAGGTCTTCGGCTTCCGTATCCCATGCGATACAGTGTGCGGCAGACAGTGCATTCAGTGACTGTTTTGGAGGACCCCTGATTAAGGTATGCAGTGATTTGTTGACAGTTGCCCTTCCTTTACAGTTGTGACAGTCTCCGTTCTGTCCAATCATCAACCATCCGCTTGCTGCATAACGAGAACGTACAGACCCTGTCTTCTGGCTAACCGTCCAGTCTTTAAATATTTTAACGACGGCTGCTTTCGAGCACCCCACGAATGCTGCTGTTTCGCTGATAATCGCTCCATAGCTCCAAGCAACTACAATCATCCCGCGTTCGAAGGCTGTTAAATGGCGTCATTTACCCATAGTTGAAGAATGGATCACGTTTTTCCTCACTTTCAGATTATTAAACGTCTTTTCATGTGTATGCCTTCTCATTGCCATTTCATTTAACCCATTCTAATTTCGATCAATCCCAATTTCAACCAGTTTGAATCCGGAGTACCTTTGGGTTTTTTTCAGGCTTATCTCTTACCTCAGTGTAATTCCCCTGGTCTATACATGTGACGAGTGAGTTTGGGAGCTCTGCTTCAGTATCACTCGCATTGTTTCTTCCACACCACTGCTCGTTTGTCGATTAGGGTCTCATTACAAACTTTTCATAGGTAGGGTAATCATTTGGACTTGAAGCTCGTCATTATCAAGGTTGTTACTTCATTTATTTTATTCATTTATTGCAGGGTGACTAGCGACCGGGAGAACCGGGAAAAGTTGGGATATTTTACAAAATCAGCAAAAAGACGTGAAATTGGAACGAAAAATTGGTCAGGGAAAATCACATGGTCAACCGGGAAAAGTCAGCGAATTTTACGAAATAATTTTGCTTGACATCCTATTATTGGGAATAGCCCTTAACTCTGGGTCTTAAATAAATGCCGGGTCTCGATTAATCGCCAGGGGATCTGGACCATTGAGACAAATAGACGCCCGGGCCTGTATTCAAGATTTTACGGTATGTTCGAATTGCAAGGTACCACTGTATTGTACTGTACAGAAAACAAACCCCTTGCACCGCCTCCCCGATTTTTTTGAACCGCGGATATCAAATCTACGGATACGAGGGGTTTTACTGTACAGGATTGATTAATCTTTATTTCATCATCTTTTCCCGGTATTCTCAGAGTGATGGAATGAATAGCTGCTAAATATTTTGAAAATGAATATCAATGTCTGACAATATGATTGGTTTATAATGAACATTGAAGTATCAATTGTTCAGATAAAAGTTAACAGCAGGAGGCTGTGAATAAAGTAAATGATTAAATAGTAATGAAGGCAAATTAATTATAAAATTAAGCAAGTACCGTATTTTGTAGTAATTAGGCCGCAGCATTGGATAGGCTGATGGTGATTTTGGGGGTTTGATGAAAGAGCTTTGAAGATTTCAATGCTTTATGAGGACTAATTTATGCATTTGAAGATTTTCTCTTTTATTTGCACAAATGAGCTTGCATGGCGAAAGAGATATTCAATTGATGGCTACGGGATGTAGACATTTCTATGAAAAATAATAATAAACAAATTGCTCCGATTGTAGATAACTGCACTGCCCACAATAATCCACCAAACATAAAAAATGTTAAACTCTATCACTTCCCACCCAATTGCGCATCAGTTGTTCAACCATTGGATTTAGACAAAATTAGATGTACGAAAGGACACTACAGAAAATGTTTCTTCTGTAAGAAAATTTTTCATATTGAGTAAATTGCCATTGATGCCTTTGACATTAACATGAAGTAACTTGTGACATGATATCCGGTAGTGATACACCTGCGTACAGTATAAAATTGTTGAAAGAAGGCATGTTTTGATTTTGGCTCGAGAGATGATGAAAACAAGTCGGGCAAGGATGAGTGTTTTTCTCAATCGAATCTTTGTGAGGAAGAAAATTAACTGTATTGTACTTTTAACTAATTCTCTACTGTGTACAAAGCTTCTACGAACATGCACTTTTCTATAAATAATGAAGATTACCTGAATTTGGATGAAGAATATGCGTTTAGTAGGAGCACCGATGAAGAAGAGGCACACTATTGCATGAAGAAAAAAAATTTTTTTCTTTGACCGGGGCACTTTTGTTGTTTTAATCACTTTCGTATTGCGTAAAAGCATTATTTTTTGTATTTTCGTATCAAATGCCTGTAAAAAGGATTTACGATAGCTTAGGAGGTGGAACTATTGAAGTAGATGGCAAAATGTTTATTTATTTTACTTGTGTTATTTTTTTTTTGTGTTGTCACCTCGATTCCTTGGTAGGAAATGTCGATGTGTTAGGCCTATGCCTGTTGGCGAAATTACTGGGAGTTGAGACGAAATGTAACTGTCTAATTAATCAGATGTAAATAAATAACGACTAGAAAGTGATTCTAGTAATTTTCATGAATTAGTAGTGATCATGAATAGTAAATTTTGGTATATAATGCGCATATTATATAAGATAAAAGTTTAAAAAATATCGTCACTCTGCGCATTGTTTACAATAACCTGGGTGCACATGATACGAGGCCTGTTTGGAAAGCATGCGGATTGAGGCTACAAAAAAAAAAAATACGGTTCGAACTCGCATAAATGTTTAGTCGCCTTCAAAATGAGCACCGTCTGCAGCGTTTCTGCCATTGGTCGAAACAAGTACGGAATGCCTCCTTTAGGATGGCCAAGAGCACCGCCGTCGCATTTTGTGTTGTCACGTCCACATCCTCAAATCTCCGAAAACCTCTGTGCGGCTCATAACATCATTGCCGAATGCTCATTTTAGCAATTCATAACACTCCGTTGTAGTTTTACCGATTTTAAGACAAAATTTGATGCATTTTTTTGTATTTGCTCAATGTTTTCTGTCATTTTCACCACGCCTACGAGAAAAGAAAACGGTCTGCTTTACAATGTTACAAATTTCATTACATCACAGCAGAAATGTCGTCACATTATCCAGATAGGAAAAAGGTGCAGCGAGTTTTGCTTTTTTTTTTTGTAGCCTCAATCCGGATATTTTTCGGATAGGCCTTGTACATGGATGCGCATTATACACGAGTGCGGATTATATATTGAAAATTACGCTATTCATTGAAAAAATCATGTGGATTTAAATCTTCAAAACATTGAAAAAACAGAGGTTGGTTTAAATTTGAGAATATTCTTTTTTCATGAAAATGATTAAAAAAAAAAAGTGGGGGGGTCTGTTTCAATTTGATATCGGGATCTATTCGGATAAATACGATAATTGAAACATTACAAAATTGAATTTATATGCTGCCGATTGTCCCAGAAATATACCAGAATTCGCTAGAAGGTTTGAAAAACACGTGTGTGACTCTATTCACTGCAAAAACCAAGCAAACGAAAATATCCGATTATTTCTCATGCAAATTTAGTTAATTTTTTCACAAGTTAGATTTTTGTTTCGTTTTTATTTAATGTTCCAAAGCCACTGTCTCTATATATGTGTATTTATTTTATATTAAAGTATAATTTCCCAGTTTTAGAGTTGACCTTGTCTATAACAATGTTTTTTCTCGGTCCCTAGGGTATCGTTATAGACAGGTTTCACTGTATTTGACTTAACACTACTTGTAAACAGTATTAAGGTTGGCTACTGAGTTTTGTTACTAGGCTAATAGAATTTGAAACTTAGTAGCCAATTGCCTACATCTACAAAAAGATTTTGTCTAGCCAAGCCCCACCACACAAAGCCTCAGTAAGCTAATCCCCTGCTAGATTAAATTTCAAAGAGATCCAATGGTTTTTAACATCCTCAACACTGAAAAGGTGAAAGAGGAATACAAGAGATTAAATGAAATTGCTATTATTATTAATATTGTATATATTCATGATTATAATTACGCATTTTTACAGCACGTTTCATATCACGTTTGCTAGAATAAATAAATATTCCCCGTTTTCTTTTAGAATAGCGTGTGGAAGAGTGTTTTACTTTATTGTCAGATTGTGTTGTCGTTGCACAAGCAGAAATTTTAGTGCTTTTGCTCAAATTGGGTTTTGGCTGTGTGGTAGAAAAATTATTTTTACTAAAATTGCTTCATCTTTAATATTTCGGGAGATTTTATAAATAAGTGACATGAGAGATCGATTGGGATTAAAATTTGATTGCGTTTTAACAGTGGCCAGAAGAAATCCAGATAAAAAATAAAAATTTTCTAATAATTTCAAAAATTTTCGTAATTGCATTTCAGATAAAATAATTAATCAAAATATTATTGATAAATTATTAGAATTACAGTATTTAGAGTATATCATTTTTAAAAATTGAAATTGTAGAAGACGGGAGTGATTCTATTGATCTGTAAAAAGAGCTTTGTGAGAGGGGTTGCCTTTATACTAAATGAACAACTGCAGATCAGAAGGCTTTCTTTTTTTTTTTTTTTTTTTTTTCCCCCTTAAAGGGAAATGGATAGGGGTTGGAAGTAATTTGCATAGGCACAATAAAAGGGTATAGATGCCTTTAAAGGTGGAAATCACCATTTTGTGTGCACATATTCAGAATAACTCGTTTTTATTCAGAATGTTAAAAATAAAATAGCTAGTTGGAAAATTGTACTTTGCTTATTCTGTGCAATTCTAATTCTTGATTCATCTTGGATCTCTTAAAGTAGATGTTCTCAGTATAGATTATTTTTTATAGCTGTTATCCCCATTTTTTAAAAATAA
Source organism: Rhysida immarginata (assembly GCA_023313115.1). Lineage (NCBI taxonomy): Eukaryota > Metazoa > Arthropoda > Chilopoda > Scolopendromorpha > Scolopendridae > Rhysida > Rhysida immarginata. Next base: position 42,194 of record JAHWFO010009692.1, on the reverse strand, counting down.
TTTCTCTTTTGCTTTAAAATTGTGAATAGCATGTACAGATAATTATACAAAAAAAAAAAAAAAAAAAAAAATTTGCTCACAAACATCCATCTCAGAAGATGGCGGTCTTAAGGAAACATTTTATAATTTATTAAGCAAATACATAAAAATGATGTCCGTGTTTTGTCTAGTTTTTCTATATGTTGAAGAGAGAAGGATGAACGGATATATATATTCAATATATTTCTACTATCAACAACATTTTCAATAGACTACATCGTTTAAGTTTTCTTCCATCTCACAAGTTTCTTCATCGTTTTTCAAGATTGGTGACTTTATTTTTTTGTTTTTATTAAATTTTAATTTTACGATTTTCCCCATTAAAAGGAGACTAACCACATTTAAATTTAAAATTAGAGAAGGACGAGACACAAGAACCCTGGAATACAATAATTAATAGTTACTAATAAAAATACAAAATGAATAAAAAATAAGATAAAATAAACAAAAATAATTAATCAAAAATCAAAATAAAAGCTGACGTTTCGGATAGAGACAGACTATCCTTTATCAAAGCAAAAAGGATAATTCTCTAAAAGCAAATAGAATATTAGAGAATTATCCTGAAGTTATGAAAGTTGTACATGTACTAACGGACGGGTTTATATATAGTTTGCATAGGGAATAGTAATACGGTATTGGCTGGAAAACAAGAAGAGAACAAATGAGATTAATTAGAAGAACTGTTGGGATAGGACAGGACGGAGAACAAATAGGAAATAGTAAGAGGGCAGCGAGAAAAATGCAATAGGATAACACATAAGAAGTTAAAATTATAAAAAAAGGTTAGGAATAATAGGGTGCCTAGCAAAAAGATTTCGTAAAATTCCCTGAATTTCCCTTGATTTTTCCTGATCATCAGCAGACAAGAAAAGGCTATCATGAAAAAATATTATTGATATTGTTCAAAATTTTCGATTTTATGAATCCCTAACTGTTCCCGGTTACGGAAAAAAAAAAAAAAAAAAAAAAAAAAAATTCCTTGACCATTCCCGGTCACTAGTCACCCTGGAAAATAGTACCACATATAAGAGTGACCAGGTCAAAGGTCACTGAGATAAATGAAAAAAGTGTGCAGGGACGGACACAAAATGAACATAGAGGTAGAAAAATATGAAAGAACATTAAAAAGAGGACATAAAAGATAAAGAAAAAAGGGAAAAAGAAAAGGAAAATTGCCCAGATAGCTTGCGACAAATTAAGGAATCGCTGAAGTTGGAGAGGGATATATGGGTAAGGTAATGAGGGAATGGTGCCTTTGCTAATTCCCTCACCCCTAATGGCATTAACCTTAGCAAAGGCACCATT
>JAHWFO010009692.1:0-30847 GCA_023313115.1 Rhysida immarginata | reverse complement strand
GTATAATTGGGAAGGGGTTTTTGGTCGATTCTTCGATTTTGATGTTATTTTACTTTACTTGTCGGCCTGGGTATTTCTATTAGGTCCGCGTTATTGTTAGAAGAGACTTCCGGTTCCTGCATTGGCTGTGGACTTTGTTTGTGAACAGCGATTGGAGGGCTGGGAGTCTGTTCCACTATAAATTGTACTGACGAACTGTACTTTTGATCATTTTGACATTGAATAATGAACCCAAAGGGTTCGCAATACGTATATGTCGATTAAATAATTTTGTGGACAAGAGTTGTTTTTCGATTTATTATGTCACTTTCCACAGTAGTTCAACGTTTTTCAATTTCCTTACAAGTTTATTTCACCTTATAATAAGTGAGAATGTTTGCATTTGTTTAGGAAAGTGACTCCTGCCTTCTCCCAGAGGAGCCAGATAATGACAGTGACTATGTTGCTGAAGTCACAAGCAAAAAGAAAAGTAAACCAAAGACAGAAAAGACAAAAAAGCCACCGCAGGTAAGGATACATATTCATGGTCTCGGGGTCTTTATTGCTTTTGCTTCATTAAAGGACAACTCTACGGTCAATACAACTTTATTTAAATTGAATGATTGCGCATTAATAACATCGTGGCATATTTAAAAACTTTTAATTCGAACCCTAAATTTGTGAAAAAACGAAAATTTTCAACGCAATTTCCAGTAGCGGAGCTTGATGTCAACAGAGTCATGGTCTTGCTTCATGGTGTAAATTATTCTCATGCATTGCACATGAGATTAATTGTTATCAATGCATGTTTGACGTCACCATGATGGTAATTGTGTTCGGACCTTACTTACTTTTCAAACCTGCTTATCTGTTACGGGCACGAGGGCAGCAGATTTTTGGAAGTTCTCCAGCGCTCGCGAACTTCCGTCATCAGGCACTTGTCCTTAATGGTAATGCCCGAGGAACTCGAACCTAGATTCTCCGTGTAGTCTAGCCACTTGGTTCAGGCTGACCCTTCTGGCTTGGAAAATAGCAACTGCCGACGAAGGCCAGTTTGCAGCATTCATATCACGCGGCCTTACCAATGCATCTGAGATCTCTCAGGTCGGAGTAGTAGCGGCTCAACGCCTAAAGATTCCCTTATTGCAGGGCCGTACCCAGAATTTTTTCAGGGGGGAGGGGTGCTGGTTGGTACCCAATCCTGCTAGTGGGGGAGGGGTCCCCCATGTAACAGATTTAGTTGACATGGTGGCTAATTTCGGGGAAGGTTGCAGCCCAGAACGGCACTTACTACTTTGATGGAGTTTTGCACCATCCCAGTAACTAACAGCTGCTACGAGATGACAGTAGCAGCCGGGACTGACGGCCTAATGTGCCCTCTGAAGCACGGGGAGTTCATGATGGAAGAGCTGTCACCCAGCCGTAGCTAGCTGTACTTGAAGTGATAACCAGGCCACCTCCAATGACAAACCGATCTGAGCATCCAGTTCTCTCTGGTGCAGCCCATCACTCGTGAATGCAGTCCCAAGATACTTGAACTTCTTCACCTGTCTCAATGCGGCTCCCCTAACATGAAGAGCGTGCTGAGTAGGCTGTCTCAAAAGGACCAGAACTTCAGTCGTAGCCACACAGGTTTTCGTCCCAGCCTCTTCACACGTGGCTGCTGCAAACCGATCTAGTGCATGCTGAAGGTTGGTGCGAGAAGACCCGAGAAAGACAAAGTCATTGGCAAAGAGCAGCTTCTCTACCAAGCAGTCGCCCATACAAAAAAATGCTTTCGATTAAACTAAAGTTGTACTGACCTTACAGTTACAGCTTTTTCACATTGCTTTCGTACTTTTTCACGAACATTTAATTCATATTTATAATAAACGGTCTCAGTTATAGACAATCATTATAGACACCGTGGCTTCTTTCAGGTTTGTAACGATATTTACGAATAAGAACCGTCGGTTCCAATACTAAATTGCCATAGAAAGGTACCAAGCACAAAACGCCACCTATCGGGAAAACCAGTGTGCCTCCCCATTCAAAATGGAACATCGAAACATCGAAAATTCAAGAACATCGAAAAATTCGATATCAAAACTTATTGAACATCAATACTATCGCCAAGCACTGGCGTATGAAACAGGGCAGTACCCAGAATTTTATTTTGGAGGGGGAGCGAGCAACAGAGATACAGTGATCGCCGCTTAATGTAGCCACTTTAATATGGCCACTCCAGCTCAGTCCGAAATTTTCTGTTTGCTAGATAACAAATTTTCGCTTTATGTGGCCACACTCTGCTTAATATGGCCACTTTTCATTTCCCTCTAAGTCAATGGGCATTGCTGCCCAAATTTACAGATTGTACTGATTGGTCAATTACAGTGAAGGGACAACAGGATGCGCAATCTAAATGGAAAAGATGCTCAAGTTGAAGAAGGTCCTTTAAGATGGTTTCAATATGTTAGAAACAGAAATGCTCCAGTGAACGGTCCTCTCTTATCTCAAAAGGCTGATGAAATTGCAAAGGCATTAGGCCACACAGACTTTAAAGCCCCGTTTCCACGAACCGAGTTTTTCTCGGTTCGGTTCGCGGAACTAGATCCGTGATCCCGTGGAACCGAGACTCGCTTCACCAACCGCGTTTGAAACTCGTTTGAAACTAGTTTCGTTCAAACGAGTTTTGAGAACTCGTTTCATCGACGAAACCAGCTTCGCATCGCAGGCTCGCATTTAATTTTCAAAATGGCGGAAAGTAGAAAGCGAAAGAGCGCGGTGGAATGGGGAGAGCAGGATACGATTGCGTTAATAATTTTATGGGGGGAGAAAATTGAAGATCTGCGACGTGCAAAACGTAAAAAAACTGTTTTCGATCTTTAGAGCGGATGAATTGTTTTAACATTGATTTGAATGGGGAATGTTGCCTCATGTCAGATCGCCGAATTAGCGAAGAAACATCTATAAATAAATCCGGCGATCAAATACGAAAAGGGAAAATAGAAGGAAAAGGTAGCGAAAGAAGAAAGCATATGAAAAGTAGGAAAAAGAGCTGTCCGCCCCCTAGAAATGACAATGGAAGTACCAAAGAGGTGAAGAGAGAGAAATCGGAGCATTGTTGTGAGAAAAAAATTACGAGAGGACAGGTGATTGGAAGAAAAGGGGAGGTAGGAAGAAAAAGAGAGAGAGGTTTGGATTCTGAAGCGGGACAATACTGAGCCACCAATGTGACGATTTCGGTCTGATCCATAGCTTGTATTTCTTTCTTTGATTTTGTGTAGCTAATAAAGAAAGCAATTGACTCAGCAGCGATTGATTTTGCAATTGTCGACAAATAATTGATCTATTATGATGCTGCAAATAAAGCATCAATGTTCTGCATTGGTTTATCCGTTCATTGATATGCAGTAAATGCTTTAGCCGCATTAGTATAGTCACGAAAATAAATCTGCGTCTTTGTTGGGCATCCATATTTGTTGACAATCCCAAAATGCAATGCGTACTGCAATACGAATAATCCCACAATGCAATGGGTCAAACGAGTTAGAAGTTCGGTTCGTGGAACAAGAGGGGAAGCCTAAAACTAGATCCGCGAAACTAGTTTGACGAATCGAGTTTCCCGAAACGAGAATTCTCAGTCCGTGGAAACGGGGCTTAAGGCAACTGAAGGCTGGTTTCATCGCTGGAAAAAACGCAATGGGCTAATCTTTAAGAAACTTCATAGAGAGGCTGGCGATGCCCTTGTTTGTTGCAAAATTGGAGGGACAGAGAAAAACTTCTCGGCATTGGAAAGTCAAAATGTTCACGCTGCTTCAAAAATGTAAAAACTCTCCCAAATCTTTACGAATCGTTTACTAATGCATGGACGTTATCACAGATCTGGAGTAATTGCTAGCTCAATGGAACAAGCATCTTAGAAGCGAAGACAAAAAAATTGGTCTTCTAATTGACAACTGCAGTGCCCATGCTCATGTCCCTGATGACCTGTCCCACATAGAAATCATATGGCTTCTACCCCACACAACTTCACTAATACAGCCTAGGTTTTCAAACAAACAGTAGACAGTATTTTAAATAACTGTTTTGACAAGATATTGTATGTACGAGGTTCGTCCAGAAAGTAAGTTCCGTTCGGTAATAAAATTAAAATATGTACAGATACAGGAAAATTTTTTATTGCACAAAATTCTACAACTCTTAAACTACTTTTCCACATAACTGCCGAAATTTTGCAGGCATTTGTCATAGCGTGGCACAAGTTTTTGTATACCTTTTTCATAGAAGTTTGCCGCCTGTGTCTTCAACCAGTTGGAAACAGTTTCTTTCAGTTCGTCGTCATCGTTGAAGTGTTGACCGCCAAGGAAAGACTTGAGATGTAAGAACAGATGAAAGTCGCTAGGAGCGAGGTCAGGGCTGTACGGAGGATGGTCAAACACGTCCCAGCCAAATCCCTGTAGGAGGTTTTTTGTCGCATTTGCAGTGTGTGGTCGTGCGTTGTCGTGAAGAAAAACAATACGTTTTGACAGCAATCCTCGGCGCTTATTCTGTATTGCGCGGCGCAATTTCCGAAGTGTCTCGCAATAAGCATTTGCTGTGATTGTTTGACCATGCGGGAAGAAATTAATGAGTAAGATGCCTTTCCAGTCCCAGAACACTGTGCACATCATTTTTCGAGGTGTCAAGATTTGCTTCGGCTTAACCTTTGCTGGGGATGAAGTGTGCCTCCATTCCATTGATTGCCGCTTACTTTCAGGGGTGTCGTAAGAAAGTTTCATCTCCTGTGACTATCTGTGTCAGAAATTCTTCGCCGCTTTCAGCATAACGGGTCAAAAACTGAAGTGCACTACCCATCCGTTTTGTTTTGTGTTGCTCAGTAAGAATCTTTGGTACCCAACGTGAGCAAAGTTTTTCGAAATTTCAGTTTTTCGGTAACAATTTCATGAATTAGTGATCGTGAGATTTGGGGAAATTCCATAGCGAGAGCACTAATTGTAAACCTTCGGTTTTCGTGGATCTTGTCATCAATCGCGTGAACCAGTTCTTCTGTAACCAAAGACGGACGCCCACTTCGTTCTTCATCGTGCACGTCACTACGTCCGTCATTGAACTGTCGGACCCATCTTCTCACCATTGAATCACTCATCGCATTTTGTCCGTAAACATCACAGATTTGCCGATAAATTTCACTTGGTTTCACTTTCCTCGCATTCAGAAAACGAATCACAGATCTGATTTCACAAGCGGCGGGATTTTCAATCGACACTGACATTGTAAACAAGCACTACAAAGCGTACGTGACTAACAGCAATCTCCAAATGGTGCACGTTTCTTCTCCTTGATACAGAGCGTCTACCGCACATGTGCGGAACTGCGATCGCAGCGCTGCAGCGGAGATAAATTGAAACGGAACTTACTTTCTGGACGAACCTCGTATATAAATGATTATTTAAGCAAACAAACTTGTCTTTATGTAAGTACAAACACATGCTCGGCTTGTTGGATGAAAAATAAGTAATTTTGGTAACCTCGCTTAAAGCAGCCACCAGTTAATGTGGCCACTTAAGCATAGTCCCGAGGTGGCCATATAAAGCAGCGACTACTGTAGTTGACAAAGTGGAAAATTTCGAGGGGGGGGGGTCGGGAGCTATGCCAAAACTGCGATGGAGCGGATTTTGTGCTGTAGCAGACGGTGTTCGACCGGGTCCGTACTGTATGAATCAAATGTTCGTGAAAAAGTACAAAAGCAATGTGAAAAAGCTGTAGTTATAACGTAAAGCAATTTCAAAAATAATAATTATTATAACGTAATATCTAATGCGTACGTATTTTGCAGGTTCAAAAAACGTCTGAAGAAATATGTACAGATTTAGGGATCCAAAATATAGTATTAGAATACACAGAAGAAGATTATCAAAGTTTGACGAATTACAAGTTGTTTAGTCAACACATTCGTCCGTTAATTGCCAAAGAAAATCCTAAATTAACAATGTCAAAAATGGTTTCGCTGATTGGAGCCAAATGGAGAGAGTTTCTTCAGTCCAATCCGAACAGGGAAGCGATTCAGGAAGCTGAGCAGAAGACATCCAAGAGCAAGAGTTCCAAAGAAGGTAGGAAAGTCTAATGCACGGGATTGGGAAGACTACGATTTCATGGTTTCTTTTCATTGCTGAAATGATCAATGTTAATTCACACATGAATACATGTACAGTCGACTCGCGTTATAACGAAATTACTGAAACAACGAAGTTTTTCATCGTTCCCGTCAGTTTTGTTAAGAAAAAACAACTGCTTATAACGAAATCTCTGATAACGAAAAATCGGGTAATTTCACACCTGATATAACGAACTAAAAACGACGTCGTAAATTGGGCAAAATAACGATTTATCGTAAAGGCAATTCATGCCGTTAGGCTTATTTCACGTAAAGACAAAAAAACAGTAAAAATTGTACTCTGATTTTGAGAGTGTGGAAATGACGTCTTTTTTTGCTTGCAAGTAGAATTTACTTCTTCAGATTACGATCATTGAACGATGACTATGAAACATAGAAGCAAAAAATCTTTCTAGAAAATATCATTAACTGAAAAATGGAAAACACATTCTTATGAAAATATCAAATGCTGATAAAGAAGCACATGTTGGAAAGAAATTTATTCAGAACTCAATGGCTTTAATCTGGGGGGAGGAGAAGGAACGAAAAGAAGAGAGAACGCAAACAGTTGAACAAGTTAGCGAAATTGTTCTTTGATTTACAGTAAAACCCCGTTACAACGTACCTCACTTTAACGTGCATTTCAGAATAACGTACAAATTTCAAATCCCCGTCCCAAACGTAGGTATTTTAATGCTAAAAAGTTTCAGAATAACGTACCTCACTTTAACGTACATTTCAGAATAACGTACTAATTTTACATCCCCTTGGTTAAATTATCCCTTCAGTACAACGTACATCGTTCACATGTCTTGCACTGATTGGTCAATGCAGCCCATGCGAAAGCTGCAACTGGGCCAATGGGCTAATTAAGCCGAGTTCACATTTCATTGGTTGGTCAGTACCCGGAAATCTCTGCATGCTACTCAATCTAGCATGTTCGATTGTCGCATGCGATCGGGTTAGGTACGGGAATGTAACCGGGAAAAGTCAGGGAATTTTTCATTTCAACATTTCACTACATATTGTATATCCTATAGTGTATTTGTATTGAATAAAATAAAATGCATTCATGTATTCTTATGTTTTTCTATGAATATATGCATTTTTCACAAGCCCCCCCCCCCCAGTTTCAGAATAACGTACAAATTTCCAGGTCCCTTGAAGTACGTTGTAACGAGGTTTTACTGTATATCAAGCAGTTTAAAAATCTTTCAAAAGTCTGTAAACTGTTTGTTTATATATCGACTGAGCATCTCGATCCATTAGAAAAGACAGATTTTCTACTATAAAAACGTATTCGAATGAAACCCTGGTTTTTGGTAGTGTTTGATCAAAAAAATTTCGCCAAACGAGCGAAGTCAAATGGAAATCACATTTTTTGTTTGATTATGTTTGATTAAGGATATTTCATCACCGTTTAGTCGCAATATTTCAAATTTCAACTAAAACGTACGAATTCTAAGGTGAACTTCGTTATAACGAGAGTCGACTGTAGTCTTCTCCGCCTTGTTTGCATGTAACACGAACAATATCGTCAAAACTAAAAAATATATAAAATATAACTGACCTTATGATCTGTGGATACTTGTGTATAGATGAAGGAAGGATGCCACTTTTCCACAAAAGAATTTAATAATCTTCTTCCTTTCTTAGCCAACTTGTTTCTCAATCATCTGGAAAATTTAGCCTGTACTAATTTTAATTACTTTCCCAAGGTCTGGTATAGGTATGTAGATGACATTTTTACTGTCTGTCACATCGACCATATTGATCAATTGAAAGATGATCTCAATGACCTATGCCCCTCTATATCTTTCACTGTGGAGAGGGAAAGCAATAATTCACTCCCTTTCTTGGATCTGCTGGTGCATAGAGAGGGAAGTAAACTTGCCTTCAGTATCTACAGGAAACCTAACTACGTACCAGCCTATATCCACAGCAATTCCAACCACTGTTTTGGCCACAAGCTGGCTGCGTATAACCACATGATTCACCGAGCATTGAACATCCCTATGACGCGAGAGAAAAGAAACATGGAATTCCGCCTGATCAAAGAAGCTGCTGCTGCCAATGGTTTCAATAATGAAACCGTTGATAAATTAATTAAGAGGCATAACTTCATGTTGAAACTTACGGAAGCCACAACCCTTACTCACAGAACTCGGGACAGGAAGAAATATTTTTGCCTCCCATATAACAGGAGGTTAACTAGAGGCCTGGAGAAAATCCTAGGATTGTTTGGTCTTCACGTGGCTTACAGAAGTAGCCAAACGTTGAGAAGACTCTTAGGCAATACCAAGGATAAAATCCAGACAACAGAGAAATCCGGGATATACGAAATCACGTGTGGCACTTGTGACCACAAATATATCGGACAAACCCGCAGAAGAATTGAAACCAGAATAAAGGAACATTTTGACTACATAAGAAACCATAGACCAGAAAAATCAGCTTATGCTGAACATATAATTAATACTGGACACGTTATGAAGACAGAAAACTTCAACATTCTACATGTGGCTGATGACTACAAAAGACTTAATTTCTTGGAGTCCCTGGAGATTTTGAAGTGCGAAGAACAAAAACTCCTGAATCATGATGCTGGACCTCTCGATCTATCACGATGGGACACATTGTTAACCCATGCTAAATAACGGTTTTTCCCTTTTTGATTTTTCTTCTGTATTTTCTGTTCAAACTCTGTAGAGCTCTCTCCTAGGTCCGCTAAATTGGACCAACCACTCTTGAGTGGCAATTTCTTTTGCGCCTATATAAACCTTCTCCTTGTTTGTTACCTCGACTCATACTGATGATGACTACCTGGTAGTTGAAATGTATACATTTATGAAGATTATTAAAATTCTTTTGTGGAAAAGTGGCATCCTTCCTTCATCTATACAATATCGTCAAGTTAGAATGAGAAAGCTTACAGAGGGTAGATGACGTTAAGAATGAAAGACATTTAATTCTGTTTGATATCGTGAGTTTATCGTACTCAATGATGAATGATTATTTGTTTTGTAGGTGATGGAGAAAAGAGCAGCAAAAGTAAAAGCAAGAAATCAAAATCTAAAAAATCGGTTGCACCACTTAAAATCAAACTAGGTTCCTTTGGTAAAAGGAAAAAAGGCAGCTCTGTAAGTGGTCGTCTGCGTATTACAGGGTCGAGTCACATCATTATGACCAGTCTTCGTGGTTGCCCAGCTGAGGAACTACAGGTATTGGACATTGAAACTGAAACACCTGGTAGAAATCCAAAATCTTTATTTAATAAGGTGTTGGGGCACTGTGGGCAGCCAGCACAGCAGCAACATGTCTTGGGAAGGATCGGTAGAGGTCCTGCACAGTTTGCACCCCAGACTATTACTGATCCACCCATTACTGATCCACCTCCGTGTTTGACTGTGGGTGCCAAGCAGTCTGGGTTGTAGGCATCAGAGGGGCTCCTCCAGACGAATACCCTCCCTGTTGTTTGGAAGACAGTGTAGCTGGACTCATCCGAGAATATGACGCGTTTGAGGTCATCCAACGTCCAGGTTTTATGCGTCCGGCACCACTGAACCCGCTTGGAGGCATTTGTACTACTGACAAAAGGCTTCGGTATAGCAACCCTGCCATGGATGTTGGATTTATGCAGGTAACGACGGATTTTCCTCCTGGAGGTGTGTATTGATTTCTGCGGTGATTTCTGCCGCGGTGGTTTTCCGCTTTCGTGCAACAATCCTGGTCAATGTCCTGACATCTCTTTCCGACAACTTCCGTTTTCCCCTGCAGTTGCTCCTCCTGGACGTGGTTCGTCCTTCCTGTTCATATGCACACATCACCCTGGATACTGTAGCACGTGAGACATCACAAAGTGTGGCAGTTTTGGACACAGATGCACCTGCTAGACGCGCGCCAACAATCTGCCCTCTTTTGAAGTCGGATATGTCTCCCATTATAGCGCTCTGCACAGACAATTTGAAGCTTACTATCGAACTTTTCTACTGGAGTGACTACCAAGAACTCTGACACGTGATTCATTGATATGCATACGATTAATTACCTAGCAGAAGGTTCTATTCAGCCCTGGGGGTATCCAGTGCTATTTGCGAAGGTGTTTCAGTTTCAATGTCCAATACCTGTATGTCCACAGGTGTCTATATATACGGTAGGAATATCACTCATTGCTGGAATGGCTAAGAAACGTGATTTATCAGAGCTGGAAAAGGGGATGATAATCGGCTTTTGGGCCAAGGGTGGCAGCATTTCGGAAACCATGCAGTTTGTGAACTGTTCTCATGCTGCTGTAGTTAAAGTGTACCATGACTGGGAAAATGGAACTGTTCAGAAGAAACGGTATAGGAACTATAGAGCACCACGAGAGAGCTGAACGTAGGCTGCGAAGGTGTGTGAAGGCCAACCAAAGAGCTACAGTAGACCAACTTACCGCTCAAACCAACAAGGGTGCTACAGACATGTCTCTAAGCTTTGCCCCCCCACTAAGTATGGGCCTCTGCAGCAGGCGGATGGTTACCGCACCCGTGCTGACGAAGGTTCATCACCAAAAACTGCTAAGCTTTGCCCAACAGTACAGAAACTGGATCACTTCTGACTGGAAAAAAGGTTGCCTTCTCCGGCGAGTCATGATTTCTTGCTCCGAGAACAAGCATCTTGTAACAATTGTGTGACAAATCCAGGCTGGTGGCGGCAGCATAATGTGTGGGAGTGTTCTCATGGCATTGTCTGGGCCACTGATACTTGTAAAAGGCACTCTCAGCCGATTCGGTTATTTATCCATAATTGGAGATCAAGTACACCCATACGTGGCGACTGCCTTCTTAGAAAGGGATGCCACGTGCCAGCAAGACAATGCGACGTATCATACGGCTGCAATTGTTCGGGAATGGTTTGAGGAACACAACCAAGAGTTCCAAGTACTACGCTGGCCTCCTAATTCCCTAGTCCTCAACCCAATCGAGAACCTTTGGGATCACCTCGATCATCACGTGCGTGCTATGGAACAACCACCGTGTACCCTTCAGCAGCTATCGGATGCTTTACAGTGGACATCCTACCAGAATCTTATTGACTCACTCCCACGCGGTCTAGCTGCTGTCTGTGCCGCAAAAGGCGGTTATTCGGGAAATTAACTGGTGGTCATAATAATGTGACTTGACTTCGTATGTCTTGTCATGTTTTTAGTTTCCGAATTAGATGCACTTTAGATTATCATGTATTTAAAATAAAATAATTTTGATAACAATGTATGCGCTACAGGAAGAAGATGATAGCTCAGATGACCGAAGTGATGCCGACTTTGAATTGGCACTCGAGGAAGCCAGCAACATGAGTGGTCCTTCTGACAAATCAAATTCAAGCAGTGCTAAGCGTAAACCCAAACCAAAGCGTTCCAAGAAAAAGAAGACAAAAACCACGTCGAGTTTTCCCGGTTCGGAAGGTGAAAATGATGGTTACGAGGTTTGTATTTTTAGATTGTCGTATCGTATGCTTCGGTTTTTAATATATTTGCAGTTTTTCCCTAGCTTTCAGAAAGTCAAACGATTCTCGACAAATTACGAGGGATGGTCACAAAGTCATTACAATCGACATGAAAGAACGATGACTTTTACTACGTTTGCACTAGCACACTGAATCTAGATCCTCTTGGTCCAGATGTCAACCACAGTCCCAGATGGTCCAATAGCGTCAGCCATGGCATTGTTTGCAAAAATCCTACACGTTTGCTCACGCCTCTGCAAAAAGAGTGGCACAGGGATGCAGCTTCTGAGCTTTTGAACGAAGAAGGCGAAGTCGCAACTATTGCCAGGAAAGGTCATGTAGAGCGTTTTTTGGGACTCTCAAGGTGTTTTGGTGGATTCTGGACAGAAAGGCAGATAATCACAGGAGCGTACTGCTGGGGCCTCCTTCAGAAGTTATGGGAGGCCAACAAGTCAAATTGGCGAGGCAAGGTGCCAGCACGTTCCAGCCATGTGTGTTGCGACGGATCTGGGATTCAAAATATTACCCCATCCACCCTATTCATCATCCGACCTGGCCCCAAGCAACTTCTTCCTCTTCCCTCGCCTGAAGAACCTGCTTCGTGGATTGCATTACCTAGACGATGATGAGGTCATCTTCGAGGTGGAGCAGTTCCTCAACAGGCAAAAGGAGGACTTCTATAAAAGTTGCATCCAGAAAGTTGTCCCGCGTCTGTCAATCTTCTGACTGACTGTATTGACTTTATGATCATCCCTCGTATTTTTTCGTTAAGTGATCCACACGGACAAGATAAAATTACCTGATACGTGTGAAACCACTTTATAGTCGGACATTTCTACGCTTAATTTTGATTTAGTTTTGATGGATTTTGTTTTCTTTTGTGTGATTTCAGACTGATCATCAAGATTACTGCGAAGTTTGTCAACAAGGTGGCGAAATTATTTTATGCGATACATGTCCTCGAGCTTACCATTTAGTGTGTCTGGATCCAGAATTAGAAGAAGCCCCTGAAGGCAAATGGAGCTGTCCTCATTGTGTAGGTTTTTCGACGAGATTTGGATGGAGGAGACGAACGCTTTAAGGCAACGTCCGTAATCGTTTCTGCTTTGTATTTTCAGGAAGGCGAAGGCATCCACGAACAAGAAGAGGATGACCATATGGAGTTCTGTCGTGTGTGTAAGGACGGTGGTGAGTTGCTTTGTTGCGACAGTTGCCCCTCTGCCTATCACACTCATTGTCTCAACCCACCTCTCAAAGAAATACCAGATGGGGAATGGCATTGTCCACGCTGTTCTGTGAGTTTCGTTTTTCCTTATGTTAAAAAAAATTATAACGACGACCCCTTTCGACACATTCAAATGTTTTAATAAGCCTTTCCAGTGTTTGCGTGTTTATTAGATCGGATTACAACGATCGTAGTCGTTAAAATTGATTTCCCGACGACTGTTCTTTGGTGTTTATAGGCCGAACCGTTGAAAGGAAAGGTGTCCAAAATTTTAACTTGGCGATGGGCTGAAGTGGCTCCAGTTGAAGATGACGTGAAGAAGGAAGGCGAGGAAGAGAATAAGGACGACATTCCTGCTGCTCAACCATCAACAAGCAAAAAGGTATTATTTTTATTTTCGTTATCTTTCACAAGCTACGTTATACAGAGGCTGAGTCAGGATGTGACCAATGAACGGACAGCACGATGGTGGTTCTCCTGCTTTTCGTCTGGAGATATGGACCTGGAAGATCCAAAGAAGTGGATGATGCAGCCCTGCAGCAATGAGTGGAAGCCAACCCAGGCAGCACCACCCGGGAATGGTCAACAGGAGCTGACGCCCGCGCAAGCACATCAATTGGTGAAGGTGCCAGCATACAGCCCCGACTTGGCACTTTCCAACTACTATCTCTTCCGGTTCATGGCACACTTCCTGTGTGGACAGTGCTTTGCCAATGTCAGTGAGGTTGAAGACTCCATGCGTGAGTTTTTCGCCCAGAAACCAAAGAGGGGTTTCGCGAGGGCATCCGCCAACTGGCTGATCGTTGGATGAAGACCATCGAGCATGATGGACTCTACTTTGAAGATTAGCAATGTCTGATGCAGTACTTGATTATGTCATTCTTTGATGACATAATCAAGTACCGCAGTAACTACATTGATTGGTTCATTCCCAAATGAGATGGTGTCACATAAAATGTCGTTTTGCAGCAACCTTCGTCACATTCATAGGCGCAATGCGGGTAAATTTGACTAATTGTGAAATGGCAGTCCATGCGGAAAATCTTCGTCGCACGTTGCGAGCTCGGCATCCGCCAGTTTTTTACCCACAAACTGTAATTGTGAAACAGGGTTAACAACAATTAGCTATTGATAACTTTAGTTAGGCCTAAGAATTAATTGCTATTGACAAAAATTAGCTGTTAATTTATTAGGCCTTTTAGCCATTTGCTTTTGATAACGTTAAGCCTAACAGCAATTTGTTTTTGATAGCCATTGATTTTTGACAACTGTAGGGCCTAATAACAATCGCTTATTGATAACTTTAGGCCTAACAGGTATTTGCACTTGATAGCATTAACTATTTGCAGTCGTCAGCCTTCTAGTGGCCAATGACTCAAGCTTCCAATATGGCCGCCTATATCTTGCAATGAAGATAGCGATCGATGCATTCAGCCACAGTCAAAATCTCCGCAGTCTGATGCTTTTTATCAAAAGCGTTCTTTTTAAAGGACATAAAATTACACGAAAGAGAAAGATAGCAGGAATCAGTCTGGTTAGTCTTGATGATTTTTCCCCACCCCCTCTTCCCACTTCACTGAAGCCAGAAAAACCTAAACGACTAACCTGTGCTTGAATCTGATTGGCTGTCGCTCTCATCTTTGGCTGTGATAGCTATAAAATCTTCATTGCAAGATTTGTCTGCCAAATCGTTCGTTAATCGCTATAGATATGTGCAGTCGATAAGAGGTGATTGACCCTTTCTTTCGTTGCGCGAGCTATAATGTTTGATTAGTTCCTTTATATGACCAGTACCCCGGCAAGGGTTGATAATTAGATTTGTCTCATGTGGGATGGAACTAACACTCGTGGGCAAGGGCGTAACTAAGGGGGGTTCAGACGACCCCTCCCCTCTTTTATTTCCCTGATCATTTTATTCCCCCCACCCCATCCCATGTAAAATCCTGGTTACACCCCTGGGGCAGTCACCAAAATTTGCCTGGGGCGAACCCTAACTACAGTCAAATCCTGTTATAACGAAGTTCAAGGGATCACCGGTTAACTTCGTTATAGCGAAAACTTCGTTACATTGAGGTTGCAAATTAATTTGAGAATAACTGAAAAATAGCATATTTTAAACTGAGAATATAAATATTTTTAATGTTTTACCCTTAATTATGGCAAATACCAATCAATATTAGCCTTTTAATGTACAGTTACGATTTCGAAATGATTTGTTGTGTACCACATGATTAAATTAAACTGATTAAGATCGTCTCATTATTATTATTATTTATCATTACATGTCCAGCATCGACGTCTTTGATTATCTCGACTTTTTCACCTAAAGTGAATTGTCGTAGTTTCTTGTTGCTTTCGCCAGACATTTTTTGTACGAGGCCTGTGAGAAAAGTATCCGACCTAATTTTTTTTTGTGAAAACCTCATGGATTTGGATCGCACGCGCTTGCATGAGCTGACCTTGAAGCTATGTGCATATGTGTGAATTTTTTCCCGCCTCTCAATAGCGTCAGTTGCTGGCAATCAGCATTAGAGGGAGGTAGTATGTTGTGCTCTCGTCGGTTTTTGATTTGAAGGAAAATGACGGAACGACTGGAGCAGCATTACTGCATCAAATTTTGCCAGAAACTAGACGACAGCCAGGTGGAAACCATCCGGAAGATTCAGATGGCTTTCGGTGACGATGCTATGGGCATCACACAGATTAAGGACTGGTACAACCGGTCGGCCATCAGCATGCCGAAATGACCAGGTCATTGCCAAAGTGAACGCTGTGGTGATGCGGGACCGTCGTGTGACTATCCGAGAAGTTGCGGAAGAGGTGGGCATCAGTACATTTTCAGCACATTCCATTCTGACCGAAGATTTGGTAGCGAAATTCGTGCCAAAGCTGCTGATGGCGGAGCAAAAGCAACTTTGTGTTGACGTCTCACAGGACATGATGGCCTCCGCAAACAGTGACCCCGACTTCGTGAACACCATAATCACTGGTGACGAGTCCTGGGTATACGGGTACGACCATAGCATCGTCACCGAAAGCCTCCAAATCAAAAACCGACGAGAGCACAACACACTACCTCCCTCTAATGCTGATTGCCAGCAACTGACGCTATTGAGAGGTGGGAAAAATTCACGCATACGCACAAAGGTTCAAGGTCGGCTCATGCAAGCGCGCACGATCCAATTCCATCAGGTTTTCGCAAAAAAAAATAAGGTCGGATACTTTTCTCACAGGCCTCGTACACCTAAAAAGAAATTTTAAGTTTCAAGTTCATGTACAATTTTTCCCTACCGTTTTTAAAATACATGTACGATGCCAGTCAAAATGGCAATTAATGAAATACGAAATGGGTTACCGTACTTAGAAAGTTAGCAGTCGAGAGTCTTATGTCGAAATTGAAACCAATATCGGTACAAGTTTTCGCGATTATACATATCGGTATATGTGTAATTATAAAAAGAAAGTTAAGAATTATCAAATGCTATTAAAAAAAAAATGGCCGAAATGGCAGTTGGTGATGCAGAATAGGTACTTACAGAATGTATTTGTCTTAGCAGTCATCGATTGCCACGGAGTGTAGATATGTAGAGATTCGTCGATTGATTGTCACAGAGTGTAGAGATGTAGTGATTCGAAATTGAAACTGACTGCCATGCGAAAGCGGCCCTTTTATATCCCCCATCACTGCAATGCTGCACCAACGGGCGGCGAGTTTTCTGATTCGAGGAGACCAATAGCGACCGCAGCGCCCTCTCTTGGTGAAGGCGGAAACTATTGCAGTTGATCAGCGATCACAACGGCGATAACACAAGAAGCCAAGTGACCTCTCTCTCTGGTGTAGGACAAAATGCAAGTTCGAAATAAAATTTTGTTATATAATGAAATTAAAATGCTGTGGGGACCAAAAATTTGCTTCGTTACAGTGAAAACTTCGTTATAAAGATTTCGTTATAGCGGGATCATAATAGTATTAAATTAATAGGATTTTTGCTGGGACCACAATGGGATTAAATACTTCGTTACAATGGTATTCGTTATAACGGGATTTGACTGTATACGTTAACTTGTTCAGTTAAAATTGTTGAATTGGATGTTAGACTGCATTTTTAAGTTTTGTTTTTTAAATTTTAGATACAACCCAAACCACAGCGTGAATTTTTTATTAAGTGGTTGGACATGTCCTATTGGCATTGTTCATGGATTACGGAACTACAGGTAACATTAGAATTTAAAACAAAAACATGAAAAGAAGTATTAGTTTGTAAGTAGCTCTTGCTTAAAAGACGTTTTTTCCAATCTGACTTTTGCAGTTGGATGTATTCCATCCGGCAATTTATCGAAACTATTGTCGTAAATCTGATATGGACGAACCGCCGCCTATCGACGACAGTCACATGCCCGACGGTGGCGTGAAAAGAGTGAAAGGTGACGATCCGCACAATTTAGAAGAACGATTCTATCGTTATGGAATCCGTCCTGAATGGCTTCAAGTTCATCGTGTCATTAATCATAAGTAAGAGTTTTTCAGGTGTTTGGGATAAGAGATGGTAATCTTATTATTGCAATGGAAAGTCAAAGTCACATAGCATACAGCTGACCTTGGTTAGAAAAGCGATAGGCTTCTGGCATGATATACAGGGTGGTCATAAATTATTAAGCAAGAAATGTACACACTTTTTGTGAACATCATTGAAAAGTACAACTCAAACAGTTTTTTTCCATAATATTCCGAAGTTACAGCACTTCCACGTGTGCTCCTGCAGTGACTCGCAGAATATCCATTCGATATTCGATTTCACGCCACGTATTCCGCAGCATTTCAGGTGTCACTGTTGCAATGACGGCCACAATCCTTTCCTTCGATTCATCAAGATCAAGCACTTTGCTGGAGTACACGCGGTCCTTTACATATTCCCACAAGAAAAAATCGAGTGGTGTGATGTCAGGAGATCGCGGAGGCCACGAAATCGGCCCCCCGCGGCCAATCCAACGACCAGGAAATTGTTCGTCCAGGTATCGCCGCACAGACGTTCCCCAGTGTGGCGGTGCACCATCCTGTTGAAAAATAACATCTGGTTGTCGTCGTTCAAGCTGCGGTATAGCATAACATTGCAGCATGTCAAGGTACGTGATGCTATTCACCGACTGCTCTGTGAAGAAGAATGGTCCAATCACTTCATTGACAGTCAACGCCCACCACACATTGACCTTTGGACTGTCTCTAACATGTTCACGGACTTCACGAGGGTTCTCTGATCCCCAAATGCGACAGTTGTGTCTGTTCACACGCCCGGAAACACGAAATGTTGACTCATCTGAGAAAGCCACTTTATCCAAGAACGTGTCGTCCACATCAATTTTGTGCAGAATGAGCTCCACGAATGCAAACCGTTGCGGTTTATCGTCGGGCTTTAGTTCCCGAACAATCTGAACTTTGTAGGCATACAATTTCAAACGCTTATGCATCACTTTCATCACCGTAGATCGTGGGACTCGCAATTCCAAGCTGGCGCGCCGAGTCGACTTCGTAGGGCTCCGTCGGAACGCATCTCGCACCTTCTCAACGACTTCCTCGCTGACGGTAGGCCTACCAGCACCTTTCTTGTGGGCTACGCTTCCAGTGTCCTTAAACTGCTGATACCACCGCTTTATGGAATCCTTTCCAGGAGCAGGTTATCCATATTCCAAGCGGAATTGCTGTCGAACTGCTATCACGGATTTCTGCTCGTGAAACCAAAGAACGCACGTTGCTTTCTGCTGCACGGTCGCCATTTTCGCGTTTTGTGTTCCTACGCCAAACAGTGCTGCCGCCTGGTGGTGATAGTGACACCTGACAAACTGTTTGAGTTGTACTTTTCAATGATGTTCACAAGAAGTGTGTACATTTCTTGGTTAATAAAATATTCACTGTCAAAATGCGCTCAATAATTTATGACCACCTGGTATAGTCTAACCTCGATAATACTATCTTCGCACTGTGAGCTAATCAAGCTAAGTTTTATTATTATTGGCATCCAAGCTTGGCTATATTGACATTCATTGTATTGAGGTTCTACTGTATTCTGCCTCGCAATTGATCTTATGAACATAATGTGATAGAAAGATAGAACAATAGTGAGTAAAATAAGGAGAAACACACAGTACAAAAGAAATTGTGATTTTATTCAGGGTGCGTACGTGGCCTTGAAAGCCTTGAAAATGCTTGAATTTCATAATTTTTTTTCAAGGCCTTAAATATTCGGGAAAAATGAAGGTTTTCTTAGATGAACCTGGAAAATCCTTGAAAACAAGGTTCATTCTTTAATTCACCGTTTCATAAAATTGTCGCTGTAGTCGCTAACGCTTCTGTTTTACTTTCGTTTTGTGTTTGCTGGATTCACTTATAATTCAAGGCATGCTAATAAAAAAAATTTTTCATTCGAAATATGGGTAAATGTTCATTCAACGAACTTTGGCTTAAAAATCCTGTCTATGCAAGTTGGATATCTAAAGATATTAAGAATCGTCACATTGCAAAATGCATTTTATGCTTGAAGAACGTGGATATTTCCAGTATGGGTGAATCTGCATTAAGGAATCACATGAAAGATAAAAACCATCGTTCGCTCTTCGAAAAACGTGATAAAAACAATATGCTTGATGAGCTGCTAGTGGATAAATCTACACTATATGATCAAAAATATCCGGACACCCCTCACAGATCATCGATTGGCCCAATGTCACATGATAATGACTTGCACATCATTTAAATACCTTCCCACACCTTCAGACACAACTCTGCTTGGACATTGGCAAGAATGGGTCAGTCGGCACAGCTCAGTGAGTTCCAACGTGGAACCATCATTGGATGTCACCTATGCGGCAAGTCCGTGCGTGACATTTCTAGCCTTCTTCAGATACCCAAGTCAACAGTAGGCGAAGTCATTATGAAATGGAAGACCCGGGGATCAACAACAGTTCAACAACGAACCGGTAGACCCAAGAAACTAACGGACAGAGACCGTCGAGTGCTTCGTCGTGTCACCCGCAGCAACCGGAAGTCCTCGGCGGAAAAAATTGCCACAGAGTTTCGAAATGCCTCTGCAAACGATGCCAGTACCATGACAATTCGTCGGGAACTGCACACGATGGGATTCCATGGCCGTAAAGCCCCACATCAGCAGGGTCGACGCCAAGCGACGTCTGGAGTGGTGCAAAGCCCACAGAAACTGGACAATGGACCAATGGAAACGTGTAATGTGGACAGACGAATCTAGCTACACACTCTAGGCGCATTCGTTTATTCGTATGATTTGCACGATGATGACGTCGATAGTGTGCCCCGTGCAATTACCGTTTAGTGCGTTCAGTGCAGTTTCTGTGTTTGTGCACGATCTTTCACCGAACGGTCCGTGCGTTTTGAGCCAAACCAACAACATGGCGATGCCTCAACAACTCCTTTTTAATCACCCAAGGGTCTAAATTTCAAATTTTTAAAGTCTTTTTCACTTTCGAAATTTTTTTTTAATCTGTATAAACTCTCTTTATCCACTCGAATGCAAAATTTCAACCATCATCGACAGTGATCGAAATCTGGAGCTTCGATGGATTGGAGGTCGCCATTTGCAATTGCAAAACGCACGAAACGACCCTGCTTCTACCTTCGTGCGCTTGGTTCGCGCACGGACTACACGAAGCGCACGAAAACGAAGTGCACGGAAATCTCCGAACACCTCTCACAGGCCGCACGAGAGCTACTTCGAACGGCTAGTGCGCGCACTCAGTGCAAAAAAATCACACTAAACGAATAAACGAATGCGCCTTCTGGCAATCCGACGGACGAGTTTGGGTTTGGCGCATACCTGGAGAACGCTTCTTACCCGAGTGCACAGAGCCCACAGTCAAGTTCGGAGGAGGAGGAGTCATGGTGTGGGGCTCGTTTTCATGGTACGGACTGGGCCAGCTCGTTCCTGTGCAAGGAATCATGAACTCCGACCGTTATCTGAATGCTTTGGACAACTGTGCACTTCCAACGTTGTGGCAATTTTTCGGAAACTGGCCATTTCTCTATCGACACGACAATGCTCCGTGCCACAAAGCGAGGTGTGTACGGCAGTGGTTTGTGGACTCAGGGGTCGAAGAAATGGGTTGGCCGGCACAAAGTCCCGACCTCAATCCTATAGATCACATCGGCCAACTTCTGTACCTAAACTGATTCTCGCTCTTCGGGAGGAATGGAGGAACATTCCGGAAAGTACCTACCAACATTTGGTGGAAAGTCTTCCCCGAAGGGTGGAAGCTGTGATTCGGGCAAAGGGATGTGCAACGCCCTATTGAATTCCATGAAATCGTGGCTAGAGTGCAAACGTGCATGTGTCCGGATATTTGTGATCATATAGTGTATAATATTTAATTTTATAATTACAATTTGAGATAGTTCTTTTTCGATCATAACTGACAAAAGTTTCCTACGATCTCGTGTAAGCTTGGTGTACGTTAAGAAGGTTGTCTTTTCATAAATCTCTTATTATAACAAATTAAATTTTCCTTGTTTAGAGTTTTAAAAGACGGAAGAACTGTTTACTTAGTGAAGTGGAGAGATATTCCGTACGATTTGGCCTCTTATGAAGAAGAAGACGAGGACATTCCAGATCTAAAAAAAGCGATCGACTATTACTTAGAATTACGGTAAGGTTGTGGTTACCTAATGCGTGCTTTTGCTTTAATGGAAATTATCGTTGCTTTATTGATATCCGTTTGTTTCTTTGACTGAAAGGTCCGCTGCCGAATCAAATGGGGTCGGAAAAAAATCGAAAAAGAGCAGCAAAATGAAAAAATCGAAAAATAGCACCAAAGACATCATGGAAGAGGAGACTCAGAAACGCATAACACCTCCCCCCGAAAAGCCACTTATTGACGTAAGGGTTACCGTATAATAATAAACCATTAAGGAATGACATAACCAAGTACCGAAAGGTTAAACTACACCATTCGCGGAACCATATTTTTAAACCGCCCTATGTTAACATTGTAGGTTTCTAATGGACCACGTACCTTTGAACCAATTTCGACTGTCAATAGTTTTACGTTATATTCATTCCTGATACATCATCCCAATTTGTTTGATATATTACATGCCATATCTTATCATAGAAAATATTTGAGGGTGTCATAAGGATACCATTAGAGCACGTGCCATTGTTTCGATTACAGCCATTTTCAGAATGGTTCATTTCCTGAACCATATTTATCAATTGGCGGTAATAATAATTTATGTCCGCTTCTATCTCGTCATTACGATTTGTTTGATATACAGGGTGATTATAATTAAAGTTACGATTTCAAAAATGATTATAATTAAAGTTACGAATGACCTGATATTTTAGCAGAACAATCGTGAGGCAATGGACTTTTGTTTGGCAAAGGAAAAAAATAGTTCCAAAATCTATCGATAGATGGCGCTGGCAGGGTAATGTCAGGAGAAAAACGAAAAATGGATTCGTGAAACACAGGAATGTTGTTAGCCAAAAGGAAACAATAGAGTTCAGGGGTTTACGAAAAATTTATTAGCGAGAAGACAAGAACGTGTTTACAGCGACAACTATGATAATGTCAAAAAAAAGCTTCATGGAACAAACATCTTACTCATGATTAAGGCAGAAGTTGTTCGATATGCCCTCTGCCTTGTTCCGCTACTAATTGGAAGCGCAAAACTGCATGATCGGAGGGGATCTATACTGATGCAAATGGATGTGGTGTGTGATGCTTGCCTACATGTTTGCTAGATTCTCGATCCGCCCGCTGTAAACAACATTCTTCAGGTACCCCCAAAGCCAGAAATCACACGGGTTTAAGTCGGGGTAACGTGGCGGTCACTTTGTTGGAAAATGGTGGCTTATGATCCTAGCATCTCTGAAACGAGCACTCTGCAGCTGCTTCACAGGAGCAGCAGTATGTGGAGGAGCGCCATCTTGCATGAATATTGTGCGATTGACACACTGACGCTGCTGAGGTGCTGGAAGGACATGGTTACGCAAAAGTGCTTCATACTGCTTGCCAGTAACGGTGCAGGTAACAGGACCCACTGGTGTGATCTCCTCGAAGAATAATGGACCGACGGCAAACTGTGCCGTTATTCCGCACCTCACAGTGACCGTTTTAGAGTGAAGAGGTATTGGCTGTAGCTGGAACGGATTCTCGGTCGCCCATATCCTGCAATTTTGCGTATTTACAGAACCTTGCAAATGGAAGTGGGCTTCGTCAAATCACAATGTTCCATGGTCATTCGTTGTCCACTTCATCCGAGCAAGAAGTCGTAGTGCAAAAGATTCACTTGCTTCTAGGTCAGCAGGTAGCAACTGCTGCACACGAGTTATCTTGTACGGGTAACAGCGCCAAATGTTTCGTAGGATTTTACGCACTGTGCTGCTCGGCATATCCAGCATAACTTTGTCTGTAATGTTTGTAATGCTGTAGCCACATCTTCCACTGGTTTTGTGCCTCTACCCCGTTTCACGTCAAATGAACCAGTCTCTTCGAATTTAGCAATCATTTTTCGCAGACCATTTGTGGTGATTGGACCCGATTTTATGGATTTTAATGTCCGAAACTTCCTAATAGCTTTTAGTGCGCACTCATCGTTCTTATTAAAAAGCTTCAAGAGCAGAGCTCAATCCCTCATAGTCAGATTCATGATGAAGCATTCAAGCAAAGATCCGGTGCTCTGCATTTTTATGGCAGCTATGTCTGCGGTGCGCATGTCACTTATTAGTAATTTGCATATCTCCAGACAATGTGAACTATGACAGCACCATCTATCGACAGATTTTGGAACTTTTTTTCTTTTCTTTCGCCAAACAAAATTCCATTGCCTCACGATTGTTCTGCTAAAATATCAGGTCATTCTGACGAGTAGTTTTCAAATTATTGATTTTTGAAATCGTAACTTTAATTACGAGGGTGGGCTGAAAAGTAATGCCTCCATGGCTGTAACTTTTTTATTTTTTAACCGATACTCCCATTTGTCGTCTATGTAATGCACTATTCACTTTTCGACATAGTCCCCATCCCTTTCCACGCATTGTACCGACGCGTGACTAGTCGGGTGAACCCGTCGGAGAGGAATTCCGGGGTTGTCGTCGACACGAGGATCGAATGGCAGCTTTGGATCCTCTTCTGCAGCACGATAACACCACACGTCAGAGGGGGTTGCAGCGCCTACAGTTCAAAAATGAGAGACTTTGCACCTTGCAACTTTCACCACTTCCCAAAGAGGAAAGAGCACCTTAAGGGGCACGAGTTGCGTTCTGACGACGAGGTGATACCTGCAGTTCGGTCTTGGTGTCGACAACGACCCCGGAATTCCCCTCCGATGGCTTCACCTGACTAGTTACGCGTCGGTACAATGCGTGGAAAGGGATGGGGACTATGTCGAAAAGTGAATAGTGCATTACATAGAGGACAAATGGGAGTATCGGTTAAAAAATAAAAAAGTTACAGCCATGGAGGCATTACTTTTCAGCCCACCCTCGTATAATCACCCTGTAAATAATACTTATGATTGCTTCATGCCATGAACCATATTCATTGACTGATGAAAATATATTTTGAAAATCTTTCATACCCTTGGAGGAGTTACAGACAGCCAGACGCATTTCCCCACACTGATAGCATAAAGCACCTTTCGGTACTTAATAAAGTGATCCACCAAAATTTAAATGTATTTAGGAGGGTGGGTTTGCATATAAGATGACTTTAAACATCATCTCCCGAGTAAATTGTAATTTAATATCCTAAATTTCTTGTTTTTTTGAATTGCAGCCAAAGAAGAAGTATGAGCGGCAGCCAGAATTCATAGACTGTACAGGCATGACGTTGCATCCTTACCAATTAGAAGGTGTGAACTGGCTGCGGTTTTCGTGGACCCATGGCACGGATACAATTCTTGCAGACGAAATGGGTTTAGGAAAAACTATTCAGACGATTGTTTTCCTTTATTCATTGTACAAAGAGGTATTCTGTCTTGTAGTATTACGGGCTTGTATGTATTACAGGGTGCGTAAGGTACGGAGGGTTGATTCAGATAAAATGAGACGACTTTAAACGCCGCTTATGAGCTTGACGGAATTTGATTTGCATGACTCGTCCACTATTGATGGGGATTAGCTTTGTATACACTTGTTGGTGTTATTTGGGACATTTCGGGCTGAAACATGGCTTCCAAAATCGCAGCTTTTTGGGAAGGGTATATGTTTGGCCTTTCCGACACTAACTTGAGTCTTTCGTGCATTTGGAATTATGCAAACGAAATGGTATTGTGGTATCCAAAGCTAATGTGGGCAGGTCGAATAATCAAAAAGAACAAATTGCGACCATCTAATGAACGTGGACGAGCAGAGAAGCAGACCAGAAACAAGCACAGCATTCCTCCGTATCGTCGCCGATCGAGTCCACCCTGTCATGTAGATGGCGTACCCCGGTGGAGACTGCTTCTTCCAGCAAGACAATGCGCCATGCCACAGAGCTCGTATTGTGGAGGAGTGGTTCCAGGAATGTGAGGGGGACTTTACCTTACATAGGTGGCCCCCACAATCCCCAGATGTCACTCCAATTGAGCATTTGTGGGACGAACCACCAGGCATGGTGTCAGATTCCGCCCACCACCTTCCAACATCTCGTGGAATGAATGCCACGAAGAATCACCACAGTATTAAAGGCAAAAGTTATTATCTCGACTTATATCTGTGTTTTCTTTCTTGACGTGAATCTGTCCTCAAATACGTTATGCACCCTGTATTGTGACTTTCCGTCGTTATTATTAAAAATGTTATTTATTTTATGTCTAATTTTAGGGCCATTGCCGAGGCCCGTTTTTGGTCGGAGCTCCCTTATCCACAATTATAAATTGGGAGAGAGAATTTGAGCTATGGGCGCCAGAGTTTTATGTGGTCACGTACGTAGGGGACAAGGATAGTAGAGCGGTGATAAGGTAAATGCAGATTCGTTTTTCAGTGGACACGAATTTACGAGGAGAAATCAAAAAGGTAAAGCAAATTTATTGACAGAGGTGACTGAATCGTAGCTACAGTGCTTTTAATCTTACAATACTCATTTCCAAAAAAGTTGGGACAGTGCAAAATATATAGAAAAAAACAAAAGGGATGATGTAGCAAAACTTTCTCGTGAATACAAAATAGCAGATACGTTTATGAAATGACATAGTGTGTGCACCAAAACATTTTGTATCGTGGCCGGGACGTTCATTTTGAATGGGGGTATTGCAACACATTCCAAAATAGTAGGGACATACGTTTTAGAAAGCGCCGTTAGTAGTGGAATAATCTAGAATGATGACGTCGTACTACATTCCGTAGAAATAACAGTTGCCATCCATCGTTCAGGTAACTTATTCGGAACGATGGGTCGAGGCAAGCCAGTTAGCGAAGATCTTCGTGTTCGAATCGTTCGAGAATTCACAAACAACGTTTCTCAGCGTGCAATAGCCAGAAGATTTAACCTGTCATCATCTACAGTACAGAATATTATCAAGCGCTACCGAGATCACAGTTCGGAAAGGCCAAGGTAGAAAACCTATTCTGAATGCTCGAGCTCTTCAGATCCTCCGACGTCACTGCGTCACGCATGGGAATGCTGCGATTACGGACGTAGCCACGTGGGCCCGCGATTTCTTCGGGAAGCCATTATCGTCGAATACTGTACGCCGGTGCATCCACAAATGCAAACTTAAGTTATACTGTGCACAACGGAAGCCATACATCGACAAACGACAGCAACGTCGCCGTCTGATGTGGGCTCGAGCCCATCGCAATCGGTCCCAAGCACGCTGGAAGAACATATTGTGGTTTGACGAATCAACCTTTACGATTGTTTACGGAAATAATGGACGCCGTACACTCCGGACCAAAGACGAAAAGGATATTCCCGCGTGCTACAGGCGTTCGGTACAGAAACCACCGTCTGTCGTGGTCTGGGGCTGTATTAGTGGCCATGGAATGGAAGACTTGTACATCTGCAATGGCACCGTCAATGCTGAAGCGTATATACAGATCCTGGAACAAGCTATGGTGCCATCTAAGAGGTGCCTGCTTGGACGACGTCAGTGTATATTTCAACGAGACAACGCCAGACCGCATGCAGCGCGCATAACTTGTGCATGGCTACGTCGGCAGCGCATTCGTATGCTGGATTGGCCCCCTTGCAGCCCGGATCTGTCGCCTATAGGAAACGTTTGGCGTATTATTTAACGAAAACTACGACAGCGACGATCCCGGACATTTGAAGAGCTGAAAACCTATATCGAAGAGGAATGGGACAGAATTCCGGTTACGGTGTTAGAAAGATTGGTGTCATCGATGCCCAGAAGATTACACCGTGGTAAACGCCGTGCTGTCCCAACTTTTTTGGGAGTGTGTTGCACATGCCAAACAGGAAAAGCACCTGTATCTTTCTTTAAGCATATAAGAAGATATGTGATCCCTGCCTAATTTATCGTTTATGTATTGTAATGCGTTGAAATAAACGGCAATACAATAATCCAAACAAATGTGTTGGAGTTCTTCTTACATGTTGCACTGTCCCAACTTTTTTGGAAATGAGTTTTGTAGTCGTATGCTGCTCTCATTTGAATGACATGACCATCCCATTTGACACAGTCATGGTGATGCTGTTCTGTGGGTGTGTCTTAATGATGAGACTGGCTTTAAATTTTACAAACAGGCGTGCTCAGCATTGTCAAAACCTTAAGTGAACACCTTCTCCTTAAAGACATAAAGTAGTATCGTCCATTTAGAAACGCCTTGTATTGAGCGTGAGCAATAAATAAATTCACTTTACTTTTTGATTTGCCTTGGAATGTACGAAATTATCAAACACGTTTCTTTGGAATGCTTTAACAGAGAACACGAGCTTTCGTTTGAAGAAGGTGCTATTAGAGGAGGTCCAAAAGCTTTTCGCATGAGGGTAAGTATGCTTTACATGAGGAAGAGGTTTCCGATCGTTTACTAAATTCCTACATACTGTACACTGTCATATTACTGAATTATGACCACCCGCTTAGTAATGGGAGTGGCCACCCTTCGTCGCTATAACTGCTGCTAGGCGTCGTGGCATGGACGCAAGAAGTGCGCGGTATGTGTCTGATGCTATGGCAGTCCATTCCGCTTCGAGAATCATAGGTGGAGGGTCCAGCTGCCATACGTAGCGATCAAGGTGCTCCCACAGATGTTCGATTGGATTGATGTCTGGCGAATTAGCAGGCCAAGGGAGCACTCGAAAGCCAGTAGTGTTCCTTTAACCAATCCAGAAGGAGACCTGCCTTATGGCAGGGTGCACACCATCACATTGAAGGAACATCGTGAGCATCTATGGGTGCACCTGGTCTGCTGCGATTGACAGATAGCCACAGGCATTCAAATTGCCCTCTAGACGAATCAGTGGATCCCCCACACATGCACGCTACCCCCATCAGCCTGTTTTCAGCCCACAATAGCCTGGAGTCTCTTTTCATGGCGTTCACGACGCACTCGCCATCGCCCATGAAGCAAAAACCATGACTCGTCGGAGAAGGTGACCTTAGCCCTTTCGTCTATGGTCCAATAGCGGTGCTCAGGTACAAAGTCTAGGTAAAGTCGGATACACGTCTGTTGGCACCACTGTTGAATCTGACGGTCAGTCGATAGACTGTGGCTCTCCTGTCACCTTTTATGGAGATAATGCCATCCTTGGGTGCTGTGGTAGCCTACACTGGTGGACAAAAGTTTGGGAAGTCGTTGTTTTCCATGAAATTTCAACAGTAGAAACTTAATTTTTCATATGAGTTTACATGTTGTGTCGTGTTGGCTACAATACGGTTGTCCGTATTGTCAAAAATTTGAACAGAAAAACGGGGAAGAAAATGGGTCGGCCTTCTGCTCTAATTCGCAGGGAAAAATCGCGCATTAAACGTTACTGCAGAGTAGAAATTGCATCAAGCCACCTGGTCAACAGTTCTCGAACCCAACTCGGGCTCCAACTAGATGCTTCTAGGAGAACTCTACGACGAGAACTTCAACGTCAGAACTTTTCCTACGAAGTAATTGCGAAGAAAATTCCGTTAACAAAAATACAACAACAAGCCAGGCTGCAATTTGCAGAGAAGCATATTCGGGAGAGCACCAACTTTGAAACCGACATTTTTTCCGATGAAAAACGTTTCAGTTTTGATGGGCCAGACAACACATGTGGAACACCGTGGTACAAAAACGTCTGAACCTAAACGTGTGAAGCGTCAAATGGGAGGTGGAGGTGTGATGGTATTGGGGGCAGTCTGCAGCACTGGAGAGCTAAAGATCCAGGTGGTTGAAGGCACTTATACTACTTCCAAGTACTTGCAAGATCTTCAGGATGTATTTATACCATGGTGCAAGCAAAAATTTCGTAGAAAGCCCTGGATATGGCAACAGGACAACGCATCATTTCCAAGTTTTTTCAGGAAAACAACATCACTACTCTTGACTGGCCGGCTCGGGAGTCCAGACTTGAACATGACTGAAAACATTTGGCACCTCATGAGCAAGGAGATTTACGCTAACAGCAGTATTAGTGTCGGGATGCTTTGATCAAAGCTATCCAGAATGCAGCGAAGAAAATTAATGCAAATGTAATCTTGAGTTTATTTAAATCATTCCAGGTCGGCTGTTAGACGTAGTTAAGTCAAATGGGGCACAGATTGCTTGTTAATTCACTATTTATTTTCTGGTTTTGCTTTATTTGTGATGATACCCCAAACTTTTGACCAGGGTAATGCATGTAATATGCTTGTAGTTATAAGCAAATACAGTCAATTCTCGTTAATACGAAATCGTGGGGACCAAGAAATTTTTTCGTATTATTCGTATTTCGTATAAACCAACAATACTAAAAGTGTTATGAAATAAGCACGGAAATAGAATACTTTAAGTTAGAAATAATTTTTATTCATCTCTCCTAAAAAAATCTGTAATAACAGTTTGTTTTCGCGCTAAAACGATTTTTTTTATTGTTGAAATAAATAACGGGCAAATTTTTTACGTTTTTAAAACGGCGTGGCCTGGCGAATTTGCCAATAACTATCTGCTTTTTCTTGTCAGTGCCATCCATATTTGTACATAATACTGACAACCGTTCTTTGCTACTTTTCTCTATGAAAGATACTGTAAAAAAACATTAGATACATGTACAAAATTATCGGTAAAAAATACAATAAAGTTTAAATGACGCATGACACTTTTCACCTTTTAAATGATAAGATTTCTCGGGCAGAAGATTATACAGTCGACTCGCGTTATAACGAAATTGGTTATAACGAAATTACTGAAATAACAAAGTTTTTCGTAGTCCCCGCCAGTTTTGTTAAGAAAAAACAACTGCTTATAACGAAATCTCTTATAACGAAAAATCGGGTAAAACAAAGTAATTTTCCAATGATACGTAATTGAATGTATAGTAATTTCACACCTGATATAACGAACTAAAAACGACGTCGTAAATTGGGCAAAATAACGATTTATCGTAAAGGCAATTCATGCCGTTAGGCTTATTTCACGTAAAGACAAAAAAACAGTAAAAATTGTACTCTGATTTTGTGAGTGCGGAAATGACGTCTCTTTTTGCTTGAAACCAGCCAATAAGAATCCATACAAAAGCAGAAATGCTGGAAAATGGAGAAAGATCTAAAGCGGAAGCAAGTAGAATTTACTTCTTCAGATTACGATCGTTGATCGATGACTACGAAAAATAGAAGCAAAAATCTTTCTAGAAAATATCATGTACTAAAAAACGGAAAGGAAAACACATTCTTATGAAAATATCAAGTGCTGATAAAGAACATGTTGGAAAGAAATTTATTCGGAACTCAATGGCTTTAATCTGGGAGGGGGGAACTAGGGGAGAGGAGAAGGAACGAAAAGAAGAGAGAACGCAAACAGTTGAACAAGTTCGCGAAATTGTTCTTTGATTTATATCAAACAGTTTAAAAATCTTTCAAAGATCTTTAAACTGTTTGTTTA